>CM071627.1:36758187-37260687 GCA_036419045.1 Scirpophaga incertulas
TTCTAATAATGTTATGTTAGCAGAGTAATACTATTATCACAAAAATACACACGTTTAGATGTAATCACCAATATAAATTGAAAGCAAATGAAATATTATACTAAGTCTAAAAAAACACAAAGCATAACTATCATTTTAAGTATAAATATTGACTCATTTAAAAATTATGGAGTACTATGACATTTGCGATTTTTTACAAAATTTTTGCCATACTGCAACTCTAATATAAGCAGTTGGATGGAAGCTGTATTTTTATTACGAGATACAGACACACAACAAATTAACTATAAATGATATCCTCATTTAAAAATTTTGCATCAAAACACCACTCCTTAATAACAATAAGTACTACTATAATAGTATACTAAAAGTAACTAATAAGTTTATAGGTACCAATTTTCTTTTCACCTTTAGACCGTTTCTTGGCGATTGGCTTAGGGTTTTATTATGACGTTACCAATAAAATAAAAATCTCATTTTATGAAATTCCTTATTGATGTCAGCCGCAGACAGCTTCTGCAGATAGTAGGTTATAAAAAAAAATCTACAGAGTTTTTATTATGCAATCATCACTGATTTATTAACATAGCAGTTAAGTCCATATTAGTAAAATTTGTCTCCATTTATATTGATGTCTCCAGAAAAATCTAAATTGCTGCAACACAAAGAAGACTTCTCGTGTTAGGGCGATCAAGAAGTAGCTTAATCTACTATATAAAAATAAATCGGGTTTTCTTTCCTGACGCTATAACTTCAGAACGCACGAACCGATGTCCACTGTTTTGCATTCGTTGGAAAGGTCTCGGACTCCGTGAGGTTTATAGCAAATAAGAAATTTCAGGAAAAATTTCCTAATCTATAAAATAAGTAGGAACAAAAAACTGTCACTTTACATTTTTTTTGACAGGACGAAGTCTGTCGGGTCCGCTAGTTATGTATATGTATGTCTATCCGTTACTCTAGATCCCATAACACAAGCCTTACAGAGCTTACTTTGGACCTAGTTAATTGTCGTCAGTGTAAGAAATATACAAATATAACTAATTTAAAACCATCCACTCAGTTCGTCATACGTACTCTTTAAACACATTAAATAAGCGACCATAGCATTGTTATGCTTTGGTTTATGCATAAAATATGCAGATTTGGAAAGGCAGACACTCGGCTTGCATTATGCAACTCGATCCAACATCCGACCTGGTTGGCTCACCGATTATGTTATGCATAGATCTGGTCAAGCTTTAGCATTATTTCCTAATAAGAATAAAATATAACGCGAATAGATAATGTCCGAATCCTTTAGTCGTGTACAATAGAAAGAGTACGTTGCGCTGTTGTATTTTGTATTATTATTTCAATTGACATCCGAATTTCTAGGAGGTAGACTCTGTACCAGGGTCGTCTGCATGGGTACCTCGGTCTTACCTATTTCCGCCGCCAAACAGCAGGGTTCGCTTTGCTGTGTTCCGGCGTGAAGGGTAAGATAGGCAGTGAAATTACTGGGTACTGTGACTTTACATCTTATGTCACAAGTTGGCAATGTACACTAGAGATGAAACTGATAGTGATTTGGCCGGATACCGGATACCGGATATTCGGCTAACTACGAGGCCGGAGCGCCGGATATCCGGCCACCGGATATTCGGCCGCTTATCGCGTTTCATATATGTGTGTGTATGTGCAAAATAATCCGTTACTAATATTATAAATTCAGTCTGTTTGTCTGCTACTCTCTCACGCCTAAACTAAAGAACTGATTTTGCTGAAATTTGATACAGAGATAGATTAGACAACGAGAAACAATATAGATAGGCTTAAAAACTTTTGTATTCCCACAGGAAAGCGCGATATAGACGAGTTTAGGGCGTAAAGCACTCAGCGCGAACGGTATCGCGGGAAACATCTAGTATTCGGTATTCGGCCGGATAGTGCCCTACTATCCGGTATCCGGCCGGATAGTGAAAATAGGCCGGATAGGCCGGATACCGGATAGTTACCGGATATCCGTTTCATCACTAATGTACACTGTGGTTCTTATGAGGTTTGCAGATTTGCTGCGAATCTCGTGGGAACCACATGTACCTACTATAGGCGACTGTTACCACTTACCATCAGGTGGGCAGCCTGCTTGTTTGTCAACTTTAGCAATAAAAAAAAAGAACAATAGATTCTGTGTCTTCGTTTAAAATTGTATATTTACAATTTAACAAAAAGAATCTTTACCGCAATCTGGAGCTTTGTACTCTACCAGTACGACGAAAGTCTTTACATTTATGTCGCCTCTTTATAAGAATAACGTGTTATTTTTTTAAACTTAAACTTACAGAACAGCAATTTCAAACAATTTCGTATTGACATATTATAAAATATCAACAATTTTTCCGTACGAAAACAATTCAATGAAAAATGCTGGTTTTAAAATAAGAAATTGAAACCGCACTTCAATTTGAAATAAGTGAACTGGTTTAATGTAACGTTTTTCTTGTAAAGGCGATGAGTTCTTAAATCATCATCTCACAGTCAAACATTTGAATTATTTTATAGTAATAATATCAGCTTATGCCTAAAATGATTTGTTTATTTTTATTTTCTTTTTTGATTATCTGTTCAAATCCTTGCTTCAGTATTTGCGTGATAAATTTTTTTTTGAATGAATGAATTAATGAATTGTGATGAATGCGAGCATTTGTACCTTAGTCATGGTTGTTATAATATATTACTACCAAATTTATTTATATATGTATAATATATGTATGTCTATCCGTTACCCTAGATACCTTAACAAGCCTTACAGAGCTTACTTTGGGATAATTGGTGTAAGTATAAGAAATATTTATGTGATTGTCATTTTTCTTATTATTATTAAACACTTGACATTGTATCGCTATTAATATTAATTGACTTTATTTTATATAATCTATAAATTCATAAGTGAATTGTTTCTTTAGCTTTCTGCCCGCGGCTTCACCCGCGTGGAAGTCGAGATTAGGTCTATAGAGGGTTAAGGGTCTTAGCTTTTGCCCACGGCTACATATGCGCGGAAGCCGGTTTAACTATCCGTTTTTCTGAGATAAAAAATACCACAAAACCTTGCTCAAGAATCACTCTATCTATTGATGAAAACTGCATGAAAATCTGAGTAGTTTTTGAGCGCCTTTATTAAGCCTTTATTGCGCATCCTGTGGGATTTGTCGATTTTTCCGGGATAAAACCCTACCCTACTATTTACGTAGGGTAAATATATAATAGGTACCCTATTATTTAATCCGGACTTGTATCTTTATGTCTGCAAAATTTCAAAGCAATCGGTTCAGTAGTTACGGCGTGAAAGCGGAACAAACAAACTCACTTTCCTATTTATAATATTAGTAAGGATAAGGATATACTTCTTGTTAAAATGGCTTTTTAACTGCCTGAAATAAATTAATTTGCAAGTAGGTAATTTTATACAGACATCATGCTACAAAAATTTTCCAGTAATTTCTAAATTGGTTCAGGTTATCTATACTAATATATAAAGCTGAAGAGTTTGTTTGTTTGTTTGTTTGAACGCGCTAATCTCCGAAACTACTGGTGCGATTTGAATAATTCTTTTTTTGTTGGATAGTCCATTTATCGAGGAAGGCTATAGGCTAAATAACATTACGCTATGACCAATAGGAGCAAAGACAGAGCGGTAAATGTGTAAAAAACGGGGAAAATTATTCATTTTTGAAGGCTTTCTTTGCGTGCGCTGCGAAAACGGTTCAAGATACACAAAAAATATGTATGAAAGAATTATTCCTCTATACATGATCTATGTGGGAAAAACCAAAAATCTGCCGGAAGTCACTATTCCACGCGGACGAAGTCGCGGGCAAAAGCTAGTTTATAGATATCCTTACTATTTATCAATATTTACATAAGTATACGTATCTCTAATTAACGAATATTGTCAACCCAAAACCTTTACATAAGGTTCCCACCAATATATATAACTCTTAATCTAATAGTATGTGATTCATGTCGCGACATGTTTCGACACGCTTTTGTTCGTTAAACAATCATTGGTGTATGGTGTTTGATGGAAAGTAAAGTAAACACTAATTAATTATGTTGACAAAAATCCTATGACGAAAAAATTTGACACAATTTATTAGTCGAACTTGTTCGCTATATCAAGATAAGTACGTAATATTGTTATGAATAAAACTATTTTTTTACCTCTTTATAACGAGATTTAGACGAGCCTAACCTCAACATAACTAACCTCAATTCAATGAATTATTTCATATAACGAATATTTTTTTGATCCCCTCCCATTTGTTATATCGAGGTTGCACTGTAACGAGAAACAATATTCTATCATATTGCCAGAGTAACATTTATTAAGAGCCAGCTGAACTAAGTAGGTAGGTAAATATAGTAATAAGTAAATATAGTAATAAACAAGTAAATAGTCGTCCATTACACAGTACGTGGACCTACCAACGCATAATGGTTGGTAGGTGCGATAAACGGAGGCGCGCTGCCGGGTGCGCAGGTAAAAGGTCAATGAACTGCGGTATCTACGTACAGGGGACGCCGCCGCAATCGTGACATTTGCGTCAGGCATTAGATGTTCAATGTTCGTTGGTTTGCTTTTGTTGATTTGCACATCTCTTGTCATATGGCCGTTGATTTGCTATAAATATGTATACATCTTAAAATTAAGTTGTAATAAATATAAAATACTAGCGGACCCGACAGACTTCGTCCTGTCAAAAAGATCTGTAAAGTAGCAGTTTTTTGTTCATTCTTATTTTATAGATAATGTCGCATAGCCAACCAAATTGCAGAAAGGTCCAAATGAACTATTACATTTTGTGACTATTCAACTTTGGAACGTGGCATTAAATCCTCCGACGATGTATTCTGTGCTCCAACGCACACACGCGCACTGTTTCGATAGATATGATTGAATTTCAACTTTATACAGCGTTAATACAGCGTAAATTGACTTTTTGATGTTAGGAACAAACCTTCATTGCTTAGACATAAGTCAATGCTTGCAATGTGAACTTTATTCAATAACATTAAAGCTCAAATTGACTGTACGTTTTAGTTAGAAGACGTTTGTATGGAAAAAAGGGTTTTTCCGATAATTATTAGAATTTTTCTCGCCTTAACAACCTTTCTTGAACTTCGACAAACATTTTAAAAAAGAATTGGCCAAATTGGTCCAGGCGTTGTCGAGTTATGCGCTTACCAACACATTTTGCGATTCATTTTTATATATTAGATAGATATTTTTATGTGATATGTGGACAAAAAAGCAGACTACCCACCTGTTTAGTTATAATGCGTTTACATTTGTTTGCAAACGATATGCGTAAATTTTTGTATGAAAACTTTGTACAGCGCTCCTAGCGGAAAGTAATTGTACTATTATTTCATACTTACTATTCTTTCGACTAAATTCTAGGAGTATGTCGCTGTTTCACCTCCCACTCAGACGAACAAATTATTGTAAGAATACTGTTTTCGATCGCGCATGTTCTTTTTATAACAATAATTTTGGGTCTGTCGATCTGTTTTTGTTAAATATTAGTAAGTTTGTTGTTTTGATTCTTAAATGCGATTTTTTTTATTTTTTAAATGCGATCTACTTTAAACATGTATTAGTAATTAAGTGGAAACTTCACTGCTATGTGATAATTAATTTCATATATAGCCTTTAAGTATAATATTTACAGTTTAATTCCCAAATATAAATAAATAAATAAATATTAAACTGACATGAGTTCTGTAGTTTAATATAAAAATACCTATCGAAAACGATAGCAAACTCATGATAGAGCCACTGGTGATAAGTCGATACAATTCCCTGCAATAGACATGGTTCCTTTGAGATTCTCAGCATATCTCTAACCTGCACAAAAACCACAGTACCAACATGTGACATAAAATGGCATAGAACCCAGTTTTACTGCTTATTTTCGTACCTTACCAAACTTACCAACCCTTAAAAAACTTATTTTGCGGCAGAATTATGTACCACCATTATGTTTTTTTTTGTAGTTACTTCCCGTTGAATCGGTTCACGTATTTGTTTCGGTTTGATTGCTGATTTTTTTGTTTCAAATTTGTCAAAAATGTTTATCAATACGTCAGGCAATTCTCGTTATCAGAAATCATCTTTAGTTCCGGAATGCGTTCCGGTCGAAAAAGAAAGTACTGAAACGATGTTCCGGAGCTTCCGGCTCTACAACACCTCTCTGATATAAGCTACTTGAAATACTAATCCTGCGCAGACGAAGTCGCGGGCACCAGTTAGTAGGTAATATATTATTTTAATTATGAATATTAACATAATTTTTGTACGTCACACTGAATGACTAATCTTCGTTTCCTACTTTCATACATTAGTGTACACAAAATATGTTTACACAGTTTGTCAGTGCAGTATTGATTGAATCACGGAATAATATAATTAATGTCGAAACCGTGCATAATATTTACTTCGTTGGAACTTGTGTGTTTAATTAGCGGAATTACAGGAATGTTGAAAAAATATTATTCCTCATAAATTAAAACGTTTTGCAAGAAAATCACCTTGTCTAATAAAAATATTTCCTCCATTTATATCAAAATCGGTATTAATAGTCATTCTTCGCTACAGTTTTTTACAGCCATAATGTATATTATCCTTACTGAATGGATTTAAAAATATACGCCACGCTGATGTAAGCTACTCGAAACAGTAATCCTGCGCATCCGTCAACACCGCCAACTGCGAGCCTATCTCAAGGCAACACTAGTCACTACCGGCAGAGGATGCGTAGACCGCGACATGTCCTAAGCGACCCCCCTAACCAACTCACGCAGGAACTTCTAGACCTGCAAGCGGCGGCATCTGAGCCGTCGCTCCCCCTTGTCACCCCCTAACCAGCAGCCTTCTGCTTAGCCACGTGTAGGTTCCCGTCAATACAGGCCGGTCCCACTTTGGAGATTCGTGCCTTCTTCTAGCGCTTATGCCCTCACCATGGGGCAGCGCTAACCGTGCCTCTCCTGAGGAATAAAGCCAGTAGGGTCAATAGGACCAAAGGCTAGGCTGAGTTTAGTCGGTAGGTCTGAGTGGTCGAGCCGCCTCGACAGCACCAGGAGTCCGACATAATCAACGCATCCCTGCTTGCCTGTTGCGTTGGTATCCATGATGGATTCTCAGCCTCCTCTCCTGAGGAAAAAAAAAATTATCCTGCGCAGACGCAGTCGCGGGCGCCAGCTAGTAATACAATATAATATTTATCTAAACTCACACTAATTAGCCTTTTTTTAACGAGGTGGAGGGCTGTTACGCACCATACCTGTAAATGGTTAATCAATTGGCGTTTGTGGGACTCACCCGGCGGGAAGCAGGGAATACCCACTAAACCACCTCGATGTCTATTCTGTCCTCACTTAGGGCGATCTGGGTACAGGAAGCCCAATTTCTCAAGATCGCCCTTGGACAACCTGGCCAGCTGCGGGTCGGGTATTAACGCCTGTGGAGGATTACCGTGGACATAGAAGTAATTCTGTAACAAGGCGCTATATTTTACTCCTTGCCTCCTGGCTGTTTTTTTTTTCTCATGATTATGTCGGACTCCTGGTACTGCCGAGGCGGTTCGACTACACAGACCTACCGACTAAACTCAGCCTAGCTTTTGGTTCTATTAACCCTACTGGCTTTATTGACGAGGGAACCGCACCTCAGGAGAGGCACGGTTAGCGCTGCCCCATGGTGAGGGCATATGCGCTAGAAGAAGGCACAAATCTCCAAAGTGGGACCGGCCTGTATTGACAGGAACCTACGCGTGGCTAAGCAGAAGGCTGCTGATTAGGGGTTGACAAGGGGGGGCGACGGCTCAGACGCCGCCACTTGCAGGTCTAGAAGTTCCTGCGTGAGTTGGTTAGGGGGGTCGCTAAGGACATGTCGCGGTCTACGTATCCTCTGCCGGTAGTGACTAGTGTTGCCTTGAGATTGGCTCACAGTTGGTGGTGTTGACGGGTACCTCCTGGCTGGCTGCCTTGATCATTTTAAAAGGTGTACGTCAAGCGTGACCTTATTGACAATTTTGACATCACTCGAACCATTATTTGCTGAGCATATCATATGAAATTGAACAAAATTACAAAATAAATATTAATATACATAATAACAACTCTCAGAGTAATAATAAATTAATATTATAAAACGTTACGCACTTATGTAAGTAGCTCAATATATTTAAAGTTTTTTGTATTAGCTGTAATTGTGTTAATTTTGTAATGTGATTTATTGTTACAGTGTGCCTTTAATTTATACCTACTATAGTAAACATACATATTAAGTGACTTTCTTTTAACAACCCGAGTCACCCTGTCACAACCCAGTGCCACAATTCCCTGGCGGGGAAGCCTTTTAATGCGCGCTTGAGCCACGTAAGCGCACATCTTGGGTGATCATTGAGTTGACCACACCTTGGGTGATAAATGCTCGCCCTCTACCACCCATCCGTCTGCGTCGGATGGGAGCGGCGTAAGGGTTGATTTCCCGCTCCCTCTCCGCCTGCCTCATTCTGAGAAATAACATTTTGACAGGAGGCTACAGCCTCCCATTCCCTCCCGCTTTCCACAATCTTACACACCAATTAGCCTAACCACTAAGCACTCTAAGACTTTATGGTAACTATGGCAACGGATAGCATGACTAAGGCACACTCGAGACCTTAGAGAAGACCGGTGAACCACTCGGCTACAGAGGTCGTCACATCATTATCACATGTTTTAACGTCCTTCGAATATCGAATAATTCAAATTAATAAATTAATACTTTCATCGTATAAATCAACAATTACCAGTAAAATAACAATAACTTGCTTTGAGGCTTTACTTAAGGCAGTACTTGACTTTGACCCTACTCACGTTGATTAAGGAAATAATACGAAGAGGAATAACGTATAATAGAAATTCCTATAACAACTTGAGGATATTTTTCATTAAGGAATGAAATTGAAAAAGGAAACTACTTAATAAGAATTTCTTTAAAATCCAAACACTTAAATTTTTTTTATCTACCAGCTGAAGCCCGCGATTTCGTCTGCGCAGGACATTTATCGTCATATTTTGGACAATTCACACAATACCATTTTAAATTGTTGTCTATGTGTTATTGTGATGTATAAGCTATATTATTGTAAAAATTCATTAATATCCATTCAATAGTTTTTACGTGAAAGAGTAACAAACATCCATACATATTTACAATTTTCGCGCTTATAATATTAGTTAATTACTAAATTATTTTGAATATTGAAGAAGTGTTCTTACTTTTGACGTGAACGATTACCTTCTAACACGAATTTCTATAAAATCCGCCATTTAGAGGAAATTTTCCTTATATAATTATATTTCTCTCCTCACTTCGATTAAGGAATAGATATGTGCAAAAAACACTTATAACACAAATTCGCGAAAACTCGCCTTCTTGAGGAAATCTTCCTCACATTTGACAGATCCCTGTTCCCCGGCTTAGGAATTAATGAGTAAAGGATGTATTTATGAGTTTTGAGGAAATGGTCCTTATTTACAATCAAACACTCAGTTTCCTCCCATAGTCGGAATTTAAGTAATTAATTAGTAAAGGTAAGGTAATTATAATCCGCCATTTTGACGAAACTTGCCACGGGATTTGCGACACAAGATTAAGAATGTCAGTAGGATACGATTTCACCGCACTTTGTCCAGATTTAAGAATTTTCATGACAATACGAGTAACAGTCGTGACGATAAACAAAAAAGAATCTGGTCAAATTGACACATTTTTTTCATCAACATATTTACGCAAAAATGCGCGGATATTATTCTCGTATTACACGAAACGTACACAACAAATCGCCATAACATTATTTCTGTATACGAAAACCAATCTCGACCGCAGAATGAACGCAAGAAACAATGTCCAGGAAAATGGTCCGCTTAACTATATTCGTTGTTTACAGATGAATTGTGTAAACGTCACGGATCCTGCTGTGTGTACTTGTAACTTTTATATTATATAAATAAGTCTTTTATTGTCTTTTCTTGTTTATTAATAATCACAACACCTAAAACTTCGTGACGTTCCAGTACGTCCTGTGCCTCACCTTGAAACCGGTTTTTGTATCTGTACTTTAGATACTTGTATCTTGGATACGGTACTCTGACATATATTTAAAAGTATCAAAAAGTTAACTTTCTTAATTACTAGATATATAAAGAAAACGTTAGTATGACAGAAATGGAGATGTCCCATATTGGTTTATAGTAACTAACTCGGGTAAATTTGATATATTTGGATAGAAGGCTCTAAAAGAAAGTAATCGCCGTAAGTTATGTTATTTTGAAGACCCCCTATTTTTAATAATTCGTATTCTAGTATAATAAGGGGTCATCCATAAATTACGTCACACGAATTTCGTGATTTTTTGCCCCTCCCCCGTCCTTGTCACAGCTAGTCACATTTGTGAGACTCCCCCCCCCCCCTAGTGTGACGTCA
Source organism: Scirpophaga incertulas (assembly GCA_036419045.1). Lineage (NCBI taxonomy): Eukaryota > Metazoa > Arthropoda > Insecta > Lepidoptera > Crambidae > Scirpophaga > Scirpophaga incertulas. Next base: position 36,768,704 of record CM071627.1, read on the forward strand.
CAAATTTTGAAATTATAGAAATAATTAATTATAAAGAGCTATCGATAACATTTTAAATTAGTGGAAATATTATAATTAGGTATTGAAAGACACGAATGACAGACAACAACAACCAATATATTTCTATACATCAAAAAATGACATATAAAAACATAGGTAAAAAATCAATAAAAAGAACCAATTCGCCACAATACTTATAGTAATAATTTAAAGTTTGTGTTTTATCAGTTAGCTTATAATAGATTTTGAAATGTGACGTCACGAAATTTAAGATCCCTCCCACCCCCTTGTCACACAATGTCACACTTCGTCAACCCCCTCCCTCCCCCTAACCGTGTGACGTAATTTATGGATGGCCCCTAAAAAATGAAATATCTATAATGCAATAATTACACATTGCTTAAAAAAATTATCAACAAGCCTTTTAAAAATCTAAATACATACATAATTGCTTTAATGAACCGAATATTTCTAATTTAGAGAAGTTTTTAACTAACAAAATATAGGGACTGCTATGTTACTTAATGTATGTTATCTAGAGCCAGAAAAAAATATTAATAAAAAATCAACTGACAAGTCAGACACCTGTCAATTTCATAGTTTTGATTTTATGATTATGATCAGACCAGCAATAGTATATTAATCTGTGACATAGAGTAAGATACCGGTAGTCACAAATTAATAAAAACATCATTAAGGTGTTGCCATATGAAATATTTCTTATAAACATGTTTTATTTATTTAAAAATAATTGGGGGTGGTAAAAATATTTCTTTTATTTGTTTCATACTTCATATTTTTTCGGCTTTCAATTTAATGTGGTTTGGTGTTTGTTAGTTAACGCTGATCACAAAAAACCAACCTCCTTGTAATAAGAGGACATCTCCTTTTAGAAATCTCCACACAATACCTATTTGAATAAAATAAAAGTCTACCACCCAATTGGAACCTCAGTTGGAAAGTAGGAAGAGGGTAAATTTTCATTTATTAAATTTCTAAACACCTACAAACAAGGCAAACTAAATAACCCTTAAAATTGGCTATTAACATTATTGTCCGCCGTTTGAGAGACGCTCGTGCCAGAATAACTTACATTTTGTTGTTACCAAAAGGTCACTTACATGGACAATTGTCTGAAAATTCTAAGGGTGTATAGGTGTTCGTGTTATCAACCCTTAAATTTATTAACCTGTTGCTCACCACTTGTAGCAACGAGGGCCCTCAGTGACTCATCAGAATTACGCCTAGGGCGGTCGCAGGTACCTAAAGCCGCTCGTAAAAAAACAGGTAGACGAGAACGAGACATCAGATATAGCTGTCGCACTTCACGCATAATTTCAAATGAAGCCTACATACTATTCGGAGATGTCTTATTAAAAACAAGATAAGGTCGAGTTTCCTCGCCGGCCAACAATGGGAAACGAATTTTATAATATTTTCTTTTGTATAGCCGCCGTTTGTTTTGCAAGGGGGTGAATGTAGCCCTCCCTTTTATACGTCTCTTTATTTATGGAGTCGTTATGCAAATACGTTTTGATACAAAGGCGATCGAACGATGTACAGAATAAGTTAATATAATATACAAAACTCAGTTTCTTATCCATTTAGTGGAATGAATACTTAAGTGCTCCCTATATAATTGAAACATTGTCTTTGTGCTACGTTTCTCGAATTTTCGATTGGGGAGCTTGTAGTTTCAGTATTGCCAAGTTGGACAAACGAAATGGATGTTTGAGTCGGCCATTATAATGCGTCGAGAGCAACAATTGTTACAACGTTAGCTTATCAGTTCTTGTTCAGTGTCCTTAAGTTAATAGCTATTCTGCTACGTTGACTGGTATTGTTTGTAATTTAAATAAATAAATAAAAATAATAAATAAATATTTTTTACACTTACACCAATTAGCCTAGCCCAAACTAAGCTCTGTAAAGCTTGTGCTATGGGATCTAGGGTAACGGATAGACATACATATCGCTCATCCAAAAGAATATTGACATAATTACCAAAAAGTCGAAAATGAGTTTTTGATACCATAACTTCGTGTTTTGCACGTTTTATCTGTGGTAAAAACGACAGAATTTTTGTTCCATTAGTTTCCGACAGAGAGAGTCACTGTCGTTATGGTTTTGGCCTATTCTTCGTAAGGTAATGCTAAACTTTGTATTTCAGATCGTAAAAAAACTGATTTGTTGCATTTGTTAAATATTAATATTATACCAAAATACTATGAGGCTTTTTATAATACTATTTTGCAATAAGTTTATTTACGTTATTATTTCCGATTATTTTAAATACTTTTATGTTGTACGCAATTTATAAATCACATTATTATACTTGATAAATACTATTTAGAGTGGTGAACGATTAAGACAATTTTTTATATCGGAATTGATAGATTAACGAATCATTGTGATATATTATAAACTCCTACCAGTTTTTATGCTTCTTAACGATCATACTCTTCTTCGATAAGTACAAGTACTAAAGGTACCTGGTTAAAGGTCTGTCACGCTATTATTATAAATTGATCTCATTATTATTATAAGCACTACCTAGGTACCTACTTAGATAGATTTATTATTTTTAATATTAGATTTACTTAGAATTGTTTAATAACAGTTTATTTTTGTTTTCTTATGTTAAGATTTTTATAAAAAAAAATTAGTTAAGCTTTTGAAAAAGTTTACGTTTCAAGTTCATAAAATGTGTTATAAAAAAAAATAAATTAAGAATTATGTAGTTTAAATTCATGATTTATTCCCATATCCAAACCTGGTATAATATCATAATTGTAATATTTAAATTACAAAATGTCATAAATGTACGTCCGGTTTGTTTCATTTGGTATTTTTTAATAATTATCTTGAGGTTTCTCGCAAACTTTTTATGTAATATTATTGTTAACAAAGTAATACAACATAACTATTAAAATATATCGACAGAATGATTGGAAATACACAATATTTTCGATGTCAAACTTTTAAAACGCTCTCCTGAAAAATCGCAAAAACGTAATTACGTCAATATTCTTTTGGATGAGCGATATATTATACATATATAAATATTTTTTATTGAAATATATATCAACAACCATGACTAAGGTACAAATGCTGGCATTCATCACACAAACATCTGCCCCCACCGGGATTCGAACCCGGGACCTCAGAGATGGCGACACCTTGAAACCGGTGTACTATCCACTCGACTATGGAGGTCGTCAAATGTTTGTTATTAATTAAAGGCCACTCAGAACCAAATCAAGTTCCAATAAGGAACATAAATCTAGGCATAAATAAGAATTGACGAGCCGATGCATAAGGGTAGGTATAGCAAAAGCAGCCCATAATATTGATATTTTAAAAGTAATTATTAGGTTAATAAAATATTTATTTAAGCTAATTATTAATTTGACTTCATGTCTTTATAAGACAGAGATTTTTAAAAGGCGTGCGCGGGGATATAAATCCATCGCGTAGAAGCCATTTAACTATAATTTAATGAAAGTGGAGTGTACCAACTTGGTCTAATCTTCGTCTGAACAATGAGAAATTCAGCCGAATGAACGAAGTAATTGTATTATTCGACGAACTCCGTAGTTGAGCGGTCGCGTATTCGACTTCCGGTGGGGGCAGATGTTTATAATATAATTCTCCGATGCAAATACTATAAGACGAGTTATTTTTTAATTGACATTAATAATTTAACTTTAAGTTAAAATTCGTACGTCTCAACAACTATGTGTCAGGCAGTAGCTGAAAATTTAGTCTTGTCGATTCAGTCTTGTCTCGTGAGGAAATTTTGATAGGCTGTGATAGCTTTTTGTACCGCAGACAGGGGTATAATCATGACATTGTTTTAATTATGTTGTATTTTTCCTTTTTTTTTTTGTTCCCCCTGAGGAAAATGCATTAAATTGCATACCCCGGCTGTGGCGAGCCGGCGGTTATGTGAGGCTCTCCTCCCCAGAAGGGGGAGGCCTACCCACTAAAAACCTCAGGGATGGCCTTCCTCGGGCATGTAGGGAGCCCCCGGGAACACCAAGATACTTCCGGGAACCCCCAGCCTCCGCTCCCCCGCTGATACAGGGGAGCCCTTCTCGGGGGAGGCTACAATACCTCCCCCGATCTCCACCACCAATGACGCCCCCCGGCCACGGAAGGGGCGTGCTCCCTCCCGGGTCGCCGTATCCGCGGGCGCGATTTCCTCGCGCCCGCCGGCGACCCGCGGCAGCGCCGCAGCTGTGCTACCGAGCCCGGCGCCGCCGCCGCCTCCTTCGAGCGGGATCGGCCATCTCCCGACCCCATGTTGTATTTTTCCTAGTGTATATATATTTATACACTGTTTATCTTATTTTCTAATTTTAGTCTGACTGTTTATATACCACTCCGAAGTATTGATTTTCTTTCATACTCTTTATCGGCTTATGTCGTCCAGTTATAGAACAATTATTGCACCCATCTCCAATTTAAAGCTCCTTTGATAACGTCCCTGGTACAAAGTTGCCTGGAAGAGATTGATGTTTAGTAATAAGGCCGCTTGTTGTACATAATTGTTATTTGTTGTACTTTTTTGTCTATTTTCTTGTTTTTTGTCATGTTATATAACTGTTTATTTCTTTGTCTCCTACCTGTGATAGGTACATGTTTATGTTAATGTAATAAAGGTTTAATATATCTATATGTTTGGTAAACGTCACTCTTGACCGAATCGCTCTCATGTTGCTATCATTCATATATACGCCTTTCAATTTTTTTCCACCCTTGACCTTGGCGCTGCCTAGTTACCAACTTGGCAGTGAGCGTGGCTGTCGCGACATTTGTATGTAAAAATCGTAAAGTCAATGCGGCGTTCGGCCTCGACTGGGCTGAAGGTCTGGTGACAAAATTCTTTTCGACCTGACATTATGTGGTCTTCGAACAGACGTGACTGTTGATTATAAGAAATATAGGTATCTTTCATTTACGTAGATTGTAAGGAAATAATTAACTTCCTTGTTTCCATTATATTTTTTATCCATAACTAATGGATGAAATGTTACATAAAATAATTCAGAAGTTTACGATATGATACGATAGTTTATGTTAAAAATTAATATAAAATTATGAATCGGTATCAACTAACAATTTTTATAGAAATTTGCTAATAAATTTAGTAATAGGTTTAAAGAAGATAATAAAAAATTATATTCAACATTTAATCGACATATATGAATCTATCAAAATTACATCAGACGCTATTGATATATGTCAGTACAAAAATTAAAAGTAAAATGTTTTTTTTTTAATACTAGCTTTTATTAAATGCGCTAAAAAGAACAAAATAAACTTTTACATATAAAAGCTTGTCGCGAGATTTACTTACTTATAGAATACTTTTAACGACAAGCTTTTATATATAAAAGTTTATTTTGTTCTTTTTAGCGCATTTAATAAAAGCTTGTATTAAAAAAAATATTTTCCGACTAAAAAACAAAGCTTAGCAAACCCTTTCATTTGATAAGTACCCATATTGTAGGGTTGCATTATAAATAATTGGTCCGCCATCATAGGAAAGTCTGCCATATTGGATTAAGAGTGACGTCACATTATTTATCGAGGTGCTCTTTGCAAGCCCTTTCATTTGATACCCATATTGTAGGGGTGCATTAAAAGTAATTGATCCGCCATCTTGGTAATGCCGCCATGTTAGATTTAGAATGACGTCACAACCATGCATTGTCATCCGACTTACACGTGCATGCAAAATTTCAGCTCAATCGGAGACCGGGAAGTGGGTCAAATTAAGATTCCAAGATTTTCTTACATAGTTACAAGAGAAGCTAATATAAAAGCTTGTAAAAAAAAAGCAGCCTATCAATAGTAGATATAACATATACAGTCATAACTACTTCAATTTTTTTTAACATATAAAGATCGTTAAGCTCTTTACCTGCACTGTACATTACTATCAAGTATTTGGTTAAATCCCTGTAACTACTAAATATTAATATCTTTATTACATAATTGTCATCATCACTTCTGTCGTAAGTCGCTGTCTCTGTCCCTATATCTAGATTTTGATGCGGTTTTTTTAATCAATATAGTCATGAAGAGGAAGGTTTATATCAGTGGTTCCCTACGGGGCGATACCGCCCCCCAGTGGGCGCTACAGACTTTTTGGGGGGCGGTAGCGGATTCAAAAGCAAATGATAAGCAGTCAAGAAAGAGGAATGGTGCAATAAAAATGATTTAATGAGGGTTAATAAGCAGATTTAAATTAGCATTAATAATAATACTAATAATTATAATAATTTCTTTTAGTTCAGAATAGAAGTATATGACTTGTCCTCGCACGTTGATAAGCGAACGCGCGATGTTCATACAAAATAACATGTTGCGACATATTCGCACATAGATAAGTTGAATCATGCACGAAATGAAACGTTTAAAAGCAACAGCTCTACGAATATTTTATTAGTTAGTTATACTAATATTATATATATCTATACTAATATTATAAAGAGGAAAGATTTGTTTGTTTGTAATGAATAGACTCCGAAACTACTGGACCGATTTCAAAAATTCTTTCACCTTTGGAATGCTAAATTATCCCTGAGTAACATAGGTTACTTTTTATCCCGGAAAAATCGACAGATCCCACGGGATGCGCAATAAAGGCTTCGCTCAAAAACTACTGCACAGATCTTCATGCGGTTTTCATCAATAGATAGAGTGATTCTTGAGCAAGGTTTTGCGGTATTTTTTATCTCGGGAAAACAGATAGTCCCACGGAAAGCACGATAAAATCTTCGCGCCATAAAACGACTTCTGCGCATATGTAGCCGTGGGCAAAAGCTATGACCCTTAACCCTCTATAGACCCAATCAGGCCACGCAGGCGAAGCCGCGGGCAGAAAGCTAGTATGTTATATATTCAAAAGTTTAATAAACAATTTTGTTGTACATTTGGTAGTCGTTTAATAAATTTCTACTTGATCATTCCTCTAAATTCTAAAATAAAATTTAGACATTAACTGAACTTAAAGCGAAGTACAGATCAATTGGGAGGGTACAGATGATATTCAAATAAAACTAACTACTTTGGACTAACCAGTGATAGGGGGAGGGGGGCGGTGAAATTTTTGTTCTCTTCTATAGGGGGCGGTGGTCCTGAAAAGGTTGGGAACCACTGGTTTATATGTATAACTAGCGACCCGCCCCGGCTTCGCACGGGTGCAGTGAAAAAATGGTTATGGTGGGTTATCCCTAAGAGATAGACATATACCATCGCGGACTTTTTTGTGGATTTTTGTAAGTTGTACAATACTGTAGTACATTATTTTGGTCTATCTCGTAGGGTTCAGCCAGCGTTTGCAATATAAGCTCAAAAAAACGTGCTTATTTACGACATCACATTAGAAACCTCTAAATTTATCAGTGTTTCTCTACTATATTATGCATTTATTATACATACAAACCTTCCTTAAGAATCACTCTATCTATTAAAAAAAACCGCGTCAAAATCCGTTGCGTAGTTTTAAAGATCTAAGCATACATACGGACATACAGCGAAAGCGACTTTGTTTTATACTATGTATTGATAACATCCATTAATTAGTGGAGAAATACTGTCATTTTTGAGGTTTCTAATGTGATATCGTAACTAAATTACATTTTTTCCGCTTACATAGCAAACGCAGACGAGATTTGTCAAAATAATGTACTATATGTTGCGCACATTGAAAAGGTCTACAGAAAACTCCGCGATGGTATATGTCTATCTGTTATGGATATCCCACAATACCATTTTTTTGTGATTTACTTTTTACGACAAATAATGGCTAATTTCAGAAGCGATTTTAACCGATACAGCATTAATCCTTATCCAATTAAATACCATAAATACATTCTTGATTTAATTGAGATCTTTATGGCAGTTTTGATATATAAAGTATACACATAAACGCAGAAATCAGAAAGTTTTTGTCAACTGTTTATATGCACATTCAAGCGAATTTACTATAACTAAATTATAACGTCACTATTGCAAGGTGTATTTAGTATAGAGAGTTTTTGAGCTATCTGCGATAACGCCGCAAACATTTCTTTGTATCTCAGAAGTAACTAATACAATATTCCTCACCGATAGTGTATCTTATCATTATTAGGAGTATTTTCCTAAATCGAACCTTGAAATTAACTATAACAGTATTTACATTATTATTTGACAGCACTGGTAGTATACTAACGTAACTTTCCTTTTTTTTCAGGTAAGGTGTAATCTGTATTTCCCTCCATCAAAACTAGAAAAAGGATAACTTGTCTATGATTGCTACTGTGTTCTGACAGCTGTCAAGTTATTAGCTATGGTAAGCAAAAATATATTTCGTTAAATAAACAGTGAAATAAAAATAATAACTCAAGGTGATTTCGTCTTCAATTCTCCAGGAATTATATTTTTTTTTCATCTCATCTCTTTTCATTGAGATGAGATGAAAAAATGATGATGAGAAGTGTACTGACTATAATCGAATTGGGTAATCTCATACAAATCATTTTAAAGACGGAAATTATGTGAATTCAGTGACGATTTTTTTATAATCTGATCTATGATATTTAATCTGTCTGTATATACTGTTCTGTTGTAATATTCAAAGTTAATCTAGGAAAGATAATTTTCATTACTTCATACCAATATTTACCATTATAGCGTCAAATCACGTCGTTTCAAATCAGTGGACATACTCGTACCAGGAGACCTATTTTTGACTTTGAGGTCACGGATTCCTAAACATCCAATTTTTGAAAGTCGATCGCAGAGCTGCCAACATAGATAAAGTACACACAAAAATGTAAGAGTTCGGTTCCACGTAGAATGTAGTCGCTGCCGGTTATTGCTGGCTTAACCATTATTTTTATTATATACATACATACATACATACATATATATATATATAATATATATATATTATATATATATATATATATATATATATATATAAATATAAATATATAAAACACAGATAACATTTCCACAAGTATGACTTGATTAATACGAGTGGGTGAGGGCACTCGTAATGAAATCACACCTGTGACTATGGTAGTCACATTAGTGATATTCAAAAATAAGAATTATTGAAAATCGGTGATTATTAGTCACATCGGTGATTTCGAAGTCGCATTCGTAATTCAAAAATAGGTCTCCAGGTCTGTTTAAAAGTATCGCGAGCTTTGAGTTTCCGCGGGCTACGTATATTTGATTTTAGATTTTTTTGTATCGTTATGTTGGTACTTATGTTCCTGACAAGGTCAGCCTATTATGGTATTTGGTCGTGGCTATTATGTCTATGCTTTCTTCGATTAACATGCTATTCAATACTAAACGTTCTCAATTTGAATCATTAATTGCTCGAAATAACCAAAGAATCACTGCATGCTTTGTAAAATTAGTGCATGTAGATTTGAACAGTATGTATTTCGACCATCGTTACGATATGCGATATCGAGACGGTGTTCTTTATAAATGCGAAAAAAAAAACACCAACATGGCGGCAAGTTCACCGACCAGGAAAATTGAGGTTCGCATAACAGCATACGTTTAAGTCTCTTTTTTTTACATATATTTCAAGATTTTGCTGGTCCGTTGATAAAAAATCTCTTAAGTGGCTACATATCTTGTTGAAACTGATTTTAGTAATATATCTTAATTTTTGTTACAAATATTTTGTAATTTACTTGTCTCAATTAAGTGAACCTAAATTGAAGATGTCATTCACTGGTAACAAATTTGTTTTACAATACTTTTGTAAAATATATTTTTAATTGTAATTGTTTTGATAATGATACGGTCGGCCAAGAAAGTGGTCTACCAGTTTTGACAAAATTTCATATGTGAGTAAAATAGCGATAAGGTTGAACTCCTGTACTTATTACCTTTTTACGATTATGCAGAGTGATGACATTTTTTTTGCTGACATTTGAGTTTGACCTTTATTATCAACGCATTAAACGATAAATTCCAACCAACAGTATTAAAACCTAAAATAATCTGACATCTATTCTGTGCCCCTAGTGAAAAAGGGTATAAGTCTGATTTTGGCCAAATTAAGTTATTAACCGTTAATTTTATACAAAATCCAACAATACAACATAAAAGACAGCATTTTTAAATACGTAACTGCATTTAAACTTATATTTCATTTTTAGCCATTAAGTCACAGTGTGCTATAAAACATATTCTTTTGTATTTTCGCTCTCCTGTAAAGTAGCAAATTTGACTTGTATCGTTTTTCACTAGGTATTAATCTGTCAATTTTGTCAGAATATTTTTGCACGGGAAAATCAACTCTGTTACTTTATAGCGCGCGAATGATTTTCAACCTTAGGGTGGTAGACCACTTTCTTGGCCGACCGTACATGGTGATAATTATACATATTCCTTGTGGTCACTAGACAGCGCCAGTGCAGTGACAGAGGGTGAACAAGCGTGATCATCTGATGGTAAGCGATTACCACCCATAGACAATCGCAATACCATAGGAAACAATGAAAGAGGTATGCAAAAATGAACCGTATTTATTGTTGAAATAAGAATGACACGACTTGTCAAAAATGCACTCTTTCATTGGCGGTACTTTTTCGCGGTTCCTAGATCACGTCACTTAAGAGTATTCGCCTGGAGGTCAGATCAAATAACGCAATAGTTTACTAGAATACACTGACTAATTTTAATGAGTTCCCAAAATTTTATTTTGATATTTTTTCCTTAAGGAAATATGTATATAATTAATGAGAAGTAATTACATTGGTCAGCAATTATAAAATTTGGCGAGCCACCAAAAGCAGCATTTAAATAATTTGGTCAGCATACAAAGATTTTGTTTGCAATAAAAAAAAACAGGCAGCAATTCTTGTTCCGCAACTAATTTTGATAATGGTCAAAAATTAAATCATACATAGGCAGCCAACAATAACATGAGTCTGCATAATAAACATTCAGTCCGCAAAATAACTACTTGAGCGGCAAGATTTCATGATTGAGCGGCAGAAAAACATGTCTATAAGCAGTATATTTGATTGGTATGTTAGGTTAGGGTTTTTTTTTTTTTTTTTTTTTTTTTTTTTTTTTTTTTTTTTTAGTTTTTAGGTTAGGTTAGGTTAGGCATGACAAATAAAGTATTTTTGCTACTCTTATATGCAGCACAAAATGCATTTTTTTGCTTACACTCTGAGTGCTTACCAAAATTTTATTAAACATGAGCAGCTGATTGCAGCTTATATAATTAATATGCTGTACAAAAATAATTACAGCCATCCAGAATGACATAAATTGCTGATTGATTTTGAAATGTTTGCTGACCATGAGTTGCTGACCAATTAGCTATTTCTGCTCACCGTTTTCTGCTCACAGAAATAACAATACTATGCTAACCATTTAATTGACACCCATAATTAATGTGGTTAATGTGTTAACATATAATTGGCGGTATTGAATTAAAACTTAACAAAATACTAATCCTAAGTATGGATGGATATATATGCTACCAGCTAGTATATAATATTATATTGTATGGTGTATTATATAGTCTGTGGAAACAGCGAATTTGACGAATTGACCGTTTTGGAAATATTGCGATTCCCGAAAACATAGTGTTTGTTTTTATTCTTATGCTGGTACAAGGATTTTGTTCTCTTATATGTACTTAAATTTATTTTGATTTTGACTATTTAATTAAACATAATTATGTATATACTACAAAACGCGACTTTATTACCAAATGAGCTTTCTCATTCTTTTTTATTTCTCGTAGGTATTTAGTTTATGAATTTGAGAAGTTTTATCAAAATATTATAAATAAACTAGCTGTGCCTGCGAAATCGCCCGCGTGGAATGTAATAAAAAAATAGCTTTTTTAAGTAGCCTAAGTTACTCCTTATAACATAAGCTATCTGCCAGTGAAAGTCCCGTCCAAATCGGTCTAGCCGTTCCAGAGAGCCGGAACAAACAGACAGACAAACAAAATTTTTTAAAATATGTATTTTGGTATGTGTACCGTATATAAATTCATAAGCATGTAGTAGAAAGCGGTTATTTTAATATTACAAACAGACATTCCAATTTCATTTATTTGTATGTATATATAAATATTTCTTACACTTACAATTGTACACTAATTAGCCTAGCCAAAGTAAGCTCTATAAGGCTTGTGTTATAGGATCTAGGGTAACGGATAGACATACATATATTATACATATATACAATAACAACCATGACTAAGGTATAAATGGTGGCATTCATCACGCAAACATCTGCCCCCACCAGGACTCGAACCTGGGACCTGGAGATGGCGACACCTTGAATCCGGTACCAACCACTCGACTGCAAAGGTCGTCGATTATGATTCTTAAGAAAATAAATTAAATTTTGCATACGTGTATTGACCTGCTAATTCAATGACTGATTTCTTTAAATAAGTCACAATAATGTAGATGACTACAACTGAATATGCCTATTTTTATTATATAACTAGCGGTCCCGACAGACTTCGTCCTGTCAAAAAAAAATGTAGTGGCAGTTTTTTGTTCCTACTTATTTTATAGATAATATCGCATAGCCAATCAAATTGCAAAAAAGGTGCAAATGAACTATTACATTTTGTGACTATTCAAGTTTGGAATGTGATATTAAATCCTCCAACGATGTATTCTGTGCTCCAACGCACACACGCACACTGTTTTGATAGATATGATTGAATTTAAACTTTATATATAAAGCAAATCGACTCTTTAATGTTAGGAAGACATCTACATTGCTTAGACAACAGTGTGTGCTTGCAATATGAACTTTATGTAACAATGAAGCTCAAATTGACTGTACATTTTAGTTAGAAATCGTTTGTATGGGAATGAAGGGCTATTTTAGGATTTTTCTTATAATTATTCGAATTTTTCTCGCTGTAAAAACCATCCTTAAACTTCAAGGAACATTTTAAAAAAGAATTGGCCTAATTGGTCCAGGCGTTGCTGAGTTATGTGCTTACCAACATATTTTGCAATTCATTTTTATATATAAGATTATCAAAGTTGAGCAATTTCTATCTTATAAACGTAAGTCAATATAGATATAGATTTCACTTTAATTTTGTAAAATACAATTATTTTTTACACAATTCTAATGAAACAAAAACATTTCTAGCTTCCTTACAATAAATGTAACGTTATTTAATATAGAAAGTATATCTATAAACGTAAAAATAACAAAGTTATTGGCAATTTTGTTGATACGCTCATACAAATTAGACGAGTTTAGTAAATTATGACGTCACGATTGCAGTGTACTTTGTACGGAGCGTTTTTGAGCGAGCCGCGACAGCGCCGTAATCATGGCGCTGTATCTTCAAAAGAAATAATCGGAGATACGTCGTTACTTCTACAATATTTCTCATCTGAAAGAGAACTGTTATTATGTAGGGAATAAAAAAAAATGTCATCTACCTAATTACGTTGTCTATATATACGACTGTCAGAACACTGTCACTGTCACTGCCCCATTGGCATAGGCCGCAATTGCTTCCTTGGAACCATTGCCATTAATAAAGTTACTTACTTACTCCTTTGGAATGCCATTAAACTACCTAAAACTACCATAGTTTACGATAAAACTACGCTTTATACGTAGATTCGTTAAATTTTAAATTCTCTGTGTCTACTCAAAGTGTAATGTGCGGCAATTTGGGTATAAACTAAAACAATATGCATGGTAAGCCCCTAATTTTCCGGGTCAGCTATTGCAGGGTCTTTTATGAATGTTTCACTTGTGCCACTATTTAATCCTTCGTTAGGGACCAAAGTGTTCTTGTGTTATGATAGGACCTTGATGGAGTTCTTCTGATGTTCGAGGGAGACTTGAGTAATCTTGATAAGGAATGTCTTGGTCTTACGTGATCGTAACCAGAACAATCGGATATATCCGTAATAATCTCATCTGCAACTGATATTACAAGTTTGGTATAGGCTCAGGTATTTGTGTTTTAGACTTATACTACTCTACGCAGCGTATGCGATGAAAGACATTTTATGGCAAATTTTTTTACACCTTCGGTTGGTTTTAATAAGAATTTCTAAACATTTCTATTGTAATCTGGTACTAAATATAGCCTATGTTACTCAGTGATAATGTAGCTTTCTAATGAAACAAGAATGATTAAAATCGGTCCTGTACTTTTTGAGTTTATTCGTTACATACAAAAATAAAAATCTTTCCTCTTTACAATATTAGTGTAGATTTGTTTTTGAAACAAATATTAAACTTTACTATTGTATTATTATTACAGGTTATTTTACAATTAAACATTATAAACACATTTTATACACAAGAAAGGATATGTACAATGTTGGACTTATGCCTAATAGAGATCTCTTCCAACCAACCAACATAGACGTTTGAATTAGACGTACGTACGGGAAAGCTTCATTTGGATATTTTGATATTACTTATGAAAAAAATAATATATATATGTATACACACACACATAAAGACTGTGTTTCTACAGAATCTTTACTTCAGATATTATTCGGTTTAATGTCTATTTAGATTTGTGTATAAATACCATAATTTTGGTTCTTCATTTTGGTTTCGTAATTAAATAATATGAAAACGGTAGCAAGGAATATGCATGAGTCGCAAAAATCTTCATACAAATAAGCTATTTTAACTATTCTATTAACTGGTGTTGTTAGTGTCCACATGCTACATTAACCGCTTACCATCAGGCGTCATTAAGAAAAAATACAGCTACAAATACACTCGTCATAATTTTGAGCTGTATGCTTATAGAAATATGATTCCTAACTTTCACGCTAACTTCACCGGACTACAAGTGTACATTTCGAACGAATAAATACCATACAAATGTTTCAGTATGTGGAATAAATAAAAATAATCTCATTAACTCCGAACTGACGTGACCTTTTAGTCCTTAAGGTATCATAATATCTACGCCATCAGCGTGTATAATATTTTTGTCAATATAATCTACATGGGTCTTTGACAATTAATATATTGAAATATTTACTGTTATTTTCAATTCGGTAATAAGGAAAAGATTTTCTAAATAAATTTGGACTTGTTTTTCGAATTGCAATCTCTCGCCCTATTGTATTTAAAGTATTCTTAGTACTCAAACTTCATTGAAGGTTAATCTCCACGAGTCTTATATTAAAAAAAATATATCAGCACGATAGAAATTTATTTGTTTGTTTGGCACACAAAACATAATACAATCGATTATTGATACATTTTTGTTATATAATATAGCAGACCTGATTATATTCCTAGGTATGTCATAACATCACACGCTGGCGGAGTGCCCCGCGTGGGCCTCCGAGCGCCGAGTCTTGGTCGCAGAGATCGGGCGAGATCTGTCTCCGCCGGCATTGATTGCGGCAATGCTGGCGGACGAGAGAGGATGGAGGGCTGTAGTCTCCTTCTGTGAAGCAGTGATGCTCCAGAAGGAGGCCGCCGAGCGGGGTCCGGAGATGGCCGATCCCGCTCGAAGGAGGCGGCGCCGGGCTCGGTAGCACAGCTGCGGCGCTGCCGCGGGTCGCCGGCGGGCGCGATGAACTCGCGCCCGTGGATACGGCGACCCGGGAGGGACCACGCCCCTTCCGTGGCCGGGGGCGTCGTCGGTGGTGGAGATCGGGGGAGGTATTGTAGCCTCCCCCGAGGAGGGCTCCCCTGTATCGGCGGGTGAGCGGAGGCTGGGGGTTCCCGAAAGTAGCTTGGTGTTCCCGGGGGCTCCCTACATGCCTGAGGAAGGCCATCCCTGAGGTATTTAGTGGGTAGGCCTCCCCCTTCTGGGGAGGAGAGCCCCACATAACCGCCGGCTCGCCACAGCCGGGGTATGCAACTTAATGCATTTTCCTCAGGGGGAACAAAAAAAAAAGGTATGTCATAACATAAAGCACACCCCGCCATGTGCCTCGCATGGGCCTAGAGAACACAGGGGGTTTTAGTGGGTAGGCCGGTCCTGTCAGACCGGAGAGCCCCACACACGGCAGCGCGGATAAGGTGCATTTCTCCTCTATTAAAAAAAAGTACGTCATAACGGCACATGACTAGAGCCGTACACATATAGCAATATAAAACTTAAGTTATTATATAACAGTCACATCTTACAGAATACGTTCGTCACACTCTTTTTGAATTTTCAGAGACTTTGTCAATAATATCTATTGTCTCGTGATGAGTTTTTGAAATATCATAGTATTGACATATCCTGATAACTGAATTGTAAAATTGGACTATTAGTTTTTAACAATTACAGCGAGGAAACGTTCGCAAAACCGTTACGCGCCTAGTTTTAATATTAATGTTTACTGATGATAAAATAGGGGGAGAGTCTATTAAGGAATTTATCATGATAAAAACAACGTGACAAAATCTAAATATAAATCGCCGAGATCTTAGACTTTTAATTTTAGTAATTTCTCTGAATATAAATCAAGTGTACGATTCGAGCGAAGTCTACTATATATAGCACAAGATATTCAAGCATTTCTTTTGAACTTGCTGTGTATTTCATTATATAGTGACCAAATAACTGAGCTATATTGAAGTGTACGGCTAATGAAATAAATAGCATAGGTAAATAACATATATATGCATGTTATCAGCTCTAGACTACATTATTCTAATAAACACGTACGTGGAACACTACCGAATACCAAATGACTTAGCAATGCCTTACAACACAAACATCTGATAAAAACCAGTAAATATTTTGACGACCAATTAACAAGTAATAGATACGTTTTTGGTTTGTTCGTGGCTGAGGAGTCAGGGTCGTGATGGTAAATGCTGATACATCGTAAGAGACCGCTAGATCTACATCCAGGCGGCAATTCCCAGGCGCCTCTTCTAGCTCTCCTTTCTCAAATGCAGTTTCGCTAGTTATTACTAAAGAAACTGATTTTACCCCAAAAACAATGAAGATAGTAACTATATAAATATATGCAAGTAGACATGAAGAAATGTATGATGCGAAAAGTGTATGGACGAAAATCGAGAAAGGATTGCTTTTTTTTATCTTCAGGAGAGGAAGGCTGAAAATTCTCACAAGGAGCACGAAACGTGCCCAGGATACCCGCAACGGCAAGTGTCACGGAGGTTATGTCGGGCTCCACGCGGCCAGGGGGGCAATCGCACTAACAAATCGCAGCTGAAACGAAACCAAATCGTTCCACTCAACCAATCCGAGAGCTAGAATATCAGGTCATCGAACAGATGACGTGATATTGTGGCGTTCGGATTGGTTAAGCCGAACGGTTCGGTTACGATTTATTAGTGGGATAGCCCCTCAGAGCGGTCTGACCACGTGACCTGCCGATTAAACTCAGCCTGTGCCTAAGTTCTAAGAACCGTATGGGCAAATCGTGAAAAGGGAATGCTTAAATGGTTTGATTACGCAGAAAGGATGGGCAGAAGATGATTGAAAGAAATTTATGACGACCTAGTTGAAGATTCTTGAACCAAATAGGTGATTTACTAAAGGAAGGTCAGGTCAAGAGTACCCATAACAAACGAGCGTGTATGAAAATGTTCATGAATGTCGAGGAAGCTAGTTATTTAAGTATGTTTGGATGGCAGCAAGTGGAAAACTATGAGCTCTGCCCAAAAATATACAGTATCTTCTTACAATCACATATCTATTTTTATTATTTGTAGAAATTGCTAAAGCTCACAAAAATAAAAAAAATCGGACTATTGTAAAGTTTAGTGTGAACGTTGGTTTACTGTTTGCTAGTTTTTTTTTGTCATGTCAGGTTTTGTATATCTTAAAGGGCGTTTTAGTTGATATTCTACATTGAAACCTCCTATTGCCCTGCCAAGGTATCTTCCTGTGATAGTTACACGCCGTTTTCTTCGCTATATCATCTTTATTGAGATTTATAGCCAATGCTTTTACACCTTGCCAACTTTATATCTATATGGATGTTACACGGTGGATATCGAGCGCGGATTAATAATGTTTTATGAACTTGTTTCAGTAACTTTATGTGTTCGTGGGATGTAATGTACTGCACACTGGCCATTTGCTGTCATAATTTCAGTAGATAGATAAAGCGTTTATTAATTTCTGTAAAATACACATAAATATCTAATAAAACAATGGTGATAATTGAGGAAAAACAAACATACAATCAATCACCAGCTAAATGTTTGCCTAATTTAGACAAATCACTCATTTACAGCATCACCTTTTCTCGAGTGAGTAGAGTAAATAATTCTTTAAAGTACTTTCAATAAATATTATTATACTTATATAAAGTATACCTTTTTTTTTGAAGGGGTTAAATGCGACCTTGTGCACCATGACACTGCGCTGGCAAGACGCGGCCGTGTGTGGGGCTCTCCGGTCAAGAGGGCCGGCCTACCCACTAAAACCCCCCCGAGTTCTCTGGGCCCATACGGGGCACATGGCGGGGTGCGCTGTCGCGATTCGACCGCCATGTGTCCCGGGATATAAAGTATATCTAAATACAAAAACAAAGATATGACACTTATATATATATTATATATTATATATGTATAAAGATATAACAACTGAAAACTATTCGGCCGAAGTAGCTACCTCCCCTGCTACACACGCGTAAAACTTGGGGATGCCTAAATTTTGTATGTCTAAATAATATTTTTTTTACATGTTTCTTAAAAGTATCCTTGGAA
The DNA here is from genome assembly GCA_036419045.1 of Scirpophaga incertulas. Lineage (NCBI taxonomy): Eukaryota > Metazoa > Arthropoda > Insecta > Lepidoptera > Crambidae > Scirpophaga > Scirpophaga incertulas. Next base: position 36,787,409 of record CM071627.1, read on the forward strand.
ATTTTCTAATAGGTGGAGGTAAGTCGTTCCAACATTTGGTAGCCTGGAAGCGAAAGCTGCTACGGAAAGCCACACTTCTATGAATAGTACTCACCAGAGGCTTACGGGTACTTCTGACACTCTTGGTACTACGCGAATTCAAGTTTATTGAACAAATATTCTGGGAGTTTCAAATTTTATTATATCAAACACCAAAGACGCAAGCACCTGTCTACGTGACTCCATGTTTAGCGTGGATGAGGAATTTAAATATGGTGAAATATGACTACGTGGAGGAATATTAAAGCAGAATCTGAAACAAACAGTATTGCTTTTTATGTTGTGTGACGCTTTAATAGCATGCTGCCAGTGATATGTGACAAAGAAATATGACCGCTTATAATGGACCTTATGAGGTGGGTCAAACATTTTTATTAAGGACTTATACTTAAGCCGCAGATGGCTATGTTCAGCTTTACCTTGAGTGTGCTTTTGAAAGACGCACGAACGAAAGGTTCGACACCTTACCTGGTAGCCCGGTAACCCCGGCGCCGTTCCGGTGTCGGGGCAAAAAGAGTCGACGCAAAATGAGCGCGCCATCTAGCGGCTCGGACGCTCAAGATCGCCGTGCAGTGGAGGGTGAGAATCGGTGGCGGTACCGGGCATATGTTTGACGGAGCGTGGTTCAAAGTCATTCCGAGCATGCCGCTCAGAATGTCTCTCGAATCAGATACGATATGATCTCCAGAAAATCCAATAAAGTGGACTAAGATCTGTAAAAAGTCAGTTTGTGAAAGGAGAAAATATCCAGTAAAAGCGTCTCTTGGCCTGAACTTTTGATAGAAATAACGAATTGACAGTACCTATTTGTTCTATTTAATTTCATTGGTTCTTTACTTATATACATTTGAGAAATAGATTTTTATATATAGGTATGTATATTTATTAATTAATTTATTTATTTATTTATTGATACATACAAGCAAGCTTACAGTACATAACCAATAGCTTACAAGTTAGTTGTCATACAAAAAATGATAATAAGAATTATAGTCACCATAATTTGCCGATTACATTAGTAAAATTATACAATTAAATAATGTCAAAATCTAAATAATAATGTTAATATGTCAAACAATTTAAAATTACAAGTCATTAATAATTAATTCGAAACGATAAGATGTCTTTGTGAATGTGCAAATATGTCAATATCACAGTGCTGTGCAAGTATGTCACTTATCAGACTTAGTGCGTAGTTTGTTGGTGCGTGAGCTGTTCGAACAGTGCGTGTAACTATAACATATATGTATGTATCACTCTCATTCATCACACAGTGTCAGCCCCGGCCGAGATTCGAACCCGCGACCTCAGGTGGTGACACCGTGAAACTGGTGTACTAACCGGCTACGTATTTCGTAAAATGGCAGGCAGTATTCCTTGTTAAATTTCAATGCATATTTAATTGTAAATAACCTTAACCACTAGAGAATAATGATTCATTTGGTACTACAATGGGCCTTTAAAAAGTCTCGCTTGACCAACTCAACGAACAAAAGCTTGTCCGCCACCTCTTAATTCAGTCCCAACTGTTGAACTTCACCGTAGCGGAAGACACCAATAAAATATGCGAGCGCGTAAAACTCGCGCCCAGCGTTCAATTTGTTTCCATTCCGAAATAGATCCATTTCCGCTGCGAGTTTACTGGTGGGTTAAGGGCGGCTTGGTGTTGGTTCAGGGGAGTTCAGGGTATATTTCGAGTCAATCGTTTGTTTTCGTATGCGAATTGAGTCGTATGCTCGACTTGCCTCATACTCTGCCACGAAATACTTATATAGTCATCTAAATCTATAATTTCCTAGCACATCGATAGATCTTCACTAGATCAGTGTATTTCGTTATTGCTTTTGGGTTTCTAATAGAAACCGTCCGTATCCGTTTTTTTTTTTTTTATGTGATAGGGGGCAAACGAGCAGACGGATCACCCGATGGTAAGCAATTACCGCCGCCCATGAACGCCCGCAACACCAGAGGAGTCACAAGCGCGTTGCCGGCCTTTTAAATGGGAGTACGCTCTTTCCTTGAAGGTTTGGATATCGTAACGCTTCGGAAACACTGCAGGCGACAATTCATTCCACAGTTTAGCTGTGCGAGGCAGAAAGTTTCTAGAGAAACGCACAGTGGTGGACTGCCAAGTATTGAGATGGTGAGGATGGAAGGTTTGTCGCGTGGAACGATGTCGGAAAGTAGTTGCAGGGATTAGTCCAAATAATTCCTCTGAGCATTCTCCGTAATAAATGCAATAGAGTATGCAGAGAGAAGCTACATCTCTACGCAATGCCAAAATGCCGTTCCTGATTGGCGGATCTTTTACGGATCTATTTCCTTTATTCGTTTTAAATTCAACGATGTAATTTTATAACGGAAGTAATTAGGTAGCAATAAAAACCTATTAAATTCAGAACAGATTTTTTTTATTTCTTAACTTATTACTTAACTAAAAAACTGCGCAATGCAAGTCGAAACATGTGTCAACATCGCGCGACATCGACTGCGTAAGAAAGTTAAGATCCGTCTTCGCAGATCCTGACACCAAATATTCGCATTCAGATCAGTATCCGGATATATATTGAGATTATCTAAAACCGGCTATACCCTTTAACCCAACGCGTACCAATTAACCAATCGAATAGTGTAGATTTTCACACGTCAAAGGACTTTGACGTGCTTCACTTATTCGTCTTATTCAGTTGGTTATCGACAGCCAATACGCACGTGGTTAGTGACATTTACATAGATTCCTTACCAAGTCACGAAGCCAGCGTGGACAAGCGACGTGCTTGTACAATAGATAGAAATATACCGAGACAAAACTATAGTATGTAATCAAACACATAATGTTACGCTTGCTTTATACATCCATCAAACAAAAAAAAATCAATTCTATCCTTTTTTAATTTATGATAAAGGTGTTAATTTGACATCGATATATCGAATTATTCCATAGTTGGCATACGATATATCGAAATAAATCGATATTTTGACAAATAATTTTTTTATGCGATATATTTATGAAAATATCGAATCGATTAATAAAGTTAAAGCTGACTCATAATTAGAGATCGGATAATCGGATGCATATTTACCTAAAGTTAATTTTTGGCTCACAAATTATGGAAGCGGCTTTTTAAAATACATTTTGTTAAATAAAAATCCCGGGAAAATACGGGACTGCAAATTTAACGTAGTGATATTGTTTGAAAATTACTAAATTAGCGCGTGGTGTTTATTTTCAAAAGACCGAGACTCCGGGTTCATTTATACAACTATGCATACGTATTTACATGAAGTTTAGTTTCAGTTCCCGTGCGATTTATGAATGTACGATTTATTACATGAAGAGTGTTATACGAAAGTAGTGAGCTAGTTTGACTAAAACAATAATCAATTAAATAATTGAATAAAAAAACAGAAATAGTGCCCGGGCGTAAGTATGGTCTAGTATCTCACTCATATTACCGACTAGTTTTGCATTACCAAAATGTTCTACAGTAAGTACCGGAATTCCGGGATTTTTGTTTATGGAAATAAAATAAAAAGACAGTTCCATACTTTGTCAAAAACTAAATTAGGTAAATAAATAAACATCCGGCTATCCAATTCCGCAATCCTGGGATTTTTATTTAACAAAACAATAAAAAGCCGTTTCTATACTTTGTCTTAAACTAACTTTAGGTAAATATGCATCCGATTATCCGATCTCTACTCATAATGACAACGGAACCGAAGCAAATTATGACATTATTCAATGATTTCAGTTTTGAATCAATTTCATTAACTGGTAGTGACATCTGTGTGCAGGCACCGACAGAGCCATGCATATGCATTCCATAGAGCAGATAGTCGATCAACATTTTCTTATCTATTCTCAACATAGATTAAGTGTTCCTATATGAATATTCTTAATATTGGCTACACTTGTCGTCCGTGTGCATAATCTGTGGGTGTGTGGATTCACACCGACAACTCATAAGTTCCTTTGACCATCTTCCAGCTCCATCGTCAGACCCTTTTTTTTTTTTTTTGTTTCCCTGAGGAAAATGCATAAAATTGCATACCCCGGCTTAGTGTTGCCCAAATCAGTCTTGGTCTTGCAGTCTTGGTCTTGTTCTTGCGTTTTTGCAAGACCAAGACCAAGAACAAGACCGCGTATTTTTAGCAAGACCAAGACCAAGACTGACCGTGCAAGACTTGAGCAAGAACAAGACATAGCCTGCAAGACTCTTGCGTCTTGCAGCTAGGACTTAGCGCTATTTCACTGAGTAGTTAGGTGTAACAGTTCGGTGTATAGGTAGGTACGATTAGGAATTCTATGAGACGCAAAAAACTGTATCAAAGAATATGAAAAACTGGACCTATACGCATTACGACTAATACCATAAACATAGCGAATAAAAATTTTAGACCCAAGGCATAAGGCTCAGACTTTTGACCTGACAATGTGGGGGAAGCAACTTAAAACAGAAAGTCTGCGCAAGTTCAATGAACTTTATGAAGAATATAAAAGTCTACACTCACTGAACAAATCTCTGGAATTACCAGAAAAAGAAAATAAAGTATGTGATGAAGATGAAGACGTAATAGACTTTGATAAACTCTATGAATGTCCCTCGACGTCATCTGGATCTTGTCTTCAAGGCTTAGTGATAGACGAGTTGGAGGAGTACCTGAGAAAACCAAGAACTGCCAGCTCAGAAGACATTTTAGATTGGTGGAGGACGCATGAGACAGAGTATCCGATTTTATCGAAAATGGCCCGTGATTTTCTCTCAATACCTGCAACTTCAGTACCTGCTGAGAGGTTATTTTCTAAAGCATCATTAGTAATTAGAAAACATAGAAATAGGTTAAGTGATGAGTCAGCCAGATGGTTACTTCGTATTAATTCTTGGTCAAAAAAAATTATATAAAGTTTCATAACCTAATGATAAAGCTGTTGATTTGTGTTGTATTTTATTTTTTATTCAAATAAATGATAAATCGTAAAACTCTTTTATTAAATTTCTTATACGTTGAGGGTTCAATCTCTTTCTAGACAGATAAGTATTGTTCTTTAAAATACAGTCAAGTTATTGTAATTAATTTGTTTTTTTACATGTTTTAGCAAATGTAAGCTTATAAATCATAAATGTTTATTAAGAAACAGTTACGTCCATGGAAAATGACATATAGGTCAGTTGATTTTTCGAATTTCTTATCAAATCTTCAGTTATTTATTAATCTGCTTGATCTTTACTATGGCTATGTTAATTCAAGCTCACAATGTTCCAATTCTAATACGTTTTTCTAAGATTTAAAGTAAACTTTAATAAATAGTAATAGACTAATAGGTAATTGCAAGACTTGCAAGACTCTTGCTGCAAGACCAAGACCAAGACCAAGACTGGGAGCGCAAGACCAAGACCAAGACCAAGACCAGGTGTATAGGCGCAAGACCAAGACCAAGACCAAGACCAGGTGTATTGGCGCAAGACCAAGACCAAGACTGGCTAAGTCTCGTCTTGTTCTTGCATTTGGGCAACACTACCCCGGCTGTGGCGAGCCGGCGGTTATGTGGGGCTCTCCTCCCCAGAAGGGGGAGGCCTACCCACTAAAAACCTCAGGGATGGCCTTCCTCAGGCATGTAGGGAGCCCCCGGGAACATCAAGCCACTTCCGGGAACCCCCAGCCTCCGCTCCCCTGCCTAGAGGGGAGCCCTCCTCGGGGGAGGCTAATCGTCAGACCCTGATTACCTCATAAGTATAACTATCTTACTCTGGTCTTTATGTTTTCACATATATGATACAAGCAACAACAAACTGTCTGCGTTTGATAATAAAAGAAAATCGCGCCCGTGGATACGGCGACCCGGGAGGGACCACGCCCCTTTCCGTGGCCGGGGGGCATCGTCGGTGGCGGAGATCGGGGGAGGTATTGTAGCCTCCCCCAAAGAGGACTCCCCTACAATTTAATGCATTTTCCTCATCATCATCATCATCATTTCAGCCAATAGACGCCCACTGTTGGACATAGGCATTTTCCTCAGGGGAACAAAAAAAAAGGTACGAATAAGTCTGTTGTAGGCGTCATAATAATAAATAAATATTTCTAACACTTACACCAATTAGCCCAGCCCAAACTAAGCTCTGTAAAGCATGTATTATGGGATCTAAAGTAACGGATAGACATATGTACATATATTATACATATATAAATAAAATTGGTTGAAATATATTATAACAACCTAAGACTAAGGTACAAATGTTCGTATTCATCACGCAAATATCTGCCCCCACCGGGACTCGAACCCGGGAGCTCAGAGATGGCGACACCTTGAAACCGGTATACCAACCACTTGACTACGGAGGAAATATGGGGGGTTAATATGGTATACGACTGTGACGATAAATCATTGTTTGCATACAAGTTCGAAATCGTTACCCTCAAAACGGAACAAATTTAAAACAAACGCACGATTCCCAAATAGCCCAGTGTCGATGTCACTTTCATGTTTTACTTTGTGTGAATTAATTTGGGACATCGAAACGTAATTTTGAACTCTTGCGTTCAATTCACACGGAACAATTTTCTTTGTGTGACATATTCCTAGAATGGGGATGTATAATTATGCGAGAGATTCATACGTGTGAGGGTCTGAGTGCCAATTAAAATGTGCTGAATTTCGTCGTCGCGCACAGCTTTGACTTAAATATAAATGTACCTACTTACAGACTACGCCACATCAGTTAACTTGACACCGTGAATTTGTTGAACAGTTTTGTGTCTTACGTCTGGTTAGCTAGAATTGAAAATTATTTGCACGGATTAACAGGTTTGTGTAACTCGATGTGGTGTTGTCTATACATGTAGTGAAGGTACCGCGGAATATAACTTTCGTGTAAACGTTTGATATAGAATTACGTTTTTAACAAGCTTAATATACTCGTATGTACGTACAGGTACCGTAATTAATCAGCGATATAAAACACGAATATTATGTAAAATAGATTGTAACTGTCAAAAATGGCTGATATCGTCTATACCTTATGCCTAGTATATTTAGTGTGCATTTTAGAGTATTTATTATAGACTAGCTTTCCGCCCGCGGCTTCGCCCGCGTTATATTCGAATTTCCCACAGGAAGGATATGTTTTAACAATACTGCCATACAACCTTTCACCCCCTCCTTTCAACCTTTTACAACCCTTTTCTGCTTTAAAAGGTAGCCTCTGTCCTTTCTCAGCCTCTAGACTATCTGTGTACCAAATTTCATTTAACACGTTGAACGCCGTATGAAAAATATAGATTTTACGTACAGGCCGCAGGGCTCACCACTGAGCCTTTTCATACTGTGCCGTTCAGGCCACGGGGGTCATCTGTGAGCCGTGCGATGGCTCCAACGAACACGCTTGCTACAAGCCACAGATTGAAGTTATCATACAAAACGTACATAGAAATGAGCCGTGTAGCCCTATTGCATAACCGGATGGCGTGGTCATCAAATACTACAAAAACTTGTAAGATTTTTTTGAGATTGTAAGGGTCGTCTTAAATATATCCTCTTGAGTTAACACAAAGTTTTCGAAATCATCCATATTCGCATTAGAAGTGTAACGTTTATGTACGATGACGCAACGCGCGATACTAGCTGGCTGCTAGTATCGCGCGACGCAATTGAGCGACGCAAGCGCGGGCGCGGGCGGGTGGGCGACGGCGTGCCCCCGCGGCGCCCGCCAACGGAAATTCAGTATTCCGTTATAAGAGGCCACGGGACCCACCGGTGAACCTTTTGTTATATCACGAAAACTGAACGGTAAAAATCGATAATTTTCATTTTTTATACATATTTCCGCATTTTATAAACTTTGAGATGAAAATCTGAAGTTGACAAAAATATGCGATTTTATGATTTCGGCATAGCTCAAACGGAACAGTACACTAGGCTCACCGGTGGGCCATAAAGCGTTCAACGTGTTAAATCGGTTCAGTAGTTTTAACAATATTTCCATACAACCAATAATCCCTCCTTTCAACCTTTTACAACCCTTTACAACCTTTTTTGCATGAAAAAGTAGCCTATGTCCTTTCTCAGGCTTCAGACTATCTGTGTACCAAATTTCATTTAAATCGGTTCAGTAGTTTTAACAATATTTCCATACAACCAATAATCCCTCCTTTCAACCTTTTGCATGAAAAAGTAGCCTATGTCCTTTCTCAGGCTCCAGACTATCTGTGTACCAAATTTCATTTAAATCGGTTCAGTAGTTTTGGTGTGAAAGCGGAACAGACAGACAGACAGACAGAGTTACTTTCGCATTTATAATATTAGTATGTATGTATGTATAGTATGGCACAAAACAATGAGCTTTTCCACAAAGACTATTTTCACAGTACTTTTGATTAAAATTTCACCGTCTTCAATTTTCACAGATGACACTCCAGTTTTATTTATTTGAGTTCATTAAAATGACGATAACTTTTTTTTTAATGAACCGATTTTGATGAAACAAAGTTTAGATATTATTCTGAGTTAAAACAAAGCAAATAGTGAAAGTTTCAAGCAAATCGGTTCAGTACTTTCGGAGATAAACGTGAACATACATACAGACAGACAAAAAATTCCAAAAAATTTTTTTGCTTTCTAATAATCTATTTAAGTGCCCCTCTATCCATTTCAGTCAAAAATACTAAATGTACAGACAAAATATTTTTACTGTCTTATTATATGTATAGATAATCTAAAGTTTTTCAAACTGACAAAAATATGTTCTAATAATAGCACTATAAGTATCTTAATACAGTAGCAGCACAGTAGCAGTGCTGTGCATAGTTGCCGTACTATTGGTGTGGATAGATCCTGCTTCCTCGATCCAATTTCATATGTACATTTATCTGAAGCTCTTAAGGTCAAGATAAACATTGTGCGTCAACCTTCATACACCTGCGAAGAAATTTAAAAGCACTAAAAACCTAAGATCCCGATCCACTAGGCGCAAGCTCGTCACCCCGAGAAAAGATGCATCGCGCCCTTACGAGGCCATGGGAACTCTTGCGCATAACTACTACGACCCGTCATTGTATGGCGACAAATCGCCCAGACCATACCACACGAAGGTGGCCGCTGGATACATCCGGCCAGCCTCCGCCCCAAAATGGAACCCTTGAGCGACAGCAACCCACTCTTAAAGAAGTATTCCTGGTTTAAGTGAACAAATGGCTTTTTTAAACAGCCACTTTCGAAATCACGTATAATAGTTCCATACTAAGGGGGCGTTCAAGTATTACGTAACGCAATTTGGGGGGGGGGGGTCTCGGTAAAATGTTACGATGCGTTATAGGGACAGGAGCGGGTCTTTCTTACAACACCATATGTAACATTGTTTCTTTTTTATAACAAATTGGCAACCCTTTTCGTTTACGTTTTACGGGGAATCCCTCGATTGTATTAGTATGGTCGTCATTTTTAATTTTTTCACGCAAGTTGTTTAACGTTACGGTGCGTTACAAGGGGGGGGGGGGGTCAAACATCTTCAACAATTGCGTTACGTAATACTTGAACGCTCCCTAAAAAACAAAACTTTTTTTTTTATTATATCAATATAAATAACTTATTAAGTAATAATAAAAATATTATTACTATCAGGTGTTTTTATAGGAGCGACCCTCATCAATGTTTATAGGTAAGCCTATACATCTTTCTAAACAAAAAATTAAAGCGACCGTCTATCCATTAGCTTTTCAAGACGAGCTTTTGGGAAGCGGCGACTGCTTCGCCACCTGCAGTAATCGAAGACGACATTAAGCCGCTAATGCATTACCGGGATCGAATCTCGTGTCGGTCACCTTCAAGGGATTAACCATGGCAACTTAGCTTTCGAAAATATTTTAATAAAAGGAACGTGTTACCTAGGGAACGGATTATTTATACTTTTTATTACCATGCTTCCCTAAGTAACTTTTGTATTTATGTGTGTGTATGATGAATGACTTTGTTGCTAGAATTCAATTTTGATAACCAAATCTTATAATCCAGTCCCGTCGAACTTACGTCCATACTCAATTAATCTGAAAATGTTGATTTTAATGAAGCTTACAGTTTAAATGGTCTTTATATGCAACTAGCTTTCCGCCCGCGGCTTCGCCCGCGTTATATTCGAATTTCCCACAGGAAGGATATGTTTTCCGTCGGTAAAATTATCTTATTTCCTTCCTTGGGTCCTCGGGTTTACGATTGGTATATACGGGGTGGTTACTCCGTATATACCAAACGTAAAACAACCCTTCAACCCCTTTTTTAACGCTTTACAGCCCTTTTCTGCTTTAAAAGGTAGCCTCTGTCCTGTCTCAGCCTCTAGACTATCTGTGTACCAAATTTCATTTAAATCGGTTCAGTAGTTTTAACAATATTTCCATACAACCTAGCATCCCTTCTTTCAACCTTTTACAACCTATTTTGTATAAAAAAGTAGCTTATGTCCTTTCTCGGGCTTTAGACTATCTGTGTACCTAGTTTCATTTAAATCGGTTCAGTAGTTTTAACAATATTTCTATACAACCTATTATCCCTCCATTCAACCTTTTACAACCCTTTACAACCTTTTTTGAATGAAAAAGTAGCCTATGTCCTTTCTCAGGCTCTAGACTATCTGTGTACCAAATTTCAATTAAATCGGTTCAGTAGTTTTGGCGTGAAAGCGGAACAGACAGACAGACAGAGTTACTTTCGCATTTATAATATTTGTATGGATAATAAGTATCCCTATTAAAACTTATTATTTTAACATATTAAACTTATTATTAAAGTTTGTAAGTATGGATGTTTGTTCCTCTTTCACTTGACAACTAATGGATTTTAATGTAGCCTTACAATAATATAGCTTATACATCAGAACAACACATATGCTTCAATTTATAAAGATATAGCATATAATATCTTTATATACATTAACATAACCTACTCGAAATACTTATTCTGCACAGAGGATGTCGCTGGTATTAGCTAGTATACAATAATAAAAAGATGTAAAGATTCTGTAGTAAAAATATTATCGCTAATCAAGCAACCTTTTTTCCCTTACAAACTAAATAATTTATTTTTAAAAAGTATTGACAGCCCTACACAGCAATCTCTTTAGCGCCACTGCGTCTACAATTAACATACTTTTGCTAGTAACAACTGACTAGGGCTGTCATTTGAAAAAAATTGCTTTCATATTGAAGTCACTTAACTTTCTTTTTCTTTTCTTTTTTTTCTTTTCTTTAAATATTAGGTATTCAGGTCTCAGACTTGCACTTATAGTCTATCTGATATCTTATTTATATGGGCTCTAAATATTATTTCGCTGACCTTGAAACATCGAAATGTGTGTACGCATATACTTTCTGAGCTACTTGTATTATTGTACATCTCATAGTCAGAACACGACTTGTATAGAAGAAAATTTGTAACAATTGTACGTTAGAGCAGAATAGAAAACAATCAAAGGAAAATTTATAGAAAGGATCCAAGAAATATGAAGTAACAATCGAGTAATATCATTCATTTAAGCAAGATAATAGATTTTTTTTTTTAATTTTTATATCGAAATGACACGAAATTTGAGTTACTTGAAAGAGGCTTGTCTTCACCTAAACAAAACAAATACGGATAATAAAAAAAACTCATGACCTCAGAACATCGGTTACTGTCACTATTAACCCATAAGCAGGTGGACGGATATTAAGCGGGTCTTTCACGTGAAAAGGGTCCAATCGACCAAAACAAGATTCGGTTCAGACTTAAAGGAGCATAAAGTCTTATTGACCAATCTCGTTGAAAGCTATTCGCAAATGAAGTCGTGTTTTCGTATATAAAAAAAATACTGCCGATACAAAATAGTGAGACTGTCGAATAGATAGAACAGTTTTTAAAAAAGAATTTGTTGGTTCTTTTTGCGGTTGGAATGTTGTGAGTTTTATTTTTAGAATTATACATAATTCATTCAAATACAGGTTGCCTCAGGAAATTTTCCTTTGCTGGGGCGTCGGATAAATATAGATACGAAATTCGAAAATCGAAAGAAACATTTTTACAAGGCGGAAAGGAATTCGTTGAATACAAAATAAGATACTGTCGAATATATAGAAAAAGTTTAAAAAAAGGAACTATAGTTATTTGTTCAACTAGAGAGGAAAGTTCGATTTTTCAAGCGAGTGCTAATTTTGAATCCCGAGTAAGCGAAGGATTCTAATAATTAAATCACGAGCGTCAGCGAGTGATTCTACATTAGAATCCTGAGCGTCGCGAGGGATTCAAAGGCACGAGATGGAAATAACTTTTCTCTCGCGTGACACATACAACTTTTCACCTTAGCAGTGAGAACATTATTAGAGATATAAATGAAACAATATGAAATAAAATGAAACCACATATATTTGCAAAAACTAAGTATCTATTAAAATTTAAAATTACAGTTATTAAAAGTTACATTTAATAAATCGAATTTCGAATGACGTCTTTCGTACATAATGATAATTCGCAGCATTCTAAATTCAAATCAATTTTCCTCACTCAGTGAGGGAAAACTCATTTCCCTCACTCTTTTTAAGCTGGGAACACAGTATGTTTGAGCTGCTAAGGTGAAAATAATTTTTTTGATCCTTTTTCCGATTAACAATGTTTGTGACTTTTATTTTTAGAATTATACATAATTCATTCAAATACAAGTTGCCTCAAGATATTTTTCTTTCCTGGGGCGTGGGATAAATATATATGTATACGAAATTCGACAATCGAAAGAAATATTTTTACATGGCGGGACGAATTCGCTGAGAGCCCGGCGAAAATTATGCTGGAATTTATTCAATATTATGATTTTTCTGCCAGAGATACGTTAGGATATTTTGTTATAACAGACAGACGCATTTTGATGCAGTAAAAATGTTACATCCACACCAAAGATGAAGCCCATCAAGTAATTTCCAATTCGCTTATAAAATCTATAGACAAATAAATTTTTGTTACAGCATTGAATAGCTCTCCGATGAAATTAATTTTCCGATTGTACAGCGTTGGTATTCTAAAAGTGAAGCCGTGTTCAGCGATCGAATCAGTGTTCAGTGTACATTCGATAACGCGTGAAATTGAACAAGTTCACCTCGAGAGAGCCTTAACGACTTGTACTGCAAGTGTGAAGCGTCGATTGTACATAATACGTAAGAAAATATTTATGAAAAGTCACGTTTTCGGCGTTTTGAATTGTTCATTTAAATAGCACATACCTAATAGAGTCTTAATAGAAAAGTAACAAACGGCAAAGACTTATCTGTGCTTTGGTTACAGATAACAATTCGACTCGCACATTGAAACTCAGCACTTGTACAGAATTGCGTAATTGATAATTCTACAAATTTATTCAAGATATCATTTGGTATTTTGAATGGTGTGCAAAGAATAGCACCACTTTATAAATTGCATACATATAAATAACACACGAATTTTTCAGTATGTACGCTGCAGTATATTAGCGAATAAATTTTCAAACAAAATATACAAGTAGGGAGTGAAAAATTATCGGTTTTTGAATTTGTTTATACTCAAAATTTGTACTCAAAAGCAACATACAATAAATTTTATGTATTGTACGTATGTTAGTAAAATAATTATAGACACAAATTATATCCGATGAACTTAAAATACAAATTATATATGATACTAGTTGGTGCCAGCGAGTTCGTCTGCGCAGGACACTATCGTCTTATTTTGATCAATTTACATAATATCTTTATAAATTCTAACCTATGTATTAGAGCTATATTATTATATAGTTTTATTAAAAGCTTCAGTATGGTGCTGGCATCTTTAAAGGAGGAGGCTTGACAGTTTCCTAAAATACTCGTGGATTTCCGATAATCTTTAATTAAAGATATAAATTTAAAAAAAAGTTATAAAAAACGACAAGTAATTATACGACGACGACGATATAAAAAACGACAAGTACCATACGCCGGAAACATATAATAAAGGATAGATAGAAGCGCTTGCGCTGTTTCGCCGAGTGAGGGTACCGGAGGCCCAACCCCCCCCCCTTCCCTCCTTATTCCCTTTTAAAAAGCCGGCAACGCATCTGTGACACCACTTGTCAATACTGGCCGGTCCCACTTTGGAGATTCGTGCCTTCTTCTAGCGCATATACCCTCACCATGGGTAGCGCTAACCGTGCCTCTCCTGAGGTGCGGCCCTCTCGTCAATAAAGCCAGTAGGGTCAATAGGATCAAAGGCTAGGCTGAGTTTAGTCGGTAGGTCTGTGTAGTCGAGCCGTCTCGACAGTACCAGGAGTCCGAGATAATCAACGCATCCCTGCTTGCCTGTTGCGTTGGTATCCATGATGGATTCTCAGCCTCCTCTCCTGAGGAAAAAAAAAAATCTGTGACACCTCTGGTGTTGCGGGTGTCCATGGGCAACGGTTATCGCTTACCATCAGATGATCCGTTTGCTCGTTTACTGCCCCATCCTATTAAAAAAAAGACGTTTGTTACTCTTTCACATAAAAACTACTCAATGGATTTTAATGAAATTTTACAATAATAATAATAATATTGCAAACGGCGAGTATTTGCATAGACACAACCTAGTAGCCAGGATTATCCATCGACAACTTGCCCTTCAATACGGCCTTGTTGAGCATGAGACACCGTACTATAAGTACGCACCAGCGCCAGTTCTTGAAATTGGCCGTGCGTTGCTCAAGTGGGATCGCTCTATCATCACGGACAGGACTATTGCGTGCAATAAACCTGATATCGTGGTGGTCGACCGCTCCCAACGCCGTGCAATGCTCGTCGATATTACCATCCCTCATGACGAGAACCTCGTAAAAGCCGAGTAGGACATAGCCAGTAAGTACCTTGACTTAGCATACGAGGTAACCGCCATGTGGGATGTTGATTCGACAATCATTGTTCCGATAGTTGTGTCTGCGAATGGCTTGATAGAGATAGTTGTGTCTGCGAATGGCATGGCTTGATAAAGAGTCTCGATCAACATCTTAAGAGGCTCTCGCTTGACGGATGGATCAAGGGTCGGATACAAAAAGCAGTGATTCTCGACACGACACGTATTGTCCGGAGATTTCTCTGTCTGCAGCCCTAACCACCGGTTTGTTTGGGCCTTGCCTCGCTACCAACAGATGAGGCTGACGCTGTCCATCATCTAGTACTAATCCAGCGTGGTGTAATTATTTTCACACCAATATGGAAAGAGCTTTGTGGAAAGCCTCTATCCGGTAGTAGACGTTTCGTGGTTGTAATGAGATTATATACAATTTTAGTTCAAATACATATTACATATTCTGTCTTATCGTTTTACTACAAAAACACATATTACAAAATCTATGTTAATGTAACCTCTATGTCCATTACCGTAAGCTTCACCTCATCCCATTTAATTTATCAACGGCCTTATTTCTTTGATTCGACGCTTAATCTCTGACGCAAGTCAACCCTAACTCTTAACCCTAAAATCCTGTCTAAATTCAGCTGGAGAATTGCAGAATTTAAATCACAATACGCCCGTGACGTAGGATGCGATGCGAGTGACGGGGGTACTTGGGACCCGGGTCGGCGGTGTCCCCTTTTTCTTAATCATTATTTTATGATTGCAAAATAAAATCGGTCTCAATTACACTTTGTCCGACGTTAAAAAGTTGGGGAGTTCGTGATAGCAGGGTTAATGATCGTTTATCCTTTAAAGATTGGGTGCCGTTTGTTCATTTATTTAATTTATTTCCCGATTTAGGTTCTTAATCAAAGTTTGTAATTTATGATTTGATACATTTCTGTTGTGAAACGAATCCGGGTCAACAACATAGCCCAAAGAATTGAGAACCATACGCCGGAAACATATTTATGTGTCGTGGCGTGTCGTGAAGCCTACCGGATTCATACATTTAATATGGTTAGCGACATATTTGCATGTCGTGACTAAAAGTTATTTTTGCCACTCTAATTCTTTAACAAGACGATAAAATTCGCCTTTGTCTTGTCTTTCTCTGATTATAGGGTGCAGTATATTCTTATAAATTACTTTCGTCAATACTTTCTACGTGTCTAAGCATTTTCGTAACGATTTTTTCACTATATCTTCTATTATAACGCACAGTTTCCTTATAACACTATTTGGCAATGTATCCTTTATCAACTCTCCAGTCATACTTGTCCAAGCTCTCGTGTATTGTCTCAGCATCTCAAAATTAGTTCATGGTTTCCGAACATACCTCAGACTGATGACAAACGTTACCGATAGCGTCAGCTGCTAACTCATCAAGCCAATGACACAAATTCTGGAGTCGCATCAACAGTGAACATTTGCTGAGTCAGCATTATATTGGAGACATTGTTTATAATTTACATCTTGACGTTTGGTTCGCCTCGAACAATTCTGTCAACTATGAACTGCATATTTCTCAGAATGTTTCGAATTAATCACAATTTGACCTGATTAAATGTAGATTGAACTTTTTTGGCATTTGTTAAATTCATTTTATGAATTCAATTCAAGGAGACCGAAAGGTAAATAAAACAAAAAAATATCGTAAGTGATTAAATCAATTTTTTTTTATATGTGGCCTCGAGCTCACTACGTGTTTAAAAAATACCTACTAATATGATACACAGGGAAGAAAATAAACTAAATAAAAATAAGATAATTTATTTTTACAACTAGTCACAAATATATATATTTTCAAAAGGTACATATCGCACTTCTGCATCGCACCCTCTCTTGAGGACCGGTCGCTCTCACTAGAAGCCACTTTTTTGTCGTGGTATCCATGAGAATTCTCAGCTTCTCCTTTCCTGAGGGAAAAAATAGAGAGTCGTAATATATAGCAAAAATAATGAATATCTAAGTCACTTAAATGAAAAAAGTTATAAAGCAATTTTATGTATAAAAACCTATTATTTCCTTTAACACAATCAATTATAATTTCCATCGACCAAAACAAAGAAGGTTGTGCAACATCGCCTTCCAACATAATTTTTCACGTCGCCCATTTTCCTAATGCCCAGCCCTCGCTAATCCGGCGGTATCTCGTTAAATATATTTTTCGCAACGCCATACAATTTCTAGCGTCTGCAATATTTATTTCCTCCTGGTTAGTATCCAGTTGGAGTCAGTAATTGATTAATAAGATCGCATTAAGGTAATTTGTTGGAAGTAAACTGTTTTTTCAATCTTTTTCGCGGATGATGAATTGACGGAATTTTTTTTTTCGTATCGATTCGTAAATATGGAGTAAAGATTACATAGTATAATGAACCGACATATTGGGGAATGCGTTTATCACATCGATCGAGGATCACAAGCCTATCCTAACTATGTTAGGGCGATAAGACCTTAGTTAACCACATCGTTCGTTATACACAATATAAAAGAACATACAAGAATATAAAAGAATTAAACTTCTCTCTTACTTTCCCCTTAATTTGGGCAGGCACCGACTTCAAAAATACCTTTTTTTATTTTTTTTA
Source organism: Scirpophaga incertulas (assembly GCA_036419045.1). Taxonomy (NCBI): domain Eukaryota; kingdom Metazoa; phylum Arthropoda; class Insecta; order Lepidoptera; family Crambidae; genus Scirpophaga; species Scirpophaga incertulas. The sequence goes on from CM071627.1 coordinate 36,804,932, forward strand.
AGAGGGGAAATGCACCTTATGCTCCGCGCTGGCTAGGCGCGGCCGTGGTTGGGGCTCTCCGGTCTGACAGGACCGGCCTACCCACTAAAACCCCTCTGAGTTCTCTAGGCCCACGCGGACCACATGGCGGGGTGCGCTTTTGCGATTCTACCGCCATGTGCTCCGGGGCCGACTCGCCCTAGTTCTGGTCGAGCCAACGCCAAGGGAGGGACTGTCCGAGAACCCCTGGACAGTCCCCCAGACGGAGAGACATCACCACGGCGTGCGCGGTAGCCAAACGCGCACGCAGCCTCGCGGACCAACTTCAAAAATACCTAGTTAGTATATCAAAGTTAGTTTATTTAAGACAGAAGTTATCGTATTTATTTTTTACTTTTTAGTTCTTTTATATTCTTTCTAAACATACGTAGGTAAGTTAGTTGCGTACAATTTTGAAGAATTTTTTTTTTCTTAATGTTTTTAATAAAGTTATTTTTTTTTAAAAAGGTTCCTGATATTGGTATTGTAGGTAGATATATATTTTTCTTTCTTTCTGTAGTTGTAAGTGAAATTTTGATTGTGTTGTGTTTATTCTTTCTAAACTTACGTAAGGTACGATTGATTCTGTTTATTTATTTTTTAAAGTTTGTTAATAAAATAATCCCTATCTCAAAAAGCACGCAACCGATTTCGATGAAACTTGCAGTATCCGTAAGTAAACAAAAAAGAATTACTTAGATCGGACTTGCAGTTCCGGAGATATGCGAACACAAACATAAAAACATACATACACTTTTGAAGTATGGCAGATTTGTCCCCCTCCCCCCCCCCCCAATCATGCGATTCCCACGGCGCCAATAATATCTCGGTATATGCTCATACTTATACTCGCCTCTTTCCTATGAGGATACACAGAAAGCACGTCACTTGCAAGACTTGCCCTTCTTTCAATATATCACATAATTGGTCCAAGTATGTTCGTCAAGGTCATCCTCTACAACAGGCACGTCAAATTTGCTTTATTAATGTCATTTTTCTGTCTTTCGTCCATCCTTTCTACGTACCCAAACCATTTAAGCATTCCCTTTGTCGCTGCATCTACTTTCACACCGCACAATTACATTGTCACACTATTTTGCAATTGATTCTTCATCGTCACTCCAGCTATTACTCTCAAAGCTCTCTTTTCCACCGCAACCGACGAGCGTGTATGAAACTGTCGGTTACTGATACTGTTAACTTGACCTGGTGGGTAGTCTGTCTTTCAGGATATCTCTTATTTAATACTAGTCTCTTTTCTACTAGAATTACTAGGTTAAAATAAAAATAATCTATTATTAACTTTTTTAATTTATGTCATGTAGATCTCTTAACTGTGTGTTCAAATAAAAATCCCGGTTTAGCTGTCGAATAGGTTTTTTAGGTTGCCTGGCAGATATTGCGCTTTGTGACGTATTAAAGTATAAAGATCATACGCAAACCGGTCGCTGGTAATGGTGAAAAAAACGTATCTTTGTTGATATTGGATCATTCGAATCAATGAAGTGCTTCAGAGTCACTGATACAAATGACACAAATTGACATTGTCAATCGTGTAAGCGTATCGAATGAAACCGAGATGCAATTGAGCGACGTGATCCGAAGCGCTCCGACTCTGAACTATTTACTTATCTCAATCGTGCGAGCGCCGCGTGCCGATTGAAACCGAGATGCATTTCAGCGAATGATTCATTAGAAGCTCTGTTAGAGATTTGAATCGGTGAATCACTTGGAAGAAACGACTCACTGAGTCGTTTCTGTAAAGATTGACACATCTCTAGTCGCTAGTCACTTCTCGAAGAACCTCCGAACGGAGCACTGCTGTGCGTGCGGCGTGAAATATATATATTTTTTAATTTTGTCTATTACCCACCCTTATATGCAAATAGAAACAGGACACCACAGGAATGAAGGCTAACTTTTATTGTATAAACGTTCACTGTTATATTGGCTATTTGAATATTAAATGTTGTAAACAACAGAGTTATTATTCGTTCATTGTTTGTCATTGTATAAACAATTTGAAGCGGACTTATTATTAGTTTGACTGCATAAGAGGATGACAATAGGTAAATATAGCCGACATTAGATTTAATAAAAACGTCAAATTTAAGATCGAAATACCGATTGTCCCCAAACAAAAGAGACAACTGGTCAACTAATCTTTACTAAATATACGTCGTTCCCAATCACTATTTACTTAAACACAATTTATTCACAAAACGAAGGAAAGTCGCATCCGCAAGCATGTCTCGACTTGACTCCATTGTCAGAATACCGTCTCGTCGAACAATGGTTCGGATGTACAAATTTTGTGATTCTGATAGTAACACAGATACCACTCTTAATCCCGTGCATTAAGGTCTTATGTCTTTTAGGCAAGTTACATCATGCCGTGATCAACGTTTTGGGAAGCGATTAGGGATGAACATGATCTGTTCTTCGTACTGAAATATTAAGATTGTCGACAGTATTCATAAATACAGCTTGGCTCAAGCATACCATATGACTTATCTACAAGTAAAAGGTTTTTTTTACTCTTTACAGCCAAATCGAAACCCAGTATAACCGAATTTTCGAAAATTCGAATTTTAGTAATAGTATGGAAATTGAAAAATATGAAACCTTATATAGACGGAATTGCTTTAATACGTGACGTTAAAATGAAGATGATTGCATTTGCCCAACACAGAGGAAAATACCGAAGAGTAATTTAATTAATCTAAAAGAGTCATGCTTTGTGAAAAAAATGATTTCAAGCTACATTACTTTTCTTTACTTGATTTTTTTTATCTGTGTACATTGATGGAACCCTGTCCACTTAGATATCAACAGAGGGCCTGGTTCAACTCATTTTAATTACCAATATCTATTAAATATAGCATAGTAGGGTTGTCACCAAGAACTTATTGTAATAAGTATTAAAATTTTGCTCCTAACTTCCCTCTGTATTTCTAATAAATAAAAAAAATAAAGGTACAGATATGCAATAAAATATAAAAAATTACAAACAATAAAAAATATTAACTTTCCAGAATGCAACTTATAAATAAAATTAAATAATCCTAATTCTTAACTTATCAATATACAAAAAAAAGTTCAGTCAGCTACAAATTTTATCTTAACCTCTATACAAAACGTCGTGTTTTATTTTATATAAAAAATGAACTTAACATTTTTACAACACTTCTCAAGTTGTTTCTTTTTAATTAATTCCGCTAATTTGAACAGACCCGGCTTAAGTGTTTACACGGAATTACTCGGGAGCTACATTGTAAGTGTTATGAAGAATGTTAGTCGACAACAGCACTTAAGCATTTAAAACTGAGATTAATGACACATTTTCATACTTTTATTTGCTAGTAAACTTATTTTCCTTGAATTAATCTTACGTTGTTAATGCAATCGTTTTGTATAGACGCAGTGCTTATATGTACTTATAATATATATGGCAAGAAATTGATGCGTAACGTGACTTTTATATTTCACGACACAAGTTTGAAAATACATTGTGCTACAGGTGACTCGGTTTTTTGGACATTACAAATTTGTTGTGAATCTCACAACGGTTTCTTTTTATGTACCTATTTCTTTTTATATATAGATAAGTTTAGAATTATATATCTCGTTGTTCCTTAGAATTCGATTTTAGAATTAGGTTATGTATATTTCAATAATAAGTTGTAACTTTTGTAATAAATATTTGAGTATTCAATTTAATAATGTTTTCTATATTAGTATTTTTTTAAATATGTTTACATAACCCTATTGAACACTTCGCTTCCCTTATAAAAATAAATTGAAATGATAAAATTTATAATTTACTGATTTATAGAAATGTGGGTACACCCGAAATTCGATAAATGAAAAATAAATTTGTATTTAGCTGGATTAACAAAAACAGATCACAGCTCTACCGACGTTCTATAGCTTGTTATATCCGCGTTAGAATTTATTTGTACAGAACTACCAGACTTGTTTGGTTTCTTTTACGTTAAAATATAATGTCATTTTGACAAAGACGACGGCGTCGTGTGTTAATTTTGTTGGATTATTTCTCAGTAGAGCGGCCTAATTGAATTTTCATTAATGCCATATCTTTAGTGACACTCGCAAGGTTAAGGCAAATTGATAGGCGTAAGGACCATGAACACCCACGCGTTTGGTCTCTAAAATAATGATGGAAAAAACGTATGTATGTTGAGATTGGATCATTTGTATCCGGATCAGTACAAAGATTCGAATCAGTAAAGTGCATCATTTGTATCAGTGACCCTGAACCGATTAAATCGGTTCAGAGTCACTGATACAAATATTCTGATATATGATACAAATACAGTGATATAAATATTGATATTGATTCATTTGTGTCAGTGACTCGTCAGTCAATCGTGTAAGCTTCGAATGAATGAAACCGAAATCTAATTGAGCAACGTGATCCCAAGCGCTCCGACTCTGAACTATTTACTTATCTCAATCGTGCGAGCGCCGCGTGGCGATTGAAACCGAAATGCAATTGAGCGAATGATTGATTTGAAGATTTAAATCAGTGAATCACTTGGAAGAAACGACTCTCTGAGTCGTTTCTGTAAAGATTGACACATCTCTATTCTAGAAAGCCACATACATACATAGGCTACACATCATCTCTCCTTTGCTTCGCGCAGTAGAGTAAAAAGGCAGTATATTCATTGAAATGCCAAGCCATTACCATATTAATCTTATTATACAAATATACCATTGAAAACCATAATTATTTGTAATTAATCATTTATAAAATGACTGCACGTGTACATCCTAACCGACGCATCAAAAAACTCGTGTCGGTTTTCGTACAAAATGAATAAAAAAGGAAATAGTCTGGAGCCGGTCTGAAGCGGAATATTTAAATAACGTCTGCGTTAAACAATGCGTGGCGACAGTCCGACCCTGCCTTTTGTTGCGCTAGGGCTGCCACCGGTGGCATTGTAGATCGAATCGAATAAGTTTGATTAATCGATTGATTCGAATAACTTTGATTAGGATACAATTGAATTTAGAATATAGACGTCGATGGTTCAAATAAATAGAATTAGGCTTTCTTCGTTGTAATAAGCATACTAGGTATGCTATGTTTAACAATCCTTCTAACTGTATAGTGGATTTCTTTACGTATTGGAGGCTTCGTAGTCAGAAGTAAGAAATTCAATGGACGTGATTTTATATGACATTATTAAAATGTAGTTATAAACAATATTCAAGTTGAATCACAGAGAATTCTGTTATTTTAAGAAGTTAATTCATTGTATTTTTTAAAGCGATCAATTTGCTGCGAAATTTATCGAGATCTCGAATATACAACATCGAAATTGTATTTATATATTTAATTTATTAAGACACCAGTGGTACATGCATTAACACATAAGACTTTTGTCAATTAATCGAACAATAACTTAAATAACCAAATTAATCACAATTATTTGTCAATTCTTTGCATTATGTCATACAACAATAATGATTTCAATAAATTATTAATTAATATTACATTAAATAAATCAATAATGAAATATATTTATAAATATTAAATTCAAAATAAGTTTCTAAAAAAAACTGCAAATTACACTACAACATTTCCCGATATACTACGATACAACATTAATTATGGTACAACAATTGTTCTTTCGTACGTATCAATCTTCATCAGACGGCGAAAATGGCGTTTCCATTCGCACGAAATGATGAGAAAAAATATATTTCGCGCACGTAATCACGGAATCAGTAGTCACGTCTTCCGACAATCATCACTTCATCATAACACCGTCGACAAAACAACGTAATAAATCTTAGTAAATAAGACCGCTGAAAATTTCCCTCGCCTTAATCCCGGACATTTCGGGCTTTCCAGGCTCCGGGACTGTCTTCACTCTAAGCATGCGAATGGGCGGTTACCTTATTTCTTGTTGCTAAGCAAACGGCCGTTTGTATCTCTGTGGTGAATAGTGACGTGATAGCTTCATTAATTCTGATTGTCGATATTAGAAGGAAACGACCTACACACACCGAGAAAGTTATTTTCACGTTAATGGTATCTGTTATGTTAATTGTCGGAGTGAAATTGACTTGGTTTTAATGGATGACAAATTCATATACAGTTCCGAATAACATACAAAGGTATTCATTTCAAATCAAAGTAATATTTATTAAATGCAGGCCTGTACATTGATATGGGGGTCGAATCGCGAAAGCCCACCCCGCCATGTGCCCCGCATGGGCCTAGAGAACTCGGGGGGGTTTTAGTGGGTAGGCCGGTCTTAGTTTCTTTCTAGACTGGAGAGCTCACACACGGCCGCACCTTGCCAGCGCGGTGTCATGGTGCATAAGGTCGCATTCCCCCTCCCCCCCCCAAAAAAAAGGCCTGTGCATTGATAAAGTTGTAAGTATGTATAAAATAAAGTACTCCTAAAGAAAATATATAACATCACGTGCCCCAGTAAAAGGTAATCCGATGTTATCGAATATTTGACTTATCAAAACGAATACTCGATAAAGTCATCCGAAACCGGTGCATCACTAGCACATAGTCATGTTTAGTACGAAGGAGGATTAATAGGACTTTTGGTCGCAGCGCGAGGTCCCCTCATGTGTGTTTAGGCCCTAACCGACTTGTTGTTAATCTTGCAGGGTTTTTTGCCCGTTGAAAAGTGCGGCCATGGCCGTGAAGTTTTTACTATAGTTCGTGACATTGAGTTGAAACACATTTCAGTGATTATGATTATGTCATACTCAGATGTTGGATGTTTTTTTACTCCATTCAAGCCGTAGGCCCCTTATGGCCAATGCTCAGGCTGAGTTTAGTTGGTAGGTCACGCGATCGCATCGCTCCGGTCGTGTGGAGTCCAAAATAACCCTCGTGACACTTGCCGTTGCGAGCGTATGCTGGGTACGTTTCGTGCCCTTGTGATCGATTCTCAGCCTTCCTCTCCTGAGGAAGAAAAAAAGATGTTGGATGTTGCCGCACTTAATCTTGGCCACAAAGGTCGGACGATTGAATTTCTGTCTGCAATAAGTTTTCTGACAGATGCCTGATTACATCATCTTCCTAAATTATTATTTACTTTGTTTCCTGCATGCACCTGCGAAGAAATTGAAGAAAGAAAAAGACGTATGTAGTAAACCAACCGGCACTGAGCCAGCGTGATTGATTAAGGCCCTAATCGCCCTAATATAGTTTGGGTAGGCTCGTGCCCCTCCATGAGGAAGTATTTGGGCAGTGATGGTGACTTTACTTAATGGTTTAGTTACTAATTTTGCCGCCATAACAACATTACTGTCGCTGTAACAATATATTTGATGCCAAACAACATTACTGCCGCCGTAACAACATTACTGACGACATAACAACATAACTGAAGCCAAAAAACATTATTGACAACATAATAACATAACTGAAGCCAAAAACATTATTAAACAACATTACTGACACCATAAAAACATAACTGACGTTATAGCAAAATTGCTGACGCCATAATAACATTGCTGACATCAAAACAATATGATGTTTAAGGCTCTCTCTGTAAACGAGAAATTTCGGTAATTTATCTTAGTTCTACCACTATTTGCAATACTACAAAAGCAGGAAATTTAACATGCGAAACAAAAAAAATCGCTCTCTAAAACGTATCTAATAAGGTAATTTCAAAAATATGTTTTATAACAACGAGCTAAGGTACTTTTCATTATAACAATATGAGAATGACCTCGCAAAACTAATATCGATGTATAGCGAGATTTTAAGTCGAACCCCAGCTTACTAGCCTCGATCTCGCTCGTGAAGTCAACAGTGAAATACTATTAACTAACAAATAATTTTTCTTATTTTTCAGGTACGATGAGGTGCTGTTTATTGATAACGTAAGCATACGGCTTAGTTATAAATAAGTAATTATCAACTTTAATTACATAACTCTAAGGTTTGTTATAATCCATTGTTTAAATTTGATATTGCTGGCCTTTGCTATTTCGAACCTGATCCGTGGGACTTTTGCATAGAAGCTAAATAAAGTTACTTTAAATGATAATGATATTGAGTTATGTATGTCAGGTGTTCGTATTTCAGTCAATCTCGAAATGAATCGACCGAAACAGTTTTTAGTCGATCCTCTATTGAGCCAGAATAGCTTCACTATCTATAATCTTGATAACTCCCTACTAGCGTTCAAAAGCGGCTTTGTCAAAGTAACGCGCGACGAAATAATAGTGTATACCTGAACGCACTTGTGGCTATTGCAAAAATACGAAAATCCTTAAAATACAATAGATTACTAACATGAAAAAACGACTAGACTAAAATAGTATTTTGTACTATTCAACAGTATAAATGTTAAAGTCACTACTCTATATGTGTTTTTATACTTGTTAAATTTATTTTTATAATCACTTTTACCACTTAGTCGAATGCCTCTCAAAGACGATTTATTATCGGAGTCTACTTTAAGATTAGGCACTGGAATTGCACTCCTACCTCTACAGAGGCAGGGGTTCTCTGAGTTAGTGGTCATGAATACATAAGTATTCTTATTTCCATTCATGTTTTCGTCAAAATAATATGCTCTTATTTATGATACAACCAATTTCTTTAATTTTTCCCGAATTATTTGACATTCTCGTCTTTTGTGACTGTACAGCTGATGTCACTTTTAACTTTGCATTGGCTTTACAAAAATCGCCCTTATTCGTTGCTGTATAAAAGCGATCTCCACGTTTACATGTGCCAGCCGCGTGACTGTATTCTTCTTCTCTTATATTTATTAAATTCTTCGCAGTCACCATCATGAACGACATACATTTATTGTTAATAATATTAAATAACTACTTTTCAGTCAGATACAGTTATCAAATACAGTTTGAGAGGTAATTATGTATAGTCAGTCTATGCTCGGATATGTTGTGTAAAAACAAAACGAGAAGCAATCGGTCGGTGTATTCGTACTCTAGATGTCACATTGAGCCGACATTGGCACTTCCTCGAATTCCGTCCGGACGAATTAAGGAAACTTGCAACTTGTATATTGTACGCGATATTCTTCACACGTAGGTACTTATTTGTATGTAAAATATATTCTGTAATTACTTTACGAGAGCGACTATTATACTGAAGTGAGAAGCATTAAATTCCCACGATAAAAAAATCTCAAGTTCTTCCCGTGTTCCCAACCATGCTCATACCAAAAACCTGTTTAGCTATTTTTGACAGAATTTCCCACAGAAAAAAAAATATTTTGCCAAAGGAAAAAAATATCTATGTCCTTCTTCGGCTCTCAAACTACCCATGTATGAACTTCCATCGAAATCGATGTAGTAGTTTCCGAGCTTATTCATACAAAAATAGTAAATAGTTCTCTTATGTATTTAATCACGTCGTCTCTTAAATTCCTGCGTCAGTATCTGTACACGTCAAGTCCCAAGCTAGTGGTAGTCCTATGTACCCTGGTATGAGATTCATACCATCGAGTCTCTTATCTTCGTCACGGGCGAGTCCGGTCTGTTCTAGAACACCTGGTATTTATATACATTTGTAAACATGATTTAATTAATTCCTGAGCTCAATCAATTTTCGTCTTTATTATTAGTTATATTTTTGTTTACGTTTCGTAACCATGTCATTTATTTCTTTACTTGTATCGAACAACTTTGTTTACGACTACTAACGAGTTTCTATTGTTTGATAGCGATTTCGTATGTATATTTTGTAACTTTTCACGTTTTTAACACGATCCTTTTTTATATACCTAAGGGTGTTAATGGGGTGTCCCATGCCATTTAACTCTGTTACACGAGGTCTATTACCATGGTGTTCCGGTTACGAAGTTAAATCTTCCTCCAAACACTCCACCCCGAAGGAGAATCCACTTGGGATCGGAACATCCAATTTTCCAATTGTTTTTATTGCATCAAAAGGTTTTACAATTCTATTTTGATCTGTATTCTGTAAGGCAAAGTTGGTCAAACAGACATTAAAATGGCAACAATAGACCAGAATAAATATATTTCAATCCACAGAATTGAACTCGATACTCTTACTCTTTTAATTTTTATACAGTACATATGAAACTATGTAGCAACAAGCGAATAGTTAAACACAGTTACATTATAAACATTATCACTGACATTATCACTTTTCCTGGAATAACTTTGTTATATAACCAACGGACCGGTCGGTATATACCGAGAAGTGAATGTTATTGAACTGCTTGCTATATCTGTTTGATTCTGCGCGGGCGCATGCAATTAGTCACTCGACACAAAGGCGGTGGTAGTTGTTTCTATAACATTATGCAATTGGCGGCCACGTGTTGCAGGAAACGTACCGGTTACCTTGGGCTATGCGCTTGCGCAGCCCATGGGCTGGCGTATCTCGTATTATACGCCAGCTGCGCTGTGACTATGTGAAAGGCTCAGTAACGATTGCATTGCACTTCAACCAATTGCATTGCAAGTTGCTAACATGAAAGTAGTGAACTGCATTATTGCAGGTCACCCACACACCAAATGCAACGATGCAAGGATTAAAGGTGCTATATAGTTTGTATATGCTCAGTTCAATGTAAATAAATATTCAAGTATCACTGATAAAGGCAAATTGTGTCAATGACAATATTCATAGTCATTCGACGTAGCGGCGATGGTAGCTGTTTTTTAACAACTTCCAATTCGCGACAGCTGCTGGAAAGATACCGGCTAACTTACCATAGATAATCAGTTTATATGTTACCACACACGCACATTCAAACATATATAAACGTACATATAACATAGAAAGATAAAATTTGCAGCGTAATGGACGTGTGTGATGCAGCTAAAAGGGTATAAGTTTTGTAGCGGTCACCCAGAGAGGAAACATGGCACCAAATAGTGTTATTCAAGTCAAAATAAGTGTATGTGGATTGTGCTAAGTCCATATTGTGTATATTTAATATAAAAATGTTACAGATTCGATTACGCAGTCTTCGAACGTAGCCTTCACCATTGCTAAAGCTGATATTGTTAGTTTGCTAGTAACAGTCATCGCTGACGCCAAAAACTTAAGTTAAACTACGTACGTTGATTGAGTAACCGAGTCAGCGATCCTAATTTAAACGATGCCAGTATCGAGTCAGCGCTGACGGCGGAAGACTGGCGCCAGTGTCTCACCTAATTAAATGAGTCTTAAGTCACGTGGTTAGGAACTGGATTTCGACGTGTGTACTAATTTGTAATCACTTTAACAGCTTCACACAACACTTCACAGTGCGATATCTGAATCTGATTAGGTTCAGTGTCAATAACCTTTGGCGAAAGAGTTTTTCTCTTTCTAGATAGATTATTATCATCACAGCTTATACTTTACCACTTAGGAGCTCGCCCACCCTATGTTAGAGCGATTAGATCTTCGTTAACCACGCTGCCCCAGTGCCGATTGAAGTAGCCTCACAATGTTTCTGATACTCCATAGGTGTGTCAGATTAATGTATATAAAATTCGGAAAGCGAATCACACATTGGCCTATGACATTCGACCCCCAAACCCCTAAACCGATTGAAGATCATTGTCGACACCAAAACCCCACAGACACTCCCGATATTACATCTCTCGATGAGTTGGAAAAGATTCGCCCCCTATAAAATTGACTTGAAAGGAAATAGGGAGATGTATATGAAGATTACATCTATCTATCCCAACGGCAAATTGCAAATTGCCTCAAGTATATTTTTGGATAAAAAAAAATAATTTTAAAAATTTTGGGGTTGACTTAGCCCCGCTACTCACCAGCCAGGTCTGCAGTTTCGTGTTGGGTTATAATAGGAGAGGCGCAGGACAAGTTTTTAGCTTGCCTCAAATACCTACCCAAAAATTCTTGCCAGCTCTCCTACTATTATGGCGACTGGCTGCCGCCATATTGAACCAACCAGCCGCTTTACCGATTTTAACGCGGAACAGTCGGAACCAGTATAATTAATAAATATACTACCGAGTTTAATTAAATCTTGCCAAAATCGGTATGTGTTGCGTTGAAATTTCTTTGTAGACACACACGCACACACACATATGTACGTAATAAACATTAAAAATTAAAGTTTTCTTTTCTTTAAAAGTTTTTCATGGTGGGCGCTAGCGAGCAGACTGGCACAGTACGTCCGGGATGACACACTCAAAAGCACTAATCGAACCATACTCTCGCAAACGCACTGACGAGCTATTAAAGCTTAACAGGAGTAACTTGAGCGTGATGGTTAGGGCTTTGACCGGTCACTGCAAGTTGAATAGACACCTTTACAACATGAAACTAAAGGACACTGACACATGCAGTCTGCGAACAAGAGCGTGAAACACCAATACACCTCTTGTGCTACTGTGAACCCCTGATTCACAAAAGAAACCTTGACCCAGATGAAATAAAAACAATCCGAACTGGGAACATCCTATCTTTCTTGGTCAGTGCCCAGTTAAAAGAGCTACTGTAGGGCCTACATAGAACCTACATAGGAGGCTGGTCACAATAGATTTTAATAGGTCGCAGTGATGCATATCAGCCCCGACTTACACACGAAATAATAATGGTGGGCGCTAATAACTGCGACACAGTCTTCAACTAATGTGGTTATTAACGTTAAATGTGTTTGTAACTAAAACTTTATAAAAAAAATCAATAAAGATAGAAAGATAGATTTATTTTCAGTTAAAATCTATTGTATATTTTTACGCAGTCGGGATTTTGTCTTGAAATATAAGACATCGATAATGCATTAAAGTCGAAAGTTCAGTTCTTATTCCTTGAAATTTCAAGTGATGGCTATTTGCCATAGAGTATACAATGTTGTCATAGCAACATTCATATTATTACCACGTTGCTGTATGATGTTCAACCTTAGTTGGACGTACAAAGAATAAAAATGAAATCACTCTGTACCTGTTCCTTTCATACTAATGTTTGTTATGCAAATATTAAATCAAGTTGCCTATCTGATGGCAAACTGTCCATCACTCATATCTGCATTGCCTAAGACACAGTTCAGCTACTGCCTGGAGAACAGCAAGTTGCCTATCTGATGGCAAACTGTGCATCGCTCATATCTGCATTGCCTATGACACAGTTCAGCTACTGCCTGGAGAACAGCAAGTTGCCTATCTGATGGTAAACTGTGCATCGCTCATATCTGCATTGCCTATGACACAGTTCAGCTACTGCCTGGAGAACAGCAAGTTGCCTATCTGATGGCAAACTGTGCATCGCTCATATCTGCATTGCCTATGACACAGTTCAGCTACTGCCTGGAGAACAGCAAGTTGTCTATCTGATGGCAAACTGTGCATCGCTCATATCTGCATTGCCTAAGACACAGTTCAGCTACTGCCTGGAGAACAGCAAGTTGCCTATCTGATGGCGAACTGTGCATCGCTCATATGTGTCTGTAGAAGAAATCTTTTTTAATATCAAATAGTGCTCAGGACTTATAGAATAATATCGATTGTATATTTTATTTTCTATAATTATACGAAATTTAATAACATCATACATAACACTATATACTGTTATATACATCGCTTTTTCTTCAAACTTTATAAACGAAACATACCGACTAGTTACGCTTTAATTTTGATTTCTCTGTTAAAATATGAAAAGTTATTATATTATTTATTACTGGTCACATTCCAACAAACTTATATATTTGCATGTCTGCAGTGTTTTCAACTAACTAAAATATAATTACTAGCGTATGTTCAACAACTTCGACAAATGTGACATGGTGTTTTATGATAATTCTCGCAAATTTGACTATAATTATTTTTCAATAATGCACTTCGTTGATATTTATCTGAGTCATTGATAAGTTTCAAGGCAAGTGTTTTCCACGGTTCCGCTATACTGACTATAGGCTTGCCCACAATGGAGGTAAATACTTCCTTGTCTATGCTTATCAAGTAATACATAGTATCTTGGACGGAATCGAGTTACTTGTAATGCGAAACAGGTTTTTATTTATTAACAGAATTAGTCACATATTATTTTTCCAATTCCTCTGTTCTCACAGAAAAAAATGGCAGCAATAATTTTATATTGTCACGAATTACACACATTTTTATGCAACGTAATTAGTTTTTGTAGGTTATGTGTGACTGTGAGAAATTGGCAATGGTAAAATTTGTCTCTGTCTGCGTTCTCGGAAGAGGAGCGTGTAACAAAATAATATGTGTGACAGTTTTTATTTGATTTATTGTATTACTGTTTACTTAGTACCGTAGTCAGTAATGCAACATAACAACATGCACATATGAATATGCATATATTATAATGATCATTTCACGACTTCTAGTGTAATTCTTCCTGTAGTTCCTTCGATGTCTCTTTCTGTCCCGTAAAGTGATGTTTGTTATTCAAATGATTTTTCGCCGAAATAATTTATTCAAATGACATTATATACCTAAATACTTTTTTATTTTATTACTAGCGGACCCGACAGACTTCGTCCTGTCAAAAAGATTTGTAAAGTGGCAGTTTTTTGTTTCTCAAAAATTCTCCTATACAGAACCATCACCCTGGTAGGGCGTTGTGAATAAAAAATAATTAATTGCAACCTCCCCCTGGTAGGGCGTTGTGAATAAAAAATAATTAATTGCAAAGGAGGTCCAATTAAACTATCACATTTTGTGACTTCTCAATTTTGGAACGTGACATAAAATTCTCCAACGATGTACTCTGTGCTCCAACGCACACACGCAGACTGTTTTGATAGGTATGATTGAATTTCAACTTTATATAGCGTTAATAAAGCGCAAAGTGACTCTTTGATGTTAGGAACACACCTACATTGCTTCGACAACAGTGAGTGCTTGCAATATGAACTTTATACAATAACAATAAAGCTCGAATTGACTGTAAGTTTTAGTTAGAAAACGTTTGTATGGGGAAGAAAGGGCTGTTTTAGAGTGTTCCGATAATTATTCGAGTTTTTCTCGCCGTAAAAACCATCCTTGAACTTCGCCTAACATTTTATAAAAAGAATTGGCCAAACTGGTCCAGGCGTTATTGAGTTATGCGCTTACCAACACATTTTGCGATTTATTTTTATATATAAAGATATTTGGTATTCATATGAAATATCATACCTTTTTTAATTTCAATTCAGATTCGTGGTATAAATTATTTTCAATGTAATTTTTTTAGAGCTGTTTGAATACCTATATTTTTATGTATGAATCTATTATATTCGTGTAAGGCTAAAGTCGTCGTAAGGCTAAGGCTGGGTTTAGTTGGTAGGTCACGCTGGTCAGACCACTCTGGCCGCGTGACATAATGACTGTCACACTTACCGCTGCGGTGGTATCCTGTTCACATTTCGTGCTCCTAGTGAGGATTCTCAGCCTCTCTCTCCTGAGAGAAAAAAAAAAAATATTTCCACGAGTTATTTGCCTTGACCTCACTCGTTCAATAGTCAAAAGTAGATCAACCTCAGGATATCCGTTTCTACACAGTAAAGCGGTCCGGGCAAAGCCGCTCGAAGTTTGCCTCTCTTTCCGATCGTGGTCTGTCGAGCCCCGCCTCCAGCTATGTCACATCTCTCCCTGGCTCTGCCCAGAATCCCGCTGACCAAATCCTTTGGTATAGCAATCAATCCAAGTAGATCAACCTCGTTCTTTCATTCTACGATCTTTTGGTTGGTTCAACTGCAAAATGAACCTCTCTCTCCTGAGGGGAAAGAAAAGCTTTCTAACTTCTCAGCTACACATAGGTAAAGTACATGTCGAATGCAAGCCTATTGTATAATGATGTTTGAATTAAATAGTTCATCTCAAAACAATCATAGCAATCGACAATATTACGTATCATCCATTAGCAGCTCGTATAACAAAAACAATGTTTTACCTACTACTCTGCTGGACCAGTTGTGCAATTATTTGCGTTATCGCCTTTTAATAGGAGCCAATTTACATTGAGCAACCCGATTGTTGACGTTCGACCTTATTATTGTATTAACACGTGCATATTAGGGCCGGCATCCACTAAGGTAGTTGCCGAGCGACGCCAAGCTATAATGTATACGTGTAATATTTATGTAAATCGCAATTAATGTGCAAAATTTAAAAGCTCACTTGATTATTGCAATGAAATATTAAACAGATGGTTATTGTTAACATGATTATTCTGTATCATATTCTTATGTTAATATGATATGTGACACTTATTGATACAATTCAAATTTAGTTTGCAATAGCGATTAAATATTTACACTAGATAATCAATGACATTTCAAAGACTTTACGATTAATCATGTTGTAATAAACATAATTTTTATGCACGATGTATTTGACAGGAGCGTCGGTAGAGCTATGTTTTTGGCACTGGTCTTCTTATCTGGATATTTGGCAGACCTGGGGTCGATGTCTTGTATTACGTTGATGATATATATTTTGAAGTATTTAGTTTTTAATAAATATATACATATCTCATACATGGCAGAGATAGAGGCAAAGATCATTTTTTTCCACATAATGCGATTCAAATATTCTTCCCCAGCTTCCTTACAGGTACTCTTAACCTTTCTTCAGAATTACTCTTATTACACATTAAAATTAATCTTTATAATTTATCGCTTTTACAATTTCAATTTTATAAAATAAAATGATCTTAAAAGTTAAAAATAAATTATTAACACTAAAACTTTTCACTATACATAATTATTCAATTTCGTCCCCTCTTTATCTTTATCATTTATTTTTAACTTTTTAGTTCATTTTATTTTTAACTTTTTAGTTCATTTTATAAACAAATAATAAAGCTTGTTTTTAAAAAGGTTTTTTTTTCTTTAATTTTATTTTTAACTTTTTAGTACCTCTACAGGCTTGCTGAGAACAAGCCCTTTCATACCCATATTGTAGGAACGAATAAAAGAAAATTATCCGCCATTTTTGGTGTTCCACCGTATTGGATTAAGAGTGACGTAACATTATTTTTTCTAGTTATTCTTGGCAAGCCCTTTTATTTGATACCCATATTGTAGGAGTACATTAAAAATAATTGGTCCGCCATATTGGATACGCCGCCATGTTGGATTTAGAATGACATCACATTATTTTTTCTAGTTATTCTTGGCAAGCCCTTTTATTTGATACCCATATTGTAGGAGTGCATTAAAAATAATTGGTGCGCCATATTGAATACGCCGCCATGTTGGATTTAGAATGACGTCACATTATTTTTCTAGTTATTTCTGGCAAGCCCTTTTATTTGATACCCATATTGTAGGAGTGCATTAAAAATAATTGGTCCGCCATATTGGATACGCCGCCATGTTGGATTTAGAATGACGTCACACAGTTAATCATGCATTGTCATCCGAACTAAACGTGTATCAAATTTAAGTTGCAAGATTTGAGTACAGAACGACAGACAACGGGACAGGTGAAACTAAATAAAAGCTTGTAATAAAGGCTGCCCCTCCCCCCCACCGAGACTCACGAGCCTACTGGAACTATGTTAGGATGATTAGGACTTAGTCAACTACACTGGCCCAGTTGGTTGACAGCAGACACCATGGGATCGCTTTGCAGGTCTATGCAGGTTACTTTACGATGTTTTACTTTCCCGTAGGAGCGTCGTATAAATGTGCACACGATGTTCGGAAGAACAAATAACACAAAATGTTACATGGCAGACTCGACTCCGGACTTCGGAATGTCCCGACTCTAACGCCAGTGCCAGGACTACAGCGCCACCGACCTCGTAACTATTTATAATTGACTCAGATTGAGATTTAGAGACTTCTTGTTTTTCAGGCAGTTGAGACATTAGAATATTGTATACGCGCTGGCTGCTCTGCACCTATTCCATTGAAACTAACTGTAGATAATTATCACATTGAATCTTAATAATGCAGCGATGGACGTGCATTATCTCTGTTTCAATAAAAATTTTGTTAGCAACAGAGATACATAATCATAAGCATAATAATAGGCAGCTCCAGACTAGTCTCTAGAGTGGATTTGTCTTCCTTCCAAATGTTGTTTTCGGTGGTGTCGATATTCTTTTAGCAAGACAGTAAAAAATCTCGGTGTGACCATGGATAGCACTCAGCTGGGGACCGCAAGTCCAAGCTGTAAGCCGTAATTATTTGCTTCGGCTGGTTCATTAAGAAGACTACGTAACTTCTTACCTATTGCTACTAAAATTGCGTTAGCGCAGTCTCTGCTACTTCCTATTCTTGATTATGCTGATGCCTGCTATCTCGATCTCACGGAGGACCAGCTAAATAAACTTGAGCGCCTTCAAAATTTTTGCATAAGGTTCATATTTGGATTGCGCAAATATGACCATGTTTCCGAATTTCGCTCTAAGCTCAAGTGGCTTCCTATACGCTTTCGCCGGAACACTCATATACTTTACTTCTTTTATAATATACTATTCTCTCCCTCTTATCCACAATTTAAAAGAACGTTTTAATTTTCTAAGCAGCTTCAATTACTCGTTAAGGTCATCAGAGAATTTAACTCTTGAATTTCCCAACATAGCACAGTTTCTATAGTTCCTCTTTTACTGTGCAGGCCATTCGGCTGTGGAACTCTCTCCCAGTTTGTATTAGGCGTGCACAAACGGTACATTCTTTTAAAAACCAAGTCAAGGAATACTATTTATCTCTTTAGCTTATACGATCGTTGCGTTGCGCTACTTATTATCAGCTTGTATTACGTATTATATTTATCAATTTTAGATTTCATAGTTTCATCTTCATACATACATTTATTTATAAATAAAAATTATATATTAACATAAGTATTCTGTAAGTCAGTTAGCTCATTATTATTTGATTTTAAGTATGTTTTGTCAGTATATTTTTAAAAATTATTTGTTAATATGTAAGTATCTTACACCCGTCTTTCCAGTTTTTTATATCTCTCCGTCCGTAGGTTGTCTGGAAGAGATCGCTGTTTGAGCGATAAGACCGCCAATTGTACTAGTAATTTTAAGTGTATTATGTTATTTTCTTCTCTCTGTTTTGTGGTGTATGTACAATAAGTGTTATCTATCTATCTATCTATCTATAATCAGCCTACAGTTCGTGCGCAGACGATTTAGGAGATCTAATACAATGAATATGAATCAACACACAACACGTTAGAATCCTCCCCACTTTTCATTCTGAATCTATCATGTTTAAGTGTAGTATGCAGTTGATGTACACAATCGTCAAACAGAAAATATAATTCCAATATGTATTATAAATTCTTTATTCAACATATAGCTCCTACAGATTGGCGTCAAAACAAATTAAAAATTTGAATAACACAATGAGCCATTTAACCTTGTACGCAATTACGTCTGTTCGGAAATCGAGAGCTTTCGCGAGGGGAACAAGCAATAACTCGAATCGTCTTATTTTTTCTTATTCTTTCTTAAGTTTGGTTTACATTATATTACCAAGTATAGCTTATAAAATACTGACTTAGGTACATTCAGATTATATCTTACCTTATAATTGTCATTACTGACACTGATACAGTAGTAAACATATTTTTTATACATGCTTAATGAACGGCGATGTTAGTGTTACATATATCCCAGTTTTGCGAATAGTAAAGCTATAGTCGTAATATTATTGCCTTTGCTGAGAATCATACCTTATTTCCTAAGCAATTCTCTAGATCACATTGAGTGTAACTAAGCTTAAGTGGTAAAGTGATAAGTGACATACAACACCATAAAACCAGATAGTAACACTGTAACACAACATTGTAACATTGTTATGATAGCAAGTGTCCATATCTCTAATGATATATCTAGTGCAAGGAAGGAAGATGTGGCTGAAGTGAAGAAACAAACAAAGAAAAAGTTAAGAAATACGACAGAAACACATGCACACACATATATATAACATAGCAGAACCTTTTTAGAAAAAATAGATTTGCGCAGAAGACAACGACCTGCGCAGTCGAGTAGTTGGTATACCGGCTTCAAGGTGTCGCCATCACTGAGGTCCCGGGTTCGAGTCCCGGTGGGGGCAGGTGTTTGCGTGCTGGATACGAGCATTTGTACCTTAATCATGGTTGTTATAATGT
Organism: Scirpophaga incertulas; assembly: GCA_036419045.1. Classification (NCBI taxonomy): domain Eukaryota; kingdom Metazoa; phylum Arthropoda; class Insecta; order Lepidoptera; family Crambidae; genus Scirpophaga; species Scirpophaga incertulas. Next base: position 36,825,017 of record CM071627.1, read on the forward strand.
ATTTCTGCCAAATTTATTTACACTACCGCTCAAAAGTATTTTGTAAAAGTGTGATTAAATAAAACTACCTACTTCATAAATATTTTAACTGCTTATTTGCATTTTTTTGACATAACAATAATACATTTTGTAAATTTTGGACAATGAAACCTTTTTTTTTTTTTTGTTCCCCTGAGGAAAATGCATTAAATTGCATACCCCGGCTGTGGCGAGCCGGCGGTTATGTGGGGCTCTCCTCCCCAGAAGGGGGAGGCCTACCCACTAAAAACCTCAGGGATGGCCTTCCTCAGGTATGTAGGGAGCCCCCGGGAACACCAAGCCACCTCCGGGAACCCCCAGCCTCCGCTCCCCTGCCTAGAGGGGAGCCCTCCTCGGGGGAGGCCACACCACCTCCCCCGGTCTCCTCCACCGACGACGCCCCCCGGCCACGGAGGGGGCGTGGTCCATCCCAGGTCGCCGTAGCAGTCGCGACTTTGGACAATGAAACCTAATAAAAGTTTCTTTTTTTCATGTATTGCTTAAGTTAAAAAATGCAGATGCAGGTACATACGAGTATGTCTATCCGTTAGTTACCCTAGATTCCATAATAAAAGCCTAACAGTGCTTACTTTGGGCTAGGCTAATTGTTGTGAATGTAAGAAATATTTAGTAAAGAACAAACTATTTATTTATTATACGCCAATATAAAATAATATATGTAAAAGGTTGCAAATTATACAATAAAAAGAATACTCCACGTGTTTGGTGATTGTGTTCGCAAAGCTCGGAAATCGAATAGTGATTTCCGAAATTCGTTGTTACCACATTTCCATTAAGCGCTGTGTAACACAATTGTGTGATTTCGCATTCATAAAAGTCCAAAATGGTAATCCTATTTCTCATTACCGAGTAAAAAGAATGTGGAATCGCACATCGCGAATGGCCAGGTATGACCTAACAGCGCTCACTAGCGATGTCATCATCATAATAAGTTTCGTAAACTGTTCCACTTCTCTGACCCAGTATGTGGTGGGTTATGCGAGCGGTTGCGGCCAGACAATCTCTGCTGTGCGTGCTCCGCGTGCGGCTGACGCTTATGTTAGTGGATTTTGGATTAGCCTGATGCTTGCTTGGCGCTTCATGAAATCGTGGGCGTGTCTTATTGCTTTAAGATATGGTTTTTTTATATATATATATATGTCTACTCCACGGACTCGTAGTCCGTGCCTTTTTTAAACTGTCCTCGTTTGGATCTACTACGTACTGTACGTACAGCGTCATATTATCTTATAATACTATTCCGTGACTTAACATTAACGTGAGTTGCGCAGCACTTACTTATCTAATAACTATCCTAATTTATACCTACATACAACCATTTAACAATACACTTAATTTGTAACAATACTTTATACAATAAAATTAATTAATCTAATAATAATAAGCTATCCTAACATAATTAATTAACCCTGCAATGGTGTCGATTCTAGCGTGTTTCTCTAAACCCAAAACAATCCGACAACAGTCCCCCCTGTCATTTTGTATAGAGTATGACAAGGACAGACCGCCGCCAAACTCAGCTCTAGGTTCGGAGAATGATTAGATAAGATATCTATACTAATATTTATAAGGAGAAAGATTTGTTTGTTTGTTTGTTTGTAATGAATAGGCTCCGAAACTACTGACCGATTTCAAAAATTCTTTCACTTTTGGAAGCTACATTATCCCGAGTAACATAGGCTACTTTTATCCGGAAAAATCGACAAGTCTCACGGGATGCGCAATAAAGGCTTCGCTCAAAAACTACTGCACAGATTTTCATGCGGTTTTCATCAATAGATAGAGTGATTGTTGAGCAAGGTTCTGCGGTATTTTTTATCTCGGAAAAACGGATAGTCCCACGGGAAGCGCGATAAAACCTCCGCGCCATAAACCGACTTCCGCGCATATGTAGCCGTGGGCCTATAGACCCAATCCCAAAATCCACGCAGGCGAAGCCGCGGCAGAAAGCTAGTGGTTTATAATTGCATAGCTCTAATTATCTCTTCCCATTCGTTAGGCTCACGAACGAATGATCACAACAAAAAAATGGGTACATTTTTTACGCCTTAAGAGTTCTTTACAGTACTAATAAAGTTACTATTACCGTACCGTCAAACAAATCGTAGCAAAGTCACTGGAAATAAAATTTTACGATTTCTGTACTCGATTGGTCAGTACACCGGTTTCAAGGTGTTGCCATCTCTGAGGTCCCGGGTTCGAGTGCCGGTGGGGGCAGATGTTTGTGTGATGAATGCGAGCAATTGTACCTTAGTCATGGTTGATAATAAACGTTACTATAAAATATATTTATATGTGTATGTCTGTCCGTTACCCTAGATCCCATAACACAAGCCTTACATAGCATACTTTGGGCTATGCTAATTGGTGTAAGTGAGAAATATTTATTTATTTATTTGTAAATGTTGACTTTCTTTTCTTGGTGGTATTTTAAATACTTTTTATTTAGCGACCGAATTGTCTTCATAACGGAAGCTCAAATAGCTATCTTTTCGTCAGATTCATAAATCGATCTTACTCGAAAACTTTGTCTCTGCTGTTGAAAGTGTTTTTTTTTATCTAAATAACGAATTTGAGATCGTGATTTTCTCTGTATATAACGTTAAAAGTGACCTAAATATATTAAGCATTAAAATAAATTGATTCATGCATATTGACTTCAGTCATGGTTTTTTATACACATAAAAGAGGCCAGTACTTTGCGTTTACACGTACCCAACTATATTTTGATCCATCGTTCGCTGATATTTTATGTTACAGTAACGACGAAAGTGAAAAACTTTGCTTTGAGTCGATTACGTGTTACAGTGTCAAATGAATGCATGTATGTGCCTTAAACAGTGACTCAGTGTATGAGTCACATGTCACGTTGCCGAACTTTTCAAAACAGACTAAACATGGCGGAATCGATAAGCATGACTTTACACGCCTTATACACGTACAACAACGCATCATATGTTACATGGTGGCCTTGAGACAGCCCTTATTTCGGTCGTAATAGCGACGGTTTTCGAAATTAAAATGTAAATATCTATTGACATTTTTTTGATTACAATTTTCATTATTACTCGGTTATTTTGTATGCACGCAGAGACTTTCAGTAAGGTCTAGAAGGTGTATCGGACCAGCAACATGACCTTTGAACCCAAACGCTGTTGTCTCAAACCTCATGATAGTGCGTTTTTTTTAATTCTATGACCCAACCACCTCAGCATGTTTATTGTAAATTCAACTTTATGTTCACTGAAATAAAGAGGTTAGAAGTAGAGATGCCAACATTAATCTAGAGAAATAATTGAATGAAACGCATTTTTGGGCTTAGTTCAATGACAGCTGGTCACTGTGCTCGACCGTCAGTTGATTTATTTAAACTGCGTTCCATCAAATAGTTCTTCTGAGGCTATGTTGGCACCTCTGCATGCTTAATGTAAATTCGACTTTATGTTCTACTACTAGAGGAATTATTGCATGCAACGCACTCTTAATTAATGAAGCCAGTAAAAATACAACATTCATTACATTTAATCTGGTGCTAAACAATAACTAAACTAAATAGCATGACTAAAGAGAGACAAAAACTCAACAGGTTGACGTGTTACTTACTGTATCAAATTGTCACTCAGCTGATCGCTGGCATCAGATGACGTAGTAGTAGTGGTTATTACAAAGGTTTCAAGGACATCATCTCTGAGATCCCGGGTTCGAGTCCCGGTGTGGGCAGTTGTGTGATGAATGCGATCATTTTTACCTTATTTATTGTTGTTAAGATATATTTCTAACAAAAATATTTATATACTGGCTAGTGCCCTGACTTCTCCTGAACAGGAATAGTATTTCGAGTAGCTTATATTAGCGTGGCGTATATCTTTACAAATTGTTGCCTTTATGTTATTCTGATGTATAAGCTATATTATTGTAGTTTCATTAAAATTCATTCAGTAATCACTATATGAAAAAGTAACGAAACGTCCATCCGTACTTACAAACTTTTGCATTAATAATCTTAGTAGGATTTATAATATATGTATGTCTATCCGTTACACAAGCCTTACAGAGCTTACTTTGAGCTAGGCTAATAATACTACACATAACGAATTGCGTTTTATTATATTTGCCAGCAAAGGAATCAAAGGACAGACAGACTGATCTGACTCTAAATCTATTGTTGTCATGTGGCGCAGAACCTTATTGTGCCATAAAATATGAAACATTTTACCGTGAACAGAAATATCTATTCAGCACTGCTTACGTTTTAACTTACAACTGATAATGATCGCTTGCAATTTACTACAATATTCACCTTCGACAAATTGCACAATGTTAAAATTGATGCAAGCGATAGTATAAATAAATCAGGCTAATTATTGGTCGGCGGTTTACTCGGCAATTTGTTATAGAGGTACTTTGATACAGTACTGAATATTCAATTGAATTTTTATATTTTAAAACCATATCAAATTTAATATCTCTTTAGTTATACACTGAGTCATGAGTTTGAATGTAAACTATTTCAATCAGATCAAGCGAGAATAGAATAAACATAATATTGTACGTTTATGTTCGTCAAAACTTCAAGCAATATTATGTTTACTGTTATGCTATTTACTGTTTACGGGCTAGAGAATCCCTAAAAGAATTGTTCAAAGAAATTAATATTTTAACTTTAGCTAGTCATATATATATATGATAATTTAGTTTTTGTATATAGAAACTATAATAAATTCAATAAAAACAGTGATCTACATAATGTTCCAATGTTCAGACTCCATAAAACTAGCTGTTCGTTCTTGGGGAAATGTATATCTATGTTTAACAAACTTCCGCAAGGTGTCATTGATTTGCCTTTATATAAATTTAAAATCCATATCAAAAAGACACTCATGAGTAAATGTTATTATAAAGTAAGTGACTATCTTAATGATCACACTATTTGGGAATAGGGACACTATTCATAGAGCCATGTTTGGTAACAACATTATTTATAATATTGTATTATTTTATATGTGTATGTAAACATACATACGACTGTAATCGTATTAGGTATGATTGTATTTTATACTATATTGTATTTTTATATTATATTATTATAATTATTAACATTGAAAAGAGGGGATAAAAAATAGACCTTCAGAGTTTCTTGCCTGTTCTTCTCGAGAAGGCTCTCCCAATTTCCGAACAGGTGTCTAGTCAATATATTTTTTTCTTTTTTTTTCCTTATTCGTACGTACGGACAAGGTTTTTGTTTTTTTTTTTTGTTTTGTTTGTTGACGTCAATAAGTGCCTGTAAAGGTCTATGTTGAATAAATATAATTTTGATTTTGATTTGATTTGATATCATCATTACAGCCCACATCCGCTGCCAACGAAGGGCAACAATCCTACAATAAAAGATCAGCTACAATTAAAAAAAAGTTGAGTATCTAATAAGACAAAGATGTTAACTCATTATATAACAATAATAAATACATAACTATTGTAGAACAATAGTTATACAAACTCATTGCAAAATGTAACAAATAATTTAGTCAAACGTAAATGAAATTTATTTTATGGCTATTGATCAGTTAACTGGTTGTGTTTTTTTCGTTAATGAAATCAATGTGATCCAGTGCGGATTGTCGACTTCACAGACACCTTTTAATTTCTGACAATATTTGTCTTCAGCATAGTAGTGCCAAATAAATGTACATATTAAATTACAGAAACACATTTGTACATGGCAGAATCGTTTCCATGCCTTCCGAATCTAATTGCGCTACAGACCGCAGCGCCAACAATGCTCCACATTTGTTCAATAGTAGACAAACTTTGCTAGTGTTTTTGTTTTAGGTTGTGTTTGTCCCTTATCGGATGGTTCCTCCACTTTTCACAGCAATTCTCCTGACGCAACTGATCTTTCGTTCAAAAATAAGCCATACCTTGTCTATATTCTACTATTTTGTGTTTCCCTATTTTTGAATGTATTTTTTAAACAGAGATACAGGCTCTGTGAACTAGTGAACTTCGGAATATATCTTTGTTTGACTTTAGGTGTCTGTAAAGCTTTATATTTAAGGGCAGGGTTAATTTAATTATTTATGTATGTTAGGATAGCATATTATTATTAGATTAATTAATTTTATTGTATAAAGTATTGAAATTAAGTGTATTGTTAAATGGTTGTATGTAGGTATATAGTAGGATAGTTATTAGATAAGAAAGTACTATTGTTAGATAAGTAAGTGCTGCGCAACTCACGTTAATGTTAAGTCACGGAATAGTATTATAAGATAATATGACGCTGTACGTACAGTACGTTGTAGATCCAAACGAGGACATTTTTAAAAAAGGCACGGACTACGAGTCCGTGGAGTAAACATATATATATATATATTAAAAAAAGAGCTTAATATTTAATAAAAATAATTTTGATTTTGGTGTCAAATATTTGAATAAATAAATAAAATAGATAAGAGTCTCAACACACACCTAAATACAAATCATTTGTTCAATTAACGTTCGGATGATTGAACTGATATGCATTCGTATGAGAGTATTTTTTAACATTGTCGCAAGCAAGGTGTCCGTCTAAAGTTTGACTTTTCATGAGTGACTTGGTATTTCACAGCCGAATCGCTCACTGACCGCACAAATTTCCGTATGGCCGCACGGAATTTTCCAGTGCGCACATATAAGTACGCGACAGAATTTTGACAAAACGTCTTCAAGAAACGAACCTATTCAGGACCGCCCGCGCGCGACCATCCGTATTTTTTACACGACGCATCCTTTCCTCGCCGCCATCTTGGATTCCACAAAATTGACAAACAAATTTACTCTCAAACTCACCACAAATAGAGTCTACAACCCTTCGTCTAGGAGGCTTAAATATTTACACGAACTTCGACTCAATTCCCGGTACGGTAGGGATCAGTTTGTCACGTATTGTGCGAAGGACCATTGTCACTGAATAGGACCCTGATTCGGGACTGGATGATGTGACGCGTCATATTTTTTTATTTTACTTTTTCCAACCTGAGCATACCCTGTGGATTATTAATCAAGTGTAGGGTATAAAATTCCGGCCCTTTTTTTGTTTATGGTTTTATTTTGATTTGACCTATTTCGTGGCTTTGACGCATTGTTCCTTTTACATGAAATAGACATGCCTGTCTTCTCTCTGCGTGGTTCATTAGATCGTGCTGGGACGATTTATTTATTTGATTTCATAATATGTCTATTAACATTATTGTGTACTTGCAAAATTATTTTATTATAGTAAATTTGCTTACATTACATAACCGTAACCGTTGTGTTGCGTTGTTAGCGCTATTGTTTTGGCTTGATCTTCTGATCAGCGGGATAGGAAGAACATTGGTTTCCTTATGATTAGATTCAACAATAAAGACCTTAATTTAAAAGCTATGGTCAATATATTGTGAATTGCACACCATCTCTATAAATGACGGCACGTTTGGCGCAGCGGTCGAGTTATCGCCTACTGCGCAACAAGTCGCGGATTCAATTCCTTCACGGGACAGATATTTTGTATGACCTATAAAAATTTGTTCCGGTCTGGGTGTGTGCATGTGATATTCTATGTGGTGACTCTACCTACCTAAAAAAATAGACAAACTTGACAATGTGTTAAAAATCGATGTCATGAAAATTAATTTACTAATTTCTTACAAGTTTTTGTCGTACCTATCAATTGGTTACATTTCAAAATACTTTATTCTAGTGTTCCTGACTTCGAAATAACTTTAAAAACATTTGTGAACAAATTCGGAAAATTTCACAATAGTCGGACTAGCCGTTTACTATATTCACATATACATATATGCTGTTGCGAGGGTATCCTGGGTACGTTTCGTGCCCCTTGTGACCGATTCTCAGCCTTCCTCTCCTGAGGAAAAAAAACCACAGTTTATATACATCCCCAATGAGGGGCACGAATTTACCCTATCGAGTTAGGGCGATTAGTCAACCACGCTGGTCCAGTGCGCACTGGTTGACTACTTACACCTTTGAATTTCTTCGTAGATGTATGCAGCCCTTATGATATTTCCTTCACCGTAGGAGCATCAGATATTTTTTTTTATTGCTAAAGTTGATAAACAAGCAGGCTGCCCACCTGATGGTAAGTGGTAACAGTCGCCTATAGTACATGTGGTTCCCACGAGATTCGCAGCAAATCTGCAAACCTCATAAGAACCACAGTGTACGTTGCCAACTTGTGACATAAGATGTAAAGTCACAGTACCCAGTAATTTCACTGCCTATCTTACCCTTCACGCCGGAACACAGCAAAGCGAACCTTGCTGTTTGGCGGCGGAAATAGGTAAGATGGAGGTACCCATGCAGACGACCCTGGTACAGAGTCTACCTCCTAGATAAATGTACATATGATATTCTAAAAAAGAACAACTAGGATACATGGCATTATCGACTAAGTCCAGGGGTTACAGGTTATGTGGCAGTAGAATTTCGAAAGCGGACCCCGCCACGCGCCCCGATATGGGCTTAGAGGACACACACCCCACAGGAGAGCCCCACACACGGCCGCGTCTAGTCAGCGCAGTGTCACGGTGCATAAGGAACATTTCCCCTAGAAAAATAAAGGGGTTACAGGTGATAACAGACTGACACAAATCTAACTTGTATTTGTTGTTACTTCGCAACAAAACAAACTTACTTATTTTTAATTACCAATATGTCTGCTACCATGTTAGGAAATTAATATAAAAGGTAAAATGGAATAAAAAACAGTCATCTTGGGCGAAACAATGATATTGAACAACTGATATTGTTTAACATTACAAAGGATATTGATTACGTTTGCTGATTCCACGCAGTTGATGATGACTTGTCCAACAAGCAGACAAGGTCGACACGTGTTTCGTCTCTCAGCGAGACATCTTTAGGATATGTTGCCTGCTCGGTGTCTCACGAGCGACTCTAGTCTCACGAGCGACTCTAGACGAGTCGCTCGTGAGACACCGAGCGGGCAACATATCCTGAAGATGTCTCGCTGAGAGACGAAACACGTGTCGACCTTGTCTGCTTGTTGGACAAGTCATCATCAACTGCGCGGAATCAGCAAACGTAATCAATATCCTTTGTAATACAATGGACTTCCGCAAAATAACACCTGCTACAATAGAGGATATTGTTTAATTTATTTTTAAAACGTTGTGTCTTAGCTGCTCTATGATATAGACATGGGGTTTATATGCACAACAGTATCAACAAAGTTCTCACCTTCAACCCATCAAACTAAAGGTGAAGAACAGAACATTTAATCCAAACAAGTCTTATAAAATTTATCTTAGCAACATCACTTCATAAGTGCAGCCTACACGTAAACACACATCACAATGATGTACTGAAGATCTTTCTTCCACCTGTCATTGACCTATGTCATGTTTATGTTCATTTGATATTATAAACTTTAACGACCAAGTATTACGAACTGTTTTCGCGTGTGCCTCGTAGTGTTTTGTGTCACGCGTAGGTAGATTAGACTATTATACAAATCTAACGCTAATGAGTATACAAATTGATTCCATTATCGCGTAATGTTCAACCTCCTGATTAAGCAACTCTATTGTTACCAAATTTGATGGAAACTTATTGAAGCAGTTACATTGCTGCCTTGTTAAGATTCTGTATCACAATTATATGCATAATGCAGCTATGTAATAAATCGTTAGCAACAGAGTTACATACATACTTATACTCGTGTCTCTGTTCCGTGAGGGTAGGCAGAGATCAGAGTTCTGCTTCGACTTTCATGAATACTTTAATACTCGTCGGTTACGAGTACTCTTGACCTGACAAAAGAGTTAATAATTAGTTAATTACAAATTGTACGTCAAACTGCTGAACATTCGGCTGACAGACGTGTTATTTTAATAGAAATAATTCCCGTAATAAATAAAATAATAACCTTAGATTTTAATGTCAATCATATAACAAGTAATCGCTATTCTCTTTTACCGGATGATTAAAATTGTTGATAGTTCGAATCCTTAATACTGTCCATAACATCAGCAGAATTCGTTCTTTAGTCCCTTCGGTGGGACTTCATAACTGATTCATTAAGCATTATATCGAACAGAGGCCTGTTGATTTATTATTAAACCCCCGGGATCCAAGATTTCGCAGTTTCAGTGGCGAAACTCTGGAATTTATTAAATGATTTTAAATAGCTTGTGTATTATGCAGGGATGAAGTTCTTTGCTGTGGTTACAGTTGGTTTTCGGACGCTTGGGAGTTCCAATCGCAAAATTTTGGAGTAAGGATTTTATAACCGTTCTTAGACTTCGACTTCTTCTGCACAGATGTCAGATTTTTTACTACTTACTTGACACTTATCGTCACATTTTGGATATTTCACATAATCCTACTATGTTGAAGATTGTTTCTCTTTCAAGTAGGAACTACTGAATGGACTTTAATGAAGCTTGACAATAATAAGCTTTTACATCAGAATGACACATAGGCTTCAAATTATAAAGATTTTGTGTGAATTATCCACAATATGACAATAGCTGTCATGTAAGTCCTCTAGCGCACCCAGGGGAGTGAAGGCCGGGGGTTCTCATATGCGACACGATCGTAGGTAGGCCTCCTCCTTCTGGGGAGGAGACCCCACATAACCACAGCTCTCCGCAGCCGGGGTATGCAATTTAATGCATGTTCCTCAGCGGAACAAAAAAAAGGTGTCATGGAAATAGGAAAAATTTTATTGGATAATATTTTTCCTACTTACTTATCATCTTTTTATATATATTTAAATTTATATCCTTGTAAATTTTTTTCGAATTCAGCGGCAAATTTGTAATGACATTTATTTATGTGCACACAGATAATTAAAGATTATACGAAATCCACGAGTACTGTTAATACTTCGATCCCCTCGTTGACCTTCAATATTTTAGGAAACTATCAAGCCTTGTCCTTTAAGATGCCAGCACCATTGTACCAAATAACCATATCCGTCCATTCATCCAACATGCTAATGCGCGATGTTTCAATGTTTTTTCTATCAATTTCATTTGAAAGATCTCCCGACTTGCATAATGATTCCACTTCCTGGCGACCGTCTTTATTACACTACGTCGTACACTGAACTGTGCCCATTACGTCCTGATTAAAGGCTACAAATGACGGCGCAATGTTCTCGTCGCCATCCGTAATTTTGCCTTAAATAATACAGCCAGAAGGGTTGCGCTCGGAGACCGTAACGAACTGGCTGATGACTCATTTGTGTATGTAAATCAAGTTAAAATTCAAAGCTTAGGTTTAACTTGAGTTTTTGAATTTCAAATTTGTTCGTCCTACGCCCGAACCTGCTCGGGAATTAATGATTGATTGTTACTCATATCTTCCTCTTTACATGATGCTGCTTTTTCATTATTCATGTCATACATAATAATATTATAAACGCGAAGGTTTGTAGATATAGATGTATGTTTGTTACTCTTTCACGTAAAAACTACTAAATGGATTTTGATAAAACCTTACAATAATATAGCTTATACATACTACAATTTATCAAAATACTGTCTGAATTGTCCAAAAAATTACGATAAGTGTCAAGTAAGTAGATAAAAAACTGCCATCTGCAAACTATCTGGCGTGCGCTGCCAAAACCGTTAGAATTACAAATATATAATATACTAGCTTCCGCCCGCGGCTTCGCCCGCATAAAATTAGTTTTTGTCAATCCTGGTCCCTTATGTCTAAGGTACCAAGATTCATGGTCTTATCTTCAATTCAACCCCTATTTCACCCCCACACTAATAAAAATTTCAAAATGCTAGAACAAACGATTTTTGTTTCTTATGACGTGATATTTGACGAACTTGCATACTAAATTCCAACCCTTATTTCATCCCCTAGCTGGTCGAAATATCAAAAATACTAGAACAAATGTTTAATGATTTCTTATCAAGTGCTTAAATATAAAGTTTCATGGTTTTATCTTTTAAAATTAAGAAATCCCATACAAACTTTCAACCTCTATTTCAACCCCTTCATCCCTTTTTTTTTAAATAAACAGTAGCCTATGTTCTGTCTCAGGGTCTAAAGATTGTCTGTACCAAATTTCATCAAAATCGATTGCGAGGTTTAAGCGGGAAAGCGTAACAGACAGACAGACAGACAGACAGAGTTACTTTTGCATTTATAATATTAGTTGGGATGATGGTAATGCTGTACCTAAAATCGATATCTTTAATTCTGTGCAGACGAAGTCGCGGGTACCAGCTAGTTTTTTATAATTTGTTCGGTCTTTAGTCGTTTTGATTTCTTTCATATGTGTAATTTATTATTTGGTTTACTTTCGAATATTTTTATCAACGTAAGTTAAGAAAATTAAGAATTTCTTCCTGACTCCTGACTCTTGTTGCAATTTATACACTCCTTTATGTAACACGGTATCTGTTGAAGATCAGATCAGAAGTTCAGATCTGGTTTTTAATCTTCACTTCCATGGACCAAAACTAGAAATGTTAAAAAAAAATTAATCATCTTATGCAACATAATCAAATTTCGTTCAATACCAAGCAGTTGTACTTATCAACGCAGTAAGACTTTCAAAGTCGTCCACTTTCCTTTGGCGAGGTTGAATTTAATAAGTACTACAATATAGACACTCGGGCCCGGTGTTTCATCAGCTTTTAGTTTCTACCTTTGATACAGACGCCGCTACTTTTTATACAGGGAAATAAAAATAACTTGTTTATACATCGCCCAGATGTATTTCAATGATCTCGTTATATTTCTCGGGGGATTCGGAATCTTTGTTAATGCTCGTACTGATATTGGAGAGATGTTTATTGAGGAAGACGACGTAGAGTATTGAATCGGTGCTAGTGAATATTTAATGTTTTAAGCTTTCATTTGATTCGTACCTGTTTTTTTATAGCCTACTGCTACTGTCCTCTAACATATAGGTCAGAGTCTTTAGTATTTCCATCCTTCCATGCCAGTTCTCACTTTTATACTATTCGGTCATGCTACATACTTTTCTTTCTTACATTCCAGTTCTCTTTGTCTTTCCTCTATTATCTATCTATGCTTTAATATTTCTACTCTTCCATGCCAATTCTCACTTTCATGCTTTCCTGACATGTTATATACTTTTCTTTCTTACATTCCAGTTCTCTTTGTCATTTCTGTATTATCTGTCTATGCTAATCTATTTTATTTGTATTTTGGGAGGTGAGGTTGGTTCGGGAATCTTTATTCGTACCTGTTGCTATCATGAGATATGAAACCAAGAACTGGTTATTTATTATTTTTTACTTTGGAGAGGAGAGGCTAAGAATCCGTAAGCAGAATAAAACGTGCCCAGAATAATTGTGATGATGATAATGTATTTATATAATACTAGCGGACCCGACAGACTTCGTCCTGTCAAAAAGATTTGTACAGTGGCAGTTTTTTGTTCCTAATTATTTTATAGATAATGTCGCATAGCCAACCAAATCGCAAAAAAAGTCTAAATGACCTATTACATTTTGTGGCTATTCAATTTTGGAACGTGACATTAAATCCTCCAACGATGTATTCTGTGCTCCAACGCACGCACGCACACTGTTTCGATAGATATGATTGAATTTCAATTATATGTAGCGTTAATAAAGCGCAAATTGACTCTTTGATGTTAGGAACACACCTTCATTGCTTAGACAACAGTGAGTGCTTGCAATATGAACTTTATACAATAGCAATAAAGCTCAATTGGACTGTACGTTTTGGTTAGGAAACGTTTGTATGGGAAAATAAAGGGGCTGTTTTTAGGGTATTTCCGATAATTATTCGAATTTTCCTCATTGTAAAAACCCTCCTTGAACTTCAACGAACATTAACAAAAAAGAATTGGCCAAATTGGTCCAGGCGTTGTTGAGTTATGAGCTTACCAACACATTTTGCGATTCATTTTATATATATATAATATTTATACTTGCCCAAATATTATAATAATTGTATTTGTACATAGTTCTTCCGTTTATTTTCATCAGTAACTATTTTAAATGTTTTAATGATACTACTACTACTTTTTACCATTTATGACTTCGTAGGTTGGCTGGAAAATGTCTGAGGTATCGATACTCAATACAGTATCGGTCGAAAAATATCGATACTTACTCGTGTCGGATAATTTATGGAAAATTTTTAATTAAAATCATAAAAAGTCCATAGATTCCATATTAATAATTAAATTTCTCTGTTTTTGTAGCGCTTCCTAAAAATATTTTTTTTCTAAATGTGTGCCTGTTAGGTGAAAGTAAAAAATGGATGTGTTCAAAAAGTAATTCTAGGTAAACATTTTCATAATCAATGCTAAAATACCTACTCGATACTTGGTTTGAATGTATCGAGTAAAATAGTACTTGGTACGGAAGAAAAGTATCGAGTAAGTACATCATATTGGCTTGTATCGTTTCATCCCTAACGACGCCTATAAAAAATAATTTATTGAAGAGAGACCTATATAAGGGTCGTCTGTTAGGGTACCTCCGTCCACCCATCTCTGCTGAAAATAGCAGTTATCGCATTACTGTGTTCTGGCATGAAGAGTACGATAGGCAGTGAAATTTTTGGGTACTGTTACTTTACATCTTCTGTTATATTGCAACTTATGCTGTAGTTTTAATGGGAGTTGCAGATTTGCTGCGAATCTCAAAGAAACCACATATATAATAGGCGACTGTAATCACTTATCCCAAATACGTGGGAAGTTTGCTTATTCGTCAAAATATTGCATAAAAGAAATAAAAAGAAAGATAACATTTTTTAAACTTTTAATTTATATACTCACATTTCTTTATTTGTTGTTGTTATTTTTCCTATTAACTTCTCTAACTTTTATCAAATGTATTTCGTATTAGCTGTTGGTCCTCTAGAATTACATGAAACGATCTCTTCAATCTACTTTGACCTAAAAGAACCGATACTAGAACTCCTCGGAACGGAAACGACTGATTTCTTCCATCTCTCGAGTCAACTGCAGTCGGAACGATCTTAAAAATACTTAGATCATTTCCTTCATATAAATCTCGGTGCGACGTCTTAGGGTTAATTTCGTAGGGCGATAAATCCGGCGACGTCAGGTGGTAGGGCTGTCATCGGCCAGTTTGACTAATTGGTGAAGTTCAATGATTTAAATTTAATGAAAATATTTGTTTTAGAAATAAAAAATGGACGTATAAACTACCAACTAAATGGTATTAAATGTTATTCAGATGTCAATAAATATAAAACAAATATTTCTTACTCACACACCAATTATTTATCTCTATAACCATATCCTATACCAGCTTATTTTTTTATATATTCCGCCACTGAGAGACCACGCTTATGTAAGCATAAGAATTAAGGTCTTTTTTCTGCTCATTTTTGACGTTATGAAGTTCAGGGTTGGCAATACATCAATTATATGAACTTTTATCCTTTATCGAATTTATATAAGGCGTATATATAAGACAACCCTACTTGAGGTATCCTATGACACTACTGAAGTACTTAAACAAGCAAGCTGTACTTAAACTAAATCTCTATGAAATTGACTGTAATTGTTGGAACCACATTTGCCTGATCACTGAGGTGTCTTATTTTCGTACTTTGTTGTATTTCATTATTTTTGCATTTATGCAAAGGGCACAACCCTAACGTAGGAATATCAACAATCCGTCTTCCGCCCTTACAACTCTCTTCGATGTAGCAAGAGTCTGATAATGTCGTAGAGGCCCGGAGAGGTAGCTTTAAGTTAAACGCCTTACATAATTAATGACTCTTTAACGCCACTCTTTTGTTTGAGACAAAGATGACGTTGTTGTAATTACTTAAGCTTAGATCTGTGTAGGCGTTTATTTATTAGGATTGTCCGTTTTGGGAACATTGATCAATGATGAATGACCGATGAAGCTGATTTTTTCCTTTCACTAAATCGCTGTGTTAGTTGGTATTTCGTGTCTTTGAATAACTATTTTACTCAATAACAGTAATATACCGTTTATTTATTTAAAAAAAATGTCTAGTTGAATTGTAAACTGGTATCTATATAATTACTCTATGCGAACAAAATGAAACTTAAGTTAAAGAACCACTTTTTTGAACAATATGTTACATACCTAATTAAATAATTACAACATTTGACAAAAATTTCATTGGTTTATTAAATGTTTTTGATCCTGCCTTTTTGTTGTAAACTGTAACAGATAAATAAATTAGAGAAAATATTTATTAAGGGATAACAAACAGTTACAATATGTACCAGTACAGTTGGAAGATTACTTATTCAATCAATTCACAACATTATCCACAACATAATAAAGAACAAAATAGTGCGCTAACACAGCACACACGCTTGATATGGATCTGAATAGTTCTTGTATCGGAGCTGTCAATGTAAGGATTGGGGGTTACTAAAATAAATAAGACAATAAATACTTTTATAAGATATCATAATGCAATACCATTGATATGAAAGATCAAAATCGAACATTTATTCTTCAAATAGGATTTTTACACTCCCGCACGTCAAAAATGCTACTTTATTCGTTTCACAAGTCTACGGCGGGAGACCTTGTACTGGAAAGAACCAGCAAGGACTATTTTTTTGTCCCTGTATTGTTACAGAGTTGTCAATTAGAAGCTGGGTTCAAATAAACACTCGTAGTCTGACGAAAAGTAATAGTTCCGCGTGGTATATTTTTTGGAAATCAAAGAGTCAATGATATACTGTACTTGTAGTTCCATTTTTTTGACGTGACAACGTCTTAAATTAGGTTGCGGCTGGGAGTCACTTATGAAAAAGTGTAACGCTCGGTAACGTTACGATGAGTCACCGAACGAGAGAGAGGCCCGCCGAATGCCTTGCGTCTCTCTCCCACTCAACTATGATGTTGAGAAACTGAGTTTATAGGTTATGTCATACTATTGATAAATGTTGATAGTGTTAAGTAAATTATTAGTTTAAAATTAATTAATTAATTAATTATTATTTTACAAATTTTCATTAATTTCAAATTTATTTAGCAAAAATTTGAACCTTCAATCTGAATAAATGTTTTGATTTTCGAATTGATTCTTTAAAATTACAAATATTAAGAAAAAGTGGCAGATATAAGAAAACTTGATTTAAACTGTGTTGAGCAAGAATTTTAACATCTAATTTAAGTAAATGTTTTAATTTTCAACTTCATCATTTACAATTACAAATTTTAATTAATTTCAAATTTATTTAGCAAAAATTTGAACCTTCGATCTGAATAAGTGTTTTGATTTTCAAATTGATTCTTTAAAATTAAAAATTCATCCAATTCCTTGTTTTTACTATTATTTGTTGTAAATTTAATTATACTGTGTCTTTTGTATTTTACCCCAATTAAGGCCGATCAGAATACCGGCGCTGCCGCAGATTAGCTTGTTGCAGCTTATGCTGAGCTCGCGTCCTAATTGGCCATTTGTTAATTTATTGTATCTGTTTTGTATATGTTTTTGTGGTCAATAACTGTTTTCTATTCTATTCTGTGATATAATGTGATTCTATTCTGTGAGTCTGTACCAAAAGAATTGTGGACATACTTCTTTCATAGTACGGATGGTTTCGGTTTGATTAATCCTGAGATTTATCAATGTTCCATATTATCTGACGCACCAATGGTAAAGGAATATATCGCAATTCAAAGGTGCACGTCGGTCGATTTGGCCAGTAGACAAATATAATCAGAAAACTTTAAACTGCTAAGCTATAGGAAGTTACACGGTTGCACACGTGACGGAAACTTACAAAAATGGAGTAACTTCTCCCGTTTTCCCAACATTCCCCTTTACTTCACTGCTCCAATTGATTGTAGCGCGATGAAAAGTTCATTATATCCAGTTCAAGAGTATGAAAAATAATTGTACCAAGTTTTGTCAAATTCCGTTGAGTAGTTTTTGTTTCTATAACGGTTATACAGACAGACAAAAGTTTGCTGGTTGCATTTTGGCATCAATATCGATCCCTAATCACCCGCTGATAGTTATTTTGGAAATATATTTCATGTATAGAATTTACCTCTCTACAAAGGACATTGTTCCGGCTCCATACATGTTCTGCCTAAGAACCGTTCGAATCGAAAGTGACTTATATAAACTCTTAAAATTATATGGAATCCTATGAAATAAGTTTTCACGAACGGACACTTCAGGAAACTAAAATAATTACGAAAAAAGTTAATATTTTGAGGTTATAAATAAAAAATAACCAACCTTACGTGAAATAGCAGAGTAGTAATATCAAAGTAATATTAACAATACTATGTACAGCTATATATGTTCTCTTTTAGAACTAGGAAAGGACTACTCTACTAGATACTAGGAAAAGAGATAGTACCTAGTCAAGTTCAAGATAATTCTTTGACAATTATCATTTTACAAAATCCACTCCTTTACACACAGCCGAGTCTACCAAGCACGCAATGTAATCGGAATCCGTAATCAAGCCAAAGTTGTTAGAATAAAACCATGAAACGCATAGAAAATCACAAAAGAAACGATAGTCGTAAAGCAATCAAAAATTGAATGAAACGTACACAGATAAGGTATGAAGTACACCAGTGTTGCCAATTACGAAAACTATAATACTCCAATGCCAAGCTAGAAATTCGCGATTTCGCTTAAAAAATATATAATACTAGTTTTTTCTAGTTAGTCAATTTAGGTATTTAAATGAATAAAGTATTATCAACTAATTTTAATAACCGACTTCAAAAAGGAGGAGGTTCTCAATTCGATCCGTATTTACCGAAATCGCGAAAACTTCCGAAACGGGCAGCTTTGGCTGACGGAAAACATTTTATACGGCATCAATAATTGTGACCCAACTTTTTATTTGGAATTTATTTATTTGAAGTGTCCGTGGAATACTAAAATATGTTTCAAATAATATAAAAATAAATGAAAATTATAGTATAATTTATATTAACATCGGTTCTTAGGCCAAAATTGAACAATTTCCTTTATTATAAGTATAGATATTGGCACAGCAGCAGGCTGGCCACCTGATGTTAAGTTACAGTCGCCTACAGTACATATGGTTCCTGTGAGATTCGTAGAACACCTGCAACTGTCACAAACACCACATAACCAACTTGTGCCACATGATATAAAGTCACAGTAAACCAGAAATTTCAATGCGAACACTGCTATTAATCTGATGAAGATGACGTAAACCAGAGGTTCCCAAACTTTTTTGTAGAGAGCAAATTTGGCATCTAGGTGCAACAATGTGCGATCATTCTCCGAACCTAGAGCTGAGTTTGGCGGCGGTCTGTCCTTGTCATACTCTATGCAAAATGACAGGGGAGGGACTGTTGTCGGATTGGTTTTTGGGTTTAGAGAAACACGCTAGAATCGACACCTGCAGGTTAATTTAATTTTTAATGTATGTTAGGATAGCTTATTATTATTAGATTAATTAATTTTATTGTATAAAGTATTGAAATTAAGTGTATTGTTAAATGGTTGTATGTAGGTATAAATTAGGATAGTTATTAGATAAGTAAGTGCTGCGCAACTCACGTTAATGTTAAGTCACGGAATAGTATTATAAGATAATATGACGCTGTACGTACAGTACGTAGTAGATCCAAACGAGGACAGTTTAAAAAAGGCACGGACTACGAGTCCGTAGAGTAGACATATACATAAAAAAAAAACAATAGTTATTTGTGCAACAAGTGAGCAAAGTTGATGTTTGCTGCGCGTGCTGATTTGAGTCCCGAGCAAGCGAAGGATTCTGTTTGAATCACGAGCGAAGCGAGTGATTCTAGAGTAGAATCCTGAGCGTGTCGAGGGATTCAAAGGCACGAGATGCAAACAACTTTGCTCTCGTGTGACACACATAACTTTTCATTCAGCAGCGAGAACATTTTTTTCTCGCCGATCGTCTTTTGTTTTCCTTCGAGTTCGAATTCCAAATTTTGATTTTTTTTTTGTTTTACTCTAAGGTGATAATTATGCCTGACACTTCTCGTTTTTCCGTGTTACGCATACCACTTTAAACAAATGTAAAATAAATTGTCAAAAGAACAGAAAAATAATTGTTAAAATATGTCATCAAAAATAATAAGTAAGTAAATTATTGTTATTATTATTCCGTTAGTAAATTAAGCGAATTAAATAAAAAAAAAATTTTAAAATCTCAAGAATGTATGATGCGTGGAAAGGAACTTCTGTCAATAGTTCCGTTTCGCGCATCATTCTTGAGATTTTAATAAGTACTTATTATGTTCCGTTCCGAAGAGACATTTTTTTAACAATTATTTTTCTGATTTCTTGCCAATTTATTTTACATTAGTTTAAAATGATACCTATGCGTGACACGGAACAACGAGAAGTGTCAGGCAGATCCAATGTCCATGGGCATATTATCTTAGGGCGAAACAACATAGTCTGTATGGTTATCCCATTAGTTACTATACATAGGTTACTATAATCTGTGGTTAGCTTTGTCTCACTAATGAGTAAAAATCGATTTTACTCATTGATTTTAAGCAGCAAAACCTTCATGTTTGAGCTACTGAAGTGAAAAAACTTTTTTGTATCGTAGACCCTTTGCCATTGCCGGTTTTGGGTAGACCCCCTACTTACCTGATATTTAACGTCTACATCCCACAACTTACAAACTTTTTATAAACATTTATAATATTTTTTTTACCTCATATATATGTACTTTTGTAAATAATTTTATGTAAGTAAATAGGTACTATAGGTAGATAGTCGCTGATGTAGACCTCTTGCAGATTATCATAGACCCCTAGGGGTCCATATGGACACTTTGGGTTACACTGATGTAGACCGATATATCAGTTCCATGACTGAGTCTTGTTTGTATTTTAAGAGATTTTTCAATATTTTACTTATTTGTTTCATATTTGTTACAGGTATGTCTTAACAGCAACTGAGGATGGAACATTCGGTATGTAAAATACATAATAAGCAGTTTAACTTATGACTTGTACTAGCCAGTAGACGCGCGGCAAAGTTGCGTCGATTCTCTTTTTAGTTGGACACTAACGTTCCGGAATCGCGTCTGTTAGCAAGCAAGGCAGAGAACCTTAAGTTCTCGTGACTTCCACAAATACACGTTAAGGTAGAGCTGAATAGATAGATAAAAATTTATTTACACTTGACTTCATCACACACAAATACAAAGGACTTAAAATTATACAAACTTAACAATTACACAAAACAAACTAAATTGTGTGCGCTGCAGAAGTGTAAAAGTGTCGTAGCTCAGTGACTGAAAGGAAATAATTTTTTCTTGTATGGAGAATAGTGATGTTCCGAATATCCGTATCCGTATCCGTATCCGCGGATATCCGAGATAAAAGAAAAATCCGTATCCGTATCCGTGTCCGTTACTTTTCACGCGGATCTTTTACGGATCTTTTTCAGGTGATTGAGAAGAATTATTAAATAAAAAACTATAAAATTCCAATCAGATTGTTTTTAATTCTTAAAATCAAATAATTGGCACCTTTATATTGCAAACATTTAGACAGATAGATCTTTATAATGAAAGCAAGATAAAATATCACTTTTATAACAATGAAACAACTAAAACTTTAATCTTTTTTTATAATGTTATTGAGATCAATATTAGCAAATTATAACATTTTTATAACAATGAAAAAACTTAAACTAAATCTTCTCTTTTATATAATAACAGGAATATTTAATTAATATATATATATAATATAATTCTATCATCATGAGCACTTTGTCATTGAAAAAAAACTAAAACTTAAACTTCCATTTTTATAATTATGAGATTAATATAAAATCACTTTTGTAAGTATGAGATAATGGCGAAACACATTCTAATTAAATGATAATTCTAATAAAGTAAATTAATACTGTATCTCACATAAAGTTGAACCATTAGCTTACATGAGTAAAGACAGGCAAAACTAAAAAAGCTTGAAAAAATTATTTATCATAATTGAAATTAAGTAATGGTAAATTGTATTTCAAAAAAAGCAACTTCGCAGCTTTGTCCCCCAAAAGTCTGTTACGATGAGGATCATATACAATACCTGCTGCACTAAAAAATTGTTCACTTGGAACGCTTGTTGCAGGTGATGATAAATATGTGCGAGCAATGGAACTGAGACACCCAAACCTTTTATTGTTAATCTGCCAATACTTTAACTGGTCTTGATCTCTAGGTAATCTTTTTTCTGACATATATTCTGCGAGCAAGTTAGCTTTTGCATCTGATATTTGATTTTCGGATTGCTCAGCGTCATCATCACTATCTAACATATTAGCAATAGAGTCCTGTAAACTCTGGGAATGTTCTTTTCTAACAATAATTTGTTTGACTCCAGTACTTGTAGTTGCTGTGAGACTTTGTTCAGTTTCTAAATCTGCATGTAGTTTCTCTTTTATTTGTTTTATGAGAATATCGCTAAAGAATTTACTTTTGTACCGTGGGTCTAAAAATGTGGCTACTTGAAACAAAATATTTTTATCAACTTCTGAAAATCGATAATCTAATTCATTTTTTAAAGCAGACACAAAATCCAGAACAGATGGTACACTGATATTGAGACTTTCCTGGATTTCATCATAAATTTTATTCAATGCTCGTACTAGAGGAATAACGTCGGATATACAAGAGTTCTGTGAGCTCAATGTTTTTGTAATATCGTCTAGAGGCTTCAGCACTTTTACTAAGTCTTGAATCAAAGTCCAGTCATCAGCATTAAATTGATCTATTTTGTTATTCGAAGCATAAAGCGACAGGGAATCTTTGATGCAATCAAGTCTTTCCAACATATGATAGCTGGAATTCCAGCGTGTCGGTGAGTCTTGCAAAACTTTTAAAACTTTTTGATTGAGTCGAACCTGTATTTTTTCCAGTTCTTGTTTTGCCATTGTGGAATGGTTGAAATGTCCTGCAATTTTCCTACATTTTGCGAGTAACACGGAGATTGTATCAACCTTTTTGATAGCCTCTTTAACCACCAAATGTAATTGATGTGCTGTACAGTCGATATTATGTATTTCAGACAAAGAACAGGCGCGCTTCATATTGGATCCCCCATCTCGTACCATACAGTGCACATTTTGTTTCTGAATTCCCCATTCATTTAACATACTTTGAAATATTTCTGAAATATTTAGTTCTTCAAGAACATTCGCTTTCAAAACGATATTTTTTCGTTGAAAGTCTTCAGTAATACCATGACATGTTAAAGATAACAATGACACTCCTGATGACGAATCTGACCAGATATCTGATGTGAAGGAGACTTTATCAAAATCTTGTAACATGTTTTTTATTTTTGATGACACTTTATCGTAAAGCTCGCTGCAAACAAGTTCCGTAAAATATTTTCTGCCTTTGAGAACATAGTTTGGAACAATATGATCCATCAATCGTCGAAACCCTAATTGTTCTACATGTTGAAAAGGCAAATCTGATAAAGCCAACATTTCAGCAATCAAATAGTCAATTTTGATTGACTTGGGATTTGTATTATCCCACATTCTAGTTTTTTCCATATATTCATCAAAAAAAGTTTGTTTAAATTCTCTTTTTACCGTTTGCAAAGATGTTCCCGGCCGTGGTAGTTCATCGGTACGCTTCTTAGCGGCGTCTTCTTTCAAAAATAAATCATATTCTTCGGGATGTTTTCTTTGTAAATGATTTTTTAAAGAAGTTGTGCCTTTACCCTTCCGCGAATACTTTCCATCACAAATTTTACACTTCGCACATTCATCATTTACTATCAGAAAATATTTCCAAATTACACTAGAAAACTTCTTGGTAGACATTATTTTCAATTTTTATCACAATAATACACAAACGTTATGTACGCGGCACAGTGTCACACTAAACCATAACCAAAACAAAAGTATTACCCGCGCAATGCAAGTTAAAACGTGTCCTGTCTTGTCCTGCCTGACGTTGCGGCGAGCGAAGACGTCAACTATCGTTTCAAGGTCGCGGGCGCCGACACCAATCGAATAAAATCGAATAAAAAAATAAAGATCCGTATCCGTATCCGTATCCGCGGATCTTTACACTAAATATCCGTATTCAGATCCGTATCCGCGGATATACATTTTTGACGATCCGGCACATCACTAATGGAGAATAGGCCCACTACAAAATGTAACGTTTATTAATGAGATATTCGTTAAATAATTTCTTATTAACCCTAGATATTATAAGGAACATTAGCTTGTTTTTATCTAACGGGAATATTGAGAAATCAATTAAAACATGAAGATTAAATAACCTAAAAATTCTTAGTGGTTAGTAGCTTTATTTTGATTTGTATTCAAATTGCTTTTTACGTAAATGCTATTTAACACTTTTTTTATTCTTGATAAATACAATCTTCTTTGGCCACTACCAAACGCCCGAAATACGCTACCTATAGCGTATTTCGGGCGTTATACCAGTGCTGCAGTGCTCGCGGAGCGTCGAAGCGACCTCATGCATTTTCGTTAAAAAAAATACAGTATAAACAACCCCTAAATCGTATTATTTTTTTGCATTCTAAATACGGGATACGGGAAAGGAAACGAAATCAAACCGTTGGAAACTTCGATCATATCTTTCTATGATCGAAAGTTGGAAACGTAAACACAGAATTCAGTTGAAAACAAACCGATGTCAATTGGATGTCAGTGTAGGTACCATTCTGTCGCTGTCAAAAATGATGACGTGTTCCGTTTCACGACGATACTGGACTGACGAACTAATACTTAAAATAATCTAAAATAGTATTATAATAATTATTGAGAGTTCAATACTTTTAAGTAAAATAAAAAAGAAATAATACACTATCCTTTATCTATTATTATATTCATATATTATTTGTATATAATATTAAATCATCTTTCATTTTGATTTAAAAAACGTTAGTTCCTTCACCTCAAATGTCAAAAGTCATTACTAAGTTTAATTAATTGATTTTATTATTCCCGTTTCATTTTTACTCATAATATCGTGCAATTGCTTTTAATAATAAATTGATATTTTAGAGTTTAGTAATATTAATGAACGATGCCGTTTTCTAGTGGGTAAGTTTCTCCTTTACTCACATCAGTATGTGAGCAAAGCACTGGTATAGAATATATGAATAGAGAATATTTGTAGCTTAGCATAAGTCCGTCGAAAAAAAAATAGCATTACCTGGTTGTATATTTATATTTAAAAAATTGAGAAGTTCTGAATTAATAAATGAGGGCTAACTTAAGGACAATGTTAGATTTGAATAAACTGCTTTAAAAATTTACTAGCTGACCTGTGCCCACTTCGTCGGGCATAATATTAATAATTCTTTTTTATTTTGTTAAAAAAACTACTTTTTATAACTTAAATATAAAAGTTAGACATATTCTATCGTTAACTTTTTTGTAGGAATCTTCAAGCTCCACATCTTTTCTCTAGAACTCAAAAATATATCTTTCATAGTCAAGGCAGCGTTCGTAAGAAACGCTTTCATTCGACTGTTTTTTCTCCGATTCACTTTGCAAAACGAACTACCACGTAAAACCCTTTTTATTTTTCGGCATTTTTATATAACCTATGCCACTCAGCAATAATGTCGCTTTCTATTGGTGAAAGAATTTTTAAAATCGGTTCAGTAGATCCGAGATTACACCTTACAATTTAACAAATACACAAACACACAAACTTTACTTCTTTATAATATTAGTATAGATGATGGAATGACTTTCCCTTGCAAACTAAATAAAAATATTTTTGATTTTAAGTATCAACAACCCTACCTCAGCAAGGAATACTAAGCATTAGTCTACTGAGCGCCATTGCGTCTACAGCTAGTTAAAGTTTCTGTTCACATCTAACTAGGGGTGTCAATTGAAAGTTTTTCTTTTATTTTGAAGTCTGTTAATTGGGAAAGTGTTAGGTGTTTAGGTCTAAGATAAGTACTAAAGGTTCACGTAATATATAACTAATAGGACCTTGAAATATTATTTCGCATACCCTGAAATAATCTGTATAGTTTAGTCAATAATGAATAGTATTGTAACTGTATGATGAACAATAAAACATACACTTTACCGTGGGAGAACCCTGCTTCGGCACGAATTGTGCCGGCTCGACCGGAGTGATACCACGGCCTCACAGAAAACCGGCGTAAAATAGCGCTTGCGCTGTTTCGCCGAGTGAGTGAGGGTACCGGAGGCCCAACCCCCCCTTCCCCCCTCATTCCCTTTTAAAAGGCAGGCAACGCATTTATGACGCCTCTGGTTTTGCGGGTGTCCATGAGCAACGGTTATCGCTTACCATCAGGTGATCCCTTTGCTCGTTTGCTGCCCTATCCTATAAAAAAATACACGTTTCTTCCCCACGGGGGTATGCAGAGATCACAGTTTTCCACCATACTTCCCTAGCTTCCTCGACGTTCATTAATACCTTCTTGCACGCTCATCGGTTACGGGTACTCATAACCTGACCTTCCTTCAGTATATGTCCTAATTTGTCCAGAAGAATTCGTTTCTACGTGTCCAAACCATCTCTAAGCATTCCCTAGTAGATTTTTGTCACTACATTTCACGCCATACATTTCCATTATCACACTATTTCGTAATTTATCCTTCATCGTCACTCCAGTTATTCTATTCAAACTCTCATTTCCACTGCATTAATCTTGCATATGCTCCAATAATCATAATGAAATATGTGTAAGTCACAAAATAAGTGCTATGTAAATTTATTTTATATTTATATCCATACAGCAAGTTATTAGACTCGTTTATACCCGTGTCATTAAACACGGTTCTTTGACCAAACGAAGATATAAATAAATTCAATTTACGGTATGGAAATATATACAAATATTTGTGGCCCGATGATCTTGTTCTACAATAAATCGAACAGCCACGTGACGTCAGAAGTGCAGCCTGCGCAAGAGCAGGTATCTGCTCTATTCTCGGACTGGTCACTGACCAGAGTGCACCTTCAAGGGGTGACTGCACGACCACCTAAAACAGACCCGTCGCGCCTCAGCGTCTCTCCGTAAATTAATATCAAGATGAAACAGCCGACAGCTCAACGTAAATTGGTCGTTGTGCCCTCCAGCATACATTGACCCTTAAGGAGTCTCTATGCTCTTATTTTCAAAGACGAAATAAAGGAAGTCGACCGGCTGCAGCGGCTCAAGTTATAATAGACATTGTTCTTTTTTTAATGTCCATGTGTTTACTGGTCGCTTTCGACCTTGGAGGAATGCCTGGTTACTGCACCTCGGGTTGTTGTCTTGTTATTTATATGTTTAAGATTATTCTCGTTTCAATATCTTGTTTTCTATTGGACCGTTTAAATTGAATGCAAAACCCTTTCAGAGATAGCGAGACGGCAAATACTTTTTAAATTTTGAAGTAATGTACGGCTAGCAAATATTTTATTACTACTAACTCGTGTCCGTGAGTTTGTTTGCACTAGATTATTATTTCGAGTAACTAGTAGCGCAGACAAAGTCGCGAGCATCAGCTAGGTTCTTTATAAATTGTAGCCTATTTATTATTCTGATGTATAACGCTTATATTATTGTGAAGTTTCATTAAGATAAATACAGTAGTTCTTACGTAATACAGTAACGAACGTCCATACTTAGAAACTTTCGGAATAAAAAGTAGATTTGTCTGTTTTTGTTAAATTAATTGATTTGAGCCTAGGTTATCGAATAAAACATTTTTAAAATTATAATGTAGTGTATACACTGCCTCGTGTTATTTATATGTTTTATTTTTTCAAAACATCTTCTGCGGTATTAAAAGTTACATTTTCTGTCATCTGTTTCACTAAAAACAGCTAGGTGTGCCATAAAATGTGAGACATTTACAAAAAAGGGACGCCATGTTGCTCGAGCCAAGACTAATAACAAAATGAAGGATTCGTCAAACAAACTATTTTACAAAACGAGACAAAATTGTTGCAAATAAAATATACAATCAATGGATGAATTCAGAATGTACTGTGTTTTTAGTGATTCATATTTCACAAAAAGTTTCAACAGTTTTTGTGAAATATCGACTATAGGAGTGGTTTAACGGGAAAAGGAACTTACCTACGACGTATTAAAGTAATATTCACGTTATCTTTGTACCAAATAGTAAATCGTAAAAGTTGTCGAACCGAAATTGTCTACTGGTGACGTATTTTAAACTCAAACTTGTCTCAAGGTAGTCGAATACCAAAAGAAATCGAAAACCCCTTTTAAATCATAGCCCAACTCTTGCAAAGGTACCGTCGCTTACTGAAGCACAAAGTGTTGCATTGTGCGCTTTATGCCGCTGATTTTAAGAGCGACTCGTTTTTTTTCTACGTGCCCGCTGCGAAGGGATCGCCGAAGCAGCCTAACAGGTCCGCCTCGACCTGTTCCACGATTTTTGTTATTTTCGTTTTGCATGAGGTACTGACCATCACAACAAAGGCTCGTGGGCCAGGCACACCTTTTTTTCTCGTCTAAGGAGGCATTGGCTTCGAGAAAGGAATAGTTTAACATACCGGTTCCGTGAGGTTGGATGTGTAGCCATCAGATAGTTCAGTGCGGTTCATTATAAAGAATATTGTATGGTATTGCAGTTCGGTGGCTTTTGTGTGTTGATCTATGTAAGTATTTTTTTAAAATTTTTTTATGGTTTCTTTTCAAGGAATGTAACTTGGATATTAATTAGAACTTATAACTTCCTTCTTGATAAAATCGATATCTTTTTGATCTTTTAAAAGATAATCATCAGAAGCAAAATATTGGTAAATATTATCAAAAAATATATATCAAACTAAATTTTTTATATATCATTAAGTTCTGCGTTTAATAAAGCGCTTATCGCGGTATATATCCGTCATCTTGAAATTTAACATTGTATTTTGACAGTTAGTGATAAATCAATGTAAATTATTTAATAGGTCCACAAAAAATCTACAATTCATTCCTAATTATCTGGTTTTGTATCGAATTCATGTTTTGTTATGACTTACTATTTTTGTAGGTTAGGATTTGTACGGTGATAAGTTTAATACGACCCTAAATAAAATAACACGATAACCTAAAATAGTCTAAAACGTATTTAGTTTGATACTAGCTGTTGCTCGCGACTTCGCCTGTGCAGGATTAGTATTTCGAGTAACTTAAGTAAATTGTAATCTATGTGTTCTATGTGCTCTGATCTATGTGTGTATATATATATATAAAAATTTTACTGATTGTATTTTTGGCTTCAGTATCGATCTTTAATCACCCTCTGATAGTTATTTTGTAAATATATTTCACTAGTGACCCGCCCCGGCTTCGCACGGGTGCAATGCTGATATATATACATACACTACAGAACTATGAACGTTTTATAATAAGAGAGACATATACCATAGCGGAGTTTTCTATAGACCTTTTCAATGTGTACTATACTTAGTACATTATTTTGATGAATCTCGTAGGGTTCAGCCTGCGTTTGCAATGTAAGCGGAAAAATGAAATTATTTACGACATCACATTAGAAACCTCTTAATTTATCAGTGTTTCTCTACTATATTATGCATATATTATACATAAAAACCTTACTTAAGACCTACCTTACCTTACTCTCACTCTATCTATTATAAAAAACCGCATCAAAATCGGGTGCGTAGTTTTAAAGATCTAAGCATACATAGGGATATACAGACGGCGGATAGCGACTTTGTTTTATACTGTGTAGTGATGTACAGAATTGATCTCTCTACAGATTTATTATAGGTACTAGCTTTTGCCCGCGACTTCGTTCGCGTGGACTTCAGGTTCGTCCCGTCTAGTCTAGTAATAAGTAAGAAATACGGTAACTAAGCACTGCAGAGCCCTAATCATAGGCCTATGGTAGCTACTGCAGTATGCTCCTATAAACTACATTTAACGATCTTTTCCATTTTGTGGGTTATTCCTAAGAGATAAACATATACCATCACGAACTTTTTTGTAGACCTTTTTAAGTTGTACAATACTGTAGTAAATTGTTTTGATCTATCTTGTAGGATTCAGTCAGAGTTTGCAATGTAAGCGCAAAAAATGTGTTTTTTTTACGACCTCACATTAGAAACCTCAAAAATTGTAGCCTATGTGTTATTCTGATGTATAAGCTATATTGTGGTAAAGTTTCATTCAAATCCATTCAGTAGTTTTTACGTGAAAGAGTGACAAACATCCATACATCCATACTTACAAACTTTCGCCTTTATAATAGTAGTAGGATAGATTAGTCAGAATGTAACAGACGTACACTGTTAAACATGACAGTAAGCACACAGAATCGTGGAACTGTTTACATTATGTACCCTTAACCTCATGTCGACTCAACCGCCATCAAAGTCAGACACATGCCACATTGCGCTCGCAGCAATTGTAAGACCACCTAAATCTTGGCCAAATTAATACATAATTAGTTTCCTTGAGGCTTTCTTGATGTAGGCCTATGTTGAACGACCATCTTGCCAATAAGCCGAACAATTTTGTATTTCTCAATACTTTTTTTTTATATGTTCTCCTTATTAAGGTGACCTCTTCTCTTCTTCTGTATCTTAATTTTATCTGTTCTGTTTAAATAGCTTTACGAAAATTGAAAAGCTCAAGTAGTTTTAGGATTTAGTTTTCAATGATATGCAAATGATATTTCCGCGTATCGGAGTTGTCGGTTTGTCTGACTCCCGAGTACTTGCCTGTATTCTTTTGCAGTAAAATTACTGACATAGCTACTTTTCACTTTATATCTCAAATTGGCGACGAAGGCAATAGTCAAGATTTGCTAGAACTTTTTTAACCCCTTGAACAATAGTTGAAGGGGTTTAAAAGTTCTAGCTAATCTCATAAGACCCACATATCCATGTGACAACAATCTGTTAGTTTAGGTCTTGAATTTGTAAAATACATTGTCACATTATTCTTACATCAAATTTTCCAAGACAGACTATACGAATTGACAACTTACTTGGATTTTTTGAATACATCGTCAATAGTTTCTTCAGATACAAACAAAGTAATTTGGTTTAGTAAGAATTCTTCATATCCAATATATTAAATTAGCCTTATTTTGTATAAAATTAATCATATATATGTATTTCTTTAAATATATAATGAAACTAATTTCGCTAACGGAAACTAATTAATCTACCTATATTCATTTCAACAATTTCAACTAATCTGTCATGTTTGCTGTCACTACTTTTATCCGATTCCCAATAAAAGCGTTCGTTCTAAATTTGAATTTTCTTTGAATGCCGCGCGACATAACTTTTTTGAATCCGGAATGACGTATATGGAAAGCAAAGGGATACAGACGTCGAACACTAAACTACTAAATGTTTATTTTGCCTGTCGTGTTTATTCGGTATTCTATTTAAACATTGTATGTACTGTGCTTGACAAACAGAGAATATGGTCGGAAATAAGGGCAGAACTTAATGATAAAGTTGACCGAGTTTGTAATATGCCGCTGTATAATTAAAGCGAACTACGCAGTGTAGACTCCAGTCTTACACAGTGAATTGTACCAATTTAGTACAATATTTGTTATAGAACTGAAACTATTCGCTCGATGGTTCAAGATGTGGCTTATTGTTTTAATATTGACAATGAGGTTATTGTAAGGATTTGAACATAAACTTCGATGTATAACAATAGACGTAGTGAAGGCTTTAGGCTCTACACTGAATGGGGGGGCTGTCGTCTCCTTCTGCGAAAACATCATCTCGCAGAAGGAGGGAGCGGGAGGAGGACGTCGATGCCGCTCCCCTTAGACGGAGAGCCGTAGACGAATAGGTAGGAGAAGGGCTAATGACCCTACCGCGAAGCTGCGTGCGCGACTGGCAATCGCGCACGCCGTAGTGATGCCTCTCTGGGGGACTGTCCAAGTGTTCTCGGACAGCCCCTCCCTTGGAGTAGGCTCGATCAGTTCTAGGTCGAGCCGGCCCCGGAGCACATGGCGGTGGAATCGTGAAAGCGCACCCCGCCATGTACCCCGCATGGGCCTAGAGAATACTGTGGGATTTTAGTGGGTAGGCCGGTCCTCTCAGACCGGAGAACCCCACACACGGCCGCGCCAGCGCGGTGTCAAGGTGTATAATGCATTTCCCCCCCAAAAAAAAGGTTCTACGCTGAATGTTATTGACGAGTGTTTACCGGGAGAATTAGTCTAACTAGGTTACTCCAGGAGTTCAATCAACGGATCCAATTGTTCTGGAGACGAATTTTTGAAACAATAGAAAACCAATTCGCATTCCAAATCGTGAGATTCGTATACGAATTACCGAATTCACTATTTCTGAACTTTCATTTCGTGCGTTGTGCAACGGAGTGGTTCAGCCCACTCGATTTTGATTTCTACTAGTAGAATATCCAACGCTGAAGTGACCTTGACAGTGATCCGTTTCACGTGTGGTTCATCGCCGGTTTTTTGTTTTTGTTGTTGTGATTTTGAATTTTTCCGCGTGAAACGGAATTTAATTAAGAATATGTTTTTAATGACAACACTGAATTCGAGTGTTTCATAAATTTAAAAATTTGTAACCAGTAGAAAATAATTTCGCGCACGATTTGTATTCGTATTCGAATTCCAAATTCACGTCTAATGATCATAGTCTCAAGATAAGTTTTCGATTCATACGTGTTGCTACTGAAGACATATGGCACGGAGATCTGGTGACTTACAATGGGTCTTATACTCAGACTCAATGTAACTATACTATTTATTTATTTAAATCTTTATTGCACAATTTATACTTATAATAAACTGTAGAATTCTGTATCTATACATATAATAAGACAGTAAAAATATTTTGTCTGTACATTTAGTATTTTTGACTGAAATGGATAGAGTGGCACTTAAATAGATTATTAGAAAGCAAAAAAAATTTTTTGGAATTTTTTGTCTGTCTGTCTGTCTGTATGTTTGTTCACGTTTATCTCCGAAAGTACTGAACCGATTTGCTTGAAACTTTCACTATTTGCTTTGTTTTAACTCAGAATAATATCTAAACTTTGTTTCATCAAAATCGGTTCATTAAAAAAAAAGTTATCGTCATTTTAATGAACTCAAGGCATGATAATATTGCGAATTATAATGTACACCATTCTTACATAAGTTACATGGGAAATTTAAAATCATCAATCATCAAAGACAATTCATCATCATGATACAATACATACATAAGATAACGTCTTTATCCCCTGCGGGGTAGACAGAGGCACAGGTTATAAGACCCCAAAGGCCACGT
The DNA here is from genome assembly GCA_036419045.1 of Scirpophaga incertulas. Taxonomy (NCBI): domain Eukaryota; kingdom Metazoa; phylum Arthropoda; class Insecta; order Lepidoptera; family Crambidae; genus Scirpophaga; species Scirpophaga incertulas. The sequence goes on from CM071627.1 coordinate 36,858,327, forward strand.
TTAGCATGTTCGTGGGCAGTGAGATGGAACAGGGAACCAAAATACGATGAAACGAAACCAGTTTTTATCAAAATAATATGATAAATGCGAAAGTTTGTTTGTTTATTACCTCTTCACGCTTAATCTATACATATAATAGAACAGAAAATCGAATACATATAATAGAACCGAAATCAGTTTCATTACGCATGTTAGTTTTTTCATAAATCACTAGATGGCGCTGTTTCATTTAATCAATTTCTACAACGCGCTATTGTAGTTTTTTCAAATAAAGCCTAATAAAGGAATGTGTTTCGTTCGACATAAGGCGAAAATCTCCTTCGTATCTTTTCATGATCTTTGCGCTGAGAATCGAATAGGAAATTTTCTGTGAATTTTGCTTTAATTAATTTAATAATTTCTTCTGTGTTGTTGATGAGTACTAATATTATAAAGAGGAAAGATTTGTTTGTTTGTGTGTAATGAATAGGCTCCGAAACTACTGGACCGATTTCAAAAATTCTTTCACCTTTAGAAAGCTACATTATCCCCGAATAACATAGGCTACTTTTTATCCCGGAAAAATCCACAAGTCCCACGGGATGCGCAATAAAGGCTTCACTCAAAAACTACAGCACAGATTTTCATGCGGTTTTCATCAATAGATAGAGTGATTCTTGAGCAAGGTTTTGCGGTACTTAAAAACGGATAAACGTACGTACGGAAAAACGGATAGTCGCACGGGAAGCGCGATAAAACCTTCGCGCCATAAACCGACTTCCGCGCATATGTAGCCGTGGGCAAAAGCTATGACCCTTAACCCTCTATAGACCCAATTCCGAAATCCACGCGGGCGAAGCCGCGGGCAGAAAGCTAGTATGAAATATATTTCCAAAATAACTAGCACGGGGTGATGAGGCAAAATGCAATCAGTAAAATTTTTGTCTGTCTGTATAACCGTTATAAAAACAAAAACTACTCGACGGATTTTAACAAAACTTAGTACAATTATGTTTCATACTCCTGAGCTGGTTATAGTACTTTTCATCACGCAATCAATAGGAACAGAGCAGTGAAAGGAAATGTTGGGAAAACGGGAGAAGTTACTCCATTTTTTTAGCTTCCGTCGCGTGTGCAACCGTAATGGTTAAAGCTACACAGAAATTATGTATGACGGAAATGTTCTCTTTAAAATTATATAAAACATATCCCAAGACAGCAAATGTCTATCTTTAACGGTCGACTTATAATAACACGTGTAACTCCCAATAACTTAGCAGTTCGAAGCTTTCTGATTATATTTGTCTACTCTTACGTTTATAACACTCTCAGCCATTAAAAATGCTACCTAAAATTACGAAACCCACGTAGGCGAAGTCGTGGGCATAACTAGTATAAATATAAATAAAGTACAGAAGTTGGAGTTAATGCAACAAGGCATTATCTACCAGTCAACCGAGTGGTTAGATACAAAGAATATTACAAACTTACTTTCCAATAACATAGACATATAAAAAGACCATAGAGATACTCTTATTTAGAATCAGAAGTCATTACATCCGCAGAAAAATCAAATTTACCGACAAAGCTCAAAGAATTGCTAACCTTAGTAGCTGTTGACAAGGTACATTTTTCGGGGTGATGGTCGTTGAGTCCTCGAGTGGCTGGCATATGTTGCAAAACGAAGTATTGATAAACGCTCCATTAGACAGACCAACATTTTAGTGAAAATCCCAAAAAAGACTCCGAATTCTAGCAGCTTAGAAACGATCGGTGTGAAGACTGTGAGAGACCTATGTCCAGCTGTGAACATTTCTATTGAACTAATAGATGTAACAAAGTGACATTTTTTTATAGTAATAGACGAATTAAGTGTCATAAGTCAGGACCAAAAGTTTTTACAAAATTTTTAAGCTTTGCATTACTTCCTACTCGTAAAACACCTAGAAACCGAACTCTTTGCATTGAATTGGAGCAATCTAGATGTAACAAGATGAAAAAATAATTAGTGCGTGCGTGAAATTCTTCCAAAAAATTTAATAAGAAGTTTTAAGATTTGGCAAGCAATGTTATATTCTATAGAATTCTAGGATTTAAAAAAATATCCGAATTATTATATGATATGGTTTTGTAGTAGCCAATGGCAACAATTCATACAATCCCAAATTTTTTTACATACCAAATAATAACACAACATCAAGTTATCTCTTCTTTAGAACTTTTCCGAACATCCCTAAATGAAATAATGAATAAATTGCAGTTTTCATCAACAATACAGCCGTTACTGCTAAATGAATATTAAGTTTGCAAACAATTAAGTTACAGGTCGTATTTTATTCATGAGATAAAACTTTCTTGAACTTCCCTAAAAGTAAAAAATAAAATAAAAATAAATCTACAAGTTTTCCGTAGCTGACAGGCATAAACAGGTTTTTCTCATATCAACATCCTTGGCCTATAAATAAGCTACCTTCGGAATTGCGTTCTATTCATAATGTTACATCTTATTTTTCGATGTAACAATACGCATTAAATTTAAATTAAAGAATATTTTTTTAAATAATATGTTACATACTTAATTATACAATAATTATAACATTTGTCAAAAACCTCATTGGTTTATAAAATGTTACTTATGCTGTTTTTTAGTAATAATGATTTAAGAGATAAATAAAATATAATTGGTCGTTATTTTTTTATACTATGTTTCGAGATATGTAAACTTGTATATACACTTGAAGGGTACGTTTTCAGACTTGCCTTAGAACACCAATGTGTGTGTGTGTATATATATATATATACACATTGGTGTTCTAACATATATGAGACGGCAACAATATAAAATATAATTAGGAATCTTGAGGCATTGGTATGATTCCGACAAAAAAACCGACACCCAATAATATGTGAAAATTATGAATGAAACTTATAAATGAAACCGTAGATTGATTATGTAACTGCTTAAATTTGTTTGTAACTGCCAGAAACTGGAGATACATTGCTGCTTTATTGAGATTCAATGTGACATTTGTCTTCATAAAGCAGCAATGTATCGCCACTATCTGTCAGTTTCAATCAACATTTTATAGCAACCGAGATACACAATGAGGAGCTGGTAGATTTTATAGCAACAGAGACACCTAATGAGGGGGCTGGTAGATTTTATAGCAACAGAAATACTTAATAAGGGGGCTGGTAAATGTTATAGTAAATAAATAAATAAATAAATATTTGTTCACTTAACCAATTAGTCAGCAAACTAAGCTCTATAAGGCTTGTGCTATGGGATCTAGGGTAACGGATAGACATACATATATTATACATATATAATAATAATTTTTATGGAAATATACATATATCAACAACCATGACTAAGGTACAAATGCTCGCATTCATCACACAAACATCTGCCCCCACCGGGATTCGAACCCGGGACCTCAGAGATGGCGACACCTTGAAACCGGTATATTATCCACTCGACTATGGAGGTCGTCAAAAAGTAACAGAGATACCTAATGAGGGGGCTAGTAAATTTTATACCAACAAAAATACCTAATACGCATGCTGGTAGGAGACCTTTGACGGTCACCATAGTAGGCCTTTGACGGACGACACCAAAATTAATCGTAATTTCAAGAGGCCATGTCGTGAGTTATTATTGAGTTAATCTGGACCCACCTGGTAAAGTTTGTTGATATGTTTAGCTGAATACCTCCATAGATATACAATAGACTTCTTGAGTTAAGAATGATTAAGTCCATTAGAAATTTAGAAACAACATACAGTTTATTACAAGTAGTTCGTTTATATAAATAGATCCAATACCGCTTTAGATCAGACGATAACAATATAATTCCTTAAATATAATTTAGATATATACGCCTTCAGCTTTCAAGCCTGAAATCACAAGATTTATTTAGCTAAATAATCTCAGATTTACCAGCTGGTACCGTCTTACTTCGCGATTCACTTTTCATTGTTAGCTTTAGATAATATAGCTCTGTTATAGTGCTTTACTGTGAAAACAACCAGTTGAAATGGGACAGTTACTAAAAGGCATCCGACCGAGAAGCATGTATCAGTGATTCTTATAGAAACAAATGAAGATTTTGATGATCGTTCCATCTTACGTAATCTGGTGCTGGAGTAGGGCGTTAAAACACAGTTTACATCGTATTTTTTTTATTCCATACGGTGGCAGACGAGCAAATGGCCCACCTGATGGTAAGTGGTAACCATCGCTCATGGACATCTGCAGTGCCAGGGGCACAGCTGAGCCGCTGCCTACCGGGAGAGAAATACTCTTTTTCATTTCTCATACTCGGAAAGTTATGTTGTTTTGATCTGATTATTGGGTGGAAAATGCTGCTTCCCGACATAGGGAGGGAAAAACTCATACAATTTACTTCCCACCCAAGGGCCGGAATGAACTTTAAAAATAGAACTACGAATGTCAGCTACGAACTGTCAGTTGTGAACTATAAAAAAAAATGCTGCGGCCATGTGAGTTTCTAAACAGCCAGTGTGAACTTAGCGCAAACTACTTCCAGCGGAATAAGCCGCAACAAACACGCGGTGAGTTCCATATTTAAAATTTAAACAGTTGACATAAATTGGCGGGATGTGAATTTATTATATACGAGTATATCTGTGACGGAATTTCAATTCCAAAAATTCAAATAATCTCTTATACTAGTTAAGATTTTAATTTTAAAAATGAGTTCAAGCGATTCCGAAATATTGACACCAGATTCAATTAAAGACGAGGCAAATTGTGTTCTGCCTACTGATGGTCTACTGATATTATCATATATTATGAATAAATATACCTTTAGAATTAGAAATAAACAACCAATGTTTTATTTTCCTCATATATTCGAAGTGAAAAGTAGAGTGTTTAACACGGGTAAAAGAATCAATTCCTTCTCGGACTATAGCCGCCCTCGCTACGCTCGGTCTAAATACCTCGGGAATTGATTCTTTCCACCCTTGGTTAACAATCTACTATTTAAGCCTCGTTTGAAGTTGGACATATCGTAACGCTCCGGAAACATCGCAGCTGGGAGCTGGTATTACAATGAAATCAGAAATTATTAACATCTGCAAGTCAAGGCAAATAATTGATTTCTCTAGAAGTTTCCTGAAAGATCCACCGATGAGGGAATACAAAAATCAAAGACCATATCTCCGCAGCTGCACCGGCCCACACGTGGCGGAACACACGGCCAGCTCCAGAAATACACAGCGTAAACACCGCAATATGTTCACAAGTAATGAAACGAACACTTGGCTACGCTATAAATAGACAAATAAACCGTACTGCGGTAGTCATGAGGGCTGAGATTTTAAGTTTTGATTTTGTGTCGCTTCAAGGTCATTTTCAATGCATACCTGAGCCGTCTGCGTGGTAACTCACGACACAAGTTGGTAACGTCGATAGTTTTTGTTTGGGTTACATTCTTGCAAATTTTACAAGAACTCCTTTTACGTTGTAGGTTAGTTGCTTATCTAATTGTATAAAAAGTCTCAAGTCTCAAGTAGTTTTATCTCGTTTTAAACTTCTATTAACAGAATGTTGTATGAGAAATAACGTATTCAAAATGACAATGGCAGAAATACAATCGAACTATGAATTCGGCGACTGACTTCGAAATGTAACAAGACACACTGTCAATTAATTTAATTTAGAAATATGTTCGAAATATTATTTAATTGATATTATATTTATTTGTCTTATAAATAAATTAATTGCCGGACGGGGAGCATAACTGATGCATATGTAGTCTTTCAACACATGTACACAAAACGATGCTAAATGTTTTTAATAAATTCTATTAGGTTGTTAAATTTTTTATACTTTACGATACGCACACAGCAATAATATTTTACATTATTGGTGTACAAATATCTCAACTAGCAACATTCGAGTTTGAATACCGAATGTCAAAATATTCGAACTCTCCAAAGCCGACGTTTGAAATTCGAACGTTGAAATATTATTACTTCGCTTTTAGTTACTAGCTAGTACCGGATATGAGTTCCGGTGGCTTTGAATTTTATTGGTTTTCCAACTAACCACTGAGCTCGTCGCGAGTTGCAACGAACGTAAGTGACTTTTTTCGGTTTATTATTAACGTTAACTATTTTTCTTTATGTGAAATGAAGGCGTTAAATAAATTATATAACCCAATTTCAATATTATTAGTAATTCTATTGGGTGTCGGTTCTTATAATTAGATTACGTAGAACAAACAAATATACAAATCCTTTCGCCAGTTAGTTCTTGTTACTCGAGTTGACTGTTCTTTGAAGTGTTATTATTTCTAAAACTCTTTATACAATTAACTATACATTTCGTATTGAGTCAGATTAAAACCGCATTTTCGCCGGTTGGCTAATTGGTTTATTTCATTTCTTACATTGCTTCACCCTTCATCAATTTTTTGTCATGATATATCCTACAATCATAGAAAACTTTCTGTTTTAGGTTTTGCTTCTTTTTTATAACAAATAATTTATAACAAATCGAACTGGGTACAATACTTCATATGTATTGTGTGTTATAAATGTTTTATCCACTTTTACGGCCTAAAAAATAGTCGCTTACAGCTTAAAAAATATATATTCAAATCTATATCACTGGAGCTTAGCGACTCCTATGTGGACGCCGCTATCTATCCTAAAAGAAAACATTAACATAGATCAGTAGGCCTACCATTATCTCTCAAAACAGAAATAAAACCGCAGTGCGAGTAAGATGGAGCTATACGCTGTAGGAGCGGTGTCTCTGTTTCAGTACTGTTTGTACCTTACTTTAAGCGGTCATGATAAGGCCTCTGGTAGCGTATTTTTGAGAATAGTATCTCCATAATCCTCTTAAAGTATCAGAAGTAAATAAATGGGAAGAGAGTCGTATGTCGCCGTCTGGACCAAATTTCGGTCAATTTAAATACAATAACATCTTAAACATTCAAATCAATACAGTAAAATATATATTTGGGAAGATTAATTTATTTTCTTTTGACATTCCGTAATGTAAACATAATAACAACTAATACACAACACTCAAAGAACTAATCTTGTAAAATTCAGGTAAAGCAGATAGCGAAAGCTCTCTCTCCGTATAAAAAGACATTTTCAATTTTCTTGAAAACGTTACATCTCGTAAGCCGCGCAGAGATCCCGGCGAAGATGCCGCCGGAGATAAGGTACCAGGGGCGCATAAATCCTGAGGAGCTCAGCTTAGTAGTGCGGTCCGCGGCCATAATCGGCCCGCACGGAACGTTAATATCTCTCGCGACTTATGCTCCCCTGGTGCGGTTTTATTTGAAATCTTTGATATGTTCGCTGCACCCCTGTTAAAAATATGGTGATACTTTTGTTGCTAACACTGTAAAGGGTGGAATCTACTTCGATTTACTTCGCCAAGCTGATTTCGAGGTAAATTCTAAATTATGCAGTACAGATACAGATTTTCAAAAGTATTTGTTTATAAATCGTAGGTATGCATATACATATATATACAGATACATATTATAGATATTCAGATTTTTTGTACAACTATCATTTTATGTACATTATTGTACTCTATCCTAATTACCTTGCTTCCATTTATCCGCGAATTCCTGCTGCCATGCACATATTAATGCATTCGAATCTGTCTATAAGCTCTCGTCATAACGATTGAATGACGCAAAATCCTTGCAGTTGCATGATATCTTTGAATTTGACTGAACCTCACTTACTTTATTTGTCACTTGTGACACGTGAAGTCACAGGCTATGGCGGATATGAAAATGTGCGAATAAGCCTTAATAGAGACTTCAATCTTCTACTGCACTCTTTTTTGATGGACCTATTTTGTTCACCACAGGTGGGATTAAACACCTGAGTCTTTTTTGTAGAACGAGTCCTAGCAGATAGCATCTCACCAATCGTTTTCAGGTCCATCTTAAGATTTAAACACTCATGTGCGTTGTGTGGTGAAGAAAACTCCGACAGCAGAGTTCTAAACTGTGACACTGCATAAAATAGGTCTGAACTAAAACATGGCAACACACGTTTAACCGTCAAAATACAATGGATTTTTATCGTATCGTACTTAAACTCCTTATTCTCAAGTTATATATTTAAACTAGACGTCGCTTGCTTGCCGCGGGGTGCAAGCACCCCGCGTGGGGTGGTCCATCCTGACTGTTTTTTGAAAAAAGGGTGTCTGTCAAAATTGGTGTGAAAATGTCGTCTTTTTTGTCACAAAAATCAAATAAATTACAAAACTGTGTACGGTCGTAAATACACTAAGAAGCTCACGGTGTTTGTGGTCGCGTGAGTCCGCGAGGTGCGCGCACTCCTCGGTGTGTGGTCTATCCCACTACTGAAAAAAAAATGGGCGGTCGGTCGAAACTTTGTGAAAAATGTCTCCATTTAAGTCAAAACAAACTAAAAAAGCGTGTGCAGTTTAAAATACACTAAGAAGCTCACGGTGAGTCTGGTCGCTTGAGTGCCACGAGTGCACACACCTCGCGGTGGTGTGGTCTATCCCACTACTGAAAAAAAAAATTAGCGGTCGGTCGAAAATTGGTGAAAATTTGTCTCCATTTAAGTCAAAACAAACTGAAACACCGCGTGCAGTTGTAAACACACTGAAAAACTCACGGCGCTGGTGGTCGCGTGTGTGCCGCGAGGTGCGCGCACCTCGCGGTGGTGTGGTCTGTCCCACTACTGAAAAAAAAAATTGGCGGTCGGTCGAACATTGGTGAAAAATTGTCTTCCTTTAAGTCGAAACAAACTGAAAAACGTGTGCAGTTTAACATACACTAAGAAGCTCACGTCGATTGTAGTCGCGTGAGTGCCGCGAGGTGCGCGCACCTCGCGGTGGTGTGTATCCACTACTGAAAAAAAAATGGCGGTCGGTCGAAAATTGGTAAAAAATTGTCTCCATTTGTGTCAAAAGAAACTACAAAACCGTGTACGGTTGCAAAAACACTAAGAAGCTCACGGCGACTGCAGCCGCTTGAGTGCCGCGAGGTGCGCGCACCTCGCGGTGTGTGGTCTATCCCATATTGAAAAAAAAAAATTGGCGCGGTCGTTTTAAAATTGGTTCAAAATTGTACCCATGTACCTATGTCATATGAAACTGAAAAACTGCGTGCGGTTGTAAGTACACTAAAAAGTTAACGACTCACTATTGCGATTTTCAAATAAAATCTTGTACAGTTGCAAAGCGGCACAAAAGCATATCGAGGTAAGTAAAAAAAAAAAAAAATTATCATTTTACTATACGCACATTTGGATCCGTTCTACTCGAAAAAATCCTTTCATTTGATACCCATATAGTGAAAATCGCAAAAAAATGTCAGTCGCCATGTGGATTGGCGCCATATTGAAATTTTCAAACCCTACATAAGTCGTCGTGTTTTACTCATCAAGACCTTTCATTTGATACCCATGAAGCATGGTTGGAAAACAAAAGCGGTCCGCCATTTTGAGGGCGCGGCATTTTGAATTTTTTTTATTGTCTCTAACGTGGTTGTATTAGACACTTAAAACCCTTTCATTTGATACCCATTAAGCATGGTTGAAAAACCAAACCGGTCCGCCATTTTGAGAGCGGCGGCATTTTGAATTTTTTTCATTGTCTCTAACGCGGCTGCATTAGACTTGCAAAACCTTTCATTTGATACCCATAAGTATGGATCGGAAAACAAAAGCGTCCGCCATTTTGAGAGCGGCGGCATTTTGAATTTTATTCAATGTCTCTAACGTGGCTGTATTAGACACTCAAAACCCTTCATTTGATACCCATGAAGCATGGGTTGGAAAACAAAAGCGGTCCGCCATTTTGAGAGCGGCGGCCATTTTGAATTTTTTTCATTGTCTCTAACGCGGCAGTATTAGACTTGCAAAACCCTTTCATTTGATACCCATATTGTAGGGATTGCAATACAAATAATACTTGGCCGTTTTGGACCGGCGGCCATTTAGTTTCGATAGCGCTTATAAAATCCTTTCATTCGATACCCATATCACCGTATCGGGATTGAAAACCGAGTGAATATAGCAAAAAAAAAATTTACCATTACAAAATGGCCGCCAGCGCCGCCGCCATCTTGAAAATGTCAAACGTCAAATTTTTCCATTGTAGTAGAATAAACCGCTCACCGATTAGCGGTAAATGCAGGCGCGCAACTGTCATCGGTTCGCGTCAAAAAATTCGCAAAGTCGTCGAAGCCAAAATCTGCCATAGCGCCCAGTGTTGCCATATATCTAGCCCAAAATGGTGGTAGAAATGATCAGCGAAGCCCGACCGACCCGGCCATGTGAAAAAAAATCGAAAAAACACGCGATTACGTTCCCCCAAAATCGGGGAAAATACCCTAAAATCGGGGTAAATTACCCCACCGTTCGATGCGGCTCACCGAGCACTACAAAAGGTCACCCGGGTTGTCAGTCGAAAAAACGGCGGCAACCCCGCGAAAACCGCGGTTTTAATTTTTTCGAAATTGCAACTTTTACAAAATGGCCGGCCGCGGCGCGCCATCTTGAATGTCGGAGTTTCGGATTTTCCCAATATCTGCGCCGTATACGGGGTGGGATGACGTTTTGTCGCGCGACTCCAGCGCACCCCGATCTGGGAGATCAATTCGGGTCAAATTCGGTCTGCGAAAAGTTTCCAACCTCCGTGGAGGCCAGTGTTGCCAGTGTAGAAAAATAAAAATACCAGAAAGTCATAGAGGCTCCGCCGGCCTATAGGCGTGTGGTGTTGAAAAAATCCAAAAGTCGTTATTTCGATTTTCGCCTTTCGGGGCCCCTAGGGGAAAAACTACCAAAAACGGTAGAAATTTTCTCTCACCTGGCAACACTGCTCGCCGAGCTCCACCCCTGCCCGGAACATTTCACCCCGGTCGGAGGCCGCCATCTTGGCGAAAATCCGGTCCGAAAATCGCGTCAAAATTGGCGATCCAAGATGGCCGCCGGCGCCGCCGCCATTTTGTTTTTCGCCGCGCGCCTCATATTTTCCGAAAGTCGAGGACAGTCCAGACCACACGAAAAAAGAAAATCCCGGAAAAAAACAAAAACCGCGCTCGTCGACGGTCGCAAACACGGGTCGAAACGAGTTTTTCAGTCCGAAATGGCGGCGGCGCCATTTTGTTTTTTCGCAGTTTTACAGCCGCACCGCATGCCGTCACAGCGAGACACCCCCACCAACGCCGTTAAAAACAAAGGCGATTTTGGAAAAGTTGACATTCGCGCGGGCCGCCATGTTGGTTTGGCAAAAATCCTTTATCCCATTCTATGAACTAAAAAATCTAAAAAATTCCACCTAAACATAAAAACACACAAAACACCCTCTAAACACCCTAAAACACCCCTGATCAGTGAGTCAGTGAGTCAGTGAGTGGTAATCGAGCTTTATATATATAGGAGATAGGAGAATACTTCAAGGTTATATAATTTTACATGTCTATGTATGTATGTATTAGATAATTGCTTCTTTATACAATAGCAATCAGTTACAATCAGATTTAACAGTAGCAGAGCTGCAAAATCAGCGGAGAAAATTACATTGAAATTGTAAAATATAATCTGTTTTTCAAATGGTCATTATCATTTTCAGGTAAATCTCAGACGCGTATGCGGCGAGCGTTTCCATATGTTTATCAGCAGATGTGTTTATACAAACAGTGTTCACATGTAGTACACATGGTACAGTTATCTGTTGACCGTATACCGTCCTTATGTTGTTCGCAGTAGTAGCGATTTCCGTTGTGAAATTGTGATGCTTTATGTAGTTCTGTGTGTACATTACGTATTTATATATCCCTTGGCGTATTTATGAGCGTGGATTTGCGTGATTCGTATCAAAGATTTTTAAACATTTGGCTCTTAATAGAAAACCTTATTTATCTGTTTTAAACAAATTTTTAACTGTCTTTTAGTCGCATAGGGACTATCGGTCAGTGTTGGCATTAATCAATTAATTTTTAATCATAACTCAACAACGCCTGGACCAATTTGGCCAATTCTTTTTTTAAATGTTCTTTGAAATTCAAAGATGGATTTTTTTGGTAATAATTATCGGAAACCTAAAAACAGATCCTTTTCCCCATATAAACGTTTTCTAACTAAAAATTTGAGCTTTATTATTATTCTATAAAGTTCATATTGCAAGCACTCACTGTGTTGTCTAAGCAATGTAGGTGTGTTTCTAATATCAAAGAGTCAATTTGCGCTTTATTATCGCTATATAAAGTTGAAATTCGATTATATCTATCAAAACAGTGTACGTGTGTGCGTTGGAGCACAGAATACATCGTTGGAGGATTTAATGTCACGTTCCAAAATTGAATAGTAACAAAATGTAATAGTTTACTTGGACCTTTTTTGCAATTAATTATTTTTTATTCACAACGCCTTACCACCAGGGTGACGGTTCTGTACAGCCGAATTTTTCGCCCTGACTATAAAATAAGTAGGAACAAAAAACTGCCACTTTACAAATCTCTTTGACAGGACGAAGTCTGTCGGGTCCGCTAGTTTATAATAAAATAACGAAATATTAAGCTAGCCAATTGAATCAGGGAATCCAAACATAAACTGTGTACTGATACAACGTCCTGTTGACCCTGGAAAATTACGTAAATTCTACACGCCAATGAGACATTTTTTCCTTTCTCGGGACTAACATTCATTACGACAGGGCAAAGCAAACAAGGGAACAGAGATTTTTTCATCAAAATTTGAGTCACACCAGCTGCTTCCGCGGCAATCTGGCTTTCTGTAAATATTTGGCCGTCTCAAACTTGATTGCTCCCTAGAAATTGTCGTCCAACGTCTTAAGACATGCTTTATTGTGAGTGTACATCATTGTATATTCAAAAAACTTGTACATATGCTTATATGTGTACATAAATGACCTCTGTAGACGAGTGGTTGGTACACCGGTTTCAAGAAGTCACCACCTCTGAGGTCCCGAGTTCGAAATACGGCAATATTAACGCTGGAGTCCTTTATGAATAGAGATCGGATAATCGGATGCATATTTACCTAAAGTTAATTTTTGGCTCACAAATTATGGAAGCGGCTTTTTAAAATACATTTTGTTAAATAAAAATCCCGGGAAAATACGGGACTGCAAATTTAACGTATATTGTTTGAAAATTACTAAATTAGCACGTGGTATTTATTTTCAAAAGACCGAGACTCCGGGTTCATTTATACAACTATGCATACGTATTTACATGAAGTTTAGTTTCAGTTCCCCGTGCGATTTATGAATGTAGTAAAACTGTAGTAACCGAGGTAATATTACGCCCCATTTTAAATAGGATAAGCTCACATTTGTACGCTTCAGAGAAGGTTGTTTATGGCATGTACTTAAAGAATTAAAAGTAAATTGTATCTTGAAATTATATGCTATAAAGTTTTGTATGTACTTATTGTTTTATTTAACACTCGACTTTCTTCCTCTAAAACTCTATATACCTACTCACAAATCACACGGGGAACTGAAACTAACCTTCATGTAACGTCGTTTTTAAGCTCATATTACCGACCAGTTTTGCATTACCAAAATGTTCTACAGTACCGGAATTCCGGGATTTTTATTTATGGAAATAAAATAAAAAGACAGTCCCATACTTTGTCAAAAACTAAATTAGGTAAATACTCGTAAATAAACATCCGGCTATCCAATTCCGCAATCCCGGCATTTTTATTTAAGAAAACAATAAAAAGCCGTTTCCATACTTTGTCTTAAACTAACTTTAGGTAAATATGCATCCGATTATCCGATCTCTGTTTATGAATCAAGTCCGTGTTCAATTCCTGTCAAAGATTCCTTAACCTAAACTAGTTATGACCCATCCTCTATTTAAATCTCCTTTTAGGACTTCCCTGGTCCAGGTTGTCTGGAAGAGATTGCTGTTAAGCCGTTTATTGTGTACAATAAACAGTTATGTTATTAATCTATAAAATACTTATAATATTTCTACAGTCAGAAACACATCAAACTTTACATGTGTGTACATCGATAACAGCCGCTATTACGAGCGACATAAGATCTATTTCAAATTTAACATGTTAAGTTTTTAAGTACTCGTAGGTACATTACTGATTTGAACAGGTCGTTCTTGTTTTATGTGAAATATTGATAAATAAACAGACTGCCCACCTGATACAAGGCAAGAGGTTATTACAGTCGCCTATAGTAAATATGGGTTCCTGTGAGTAATACATAATTCGCAGTAAAACTGTAGCCCCCCACAAAAAACACCGGGTTTTTTGTCAATATATAATATAATATGTATACATAAAGGCACAGTAATCAATAATTTCACTGCCTATCTCTTCTTTTGTATATGTTTTGTATATGATTATATAATGTCAAAATATAATGTTTATTAACATTTTTATATAATCTTAATCCCACTGCTCCACGACAAATGTTTACTAAATTTGTTCTTAAATTTTATCAGCAGCTGCTTCGTCTGAAAAGTATTGTACTGTCGTAATTGATGACATGTTTGGCGTAGCAGTCGAGTGGTCGGCTACTCGACGGGTCGCGGGTTTAATTCCCGCACGGGACAGACATTTTGTATGACCTATAAAAACTTGTTCTGATCTGGGTCTTTGTGCATGTCAGATTTTTTTATAATATATATAATGAAGCATTAAAAATATATACAAACCTAAATATTCACCCTTTTATTAAAACGTTTGATTTGAATAAGTTTGTATTTTTTTCTACACAAGAAATTCCTTAGAAATAATTTCTATGGCAACATAACCTTTGCCGAGTCAGCTAGTAATTTATAATTTTAAAATACATATCAGTTGGTAGCTTATATTTTTGCAATTTTATACAACCTTAAAATAAAAATACATTTTGTGTATACTTCAATATCAATACATAGTATAAAACAAAGTCGCTTTCGCTGTATGTCCGTATGTATGCTTAGATCTTTAAAACTACGCAACGGATTTTGACGCGGTTTTTTTTAATAGATAGAGTGATTCTTAAGGAAGGTTTGTATGTATAATAAATGCATAATATAGTAGAGAAACACTGATAAATTTAAAGGTTTCTAATGTAATGTCGTAAATAAGCACGTTTTTTTGCGCTTATATTGCAAACGCTGGCTGAACCCTACGAGATAGACCAAAATAATGTACTACAGTATTGTACAACTTACAAAAATCCACAAAAAAGTCCGCGATGGTATATGTCTATCTCTTAGGGATAACCCACCATAACCATTTTTCACTGCACCCGTGCGAAGCCGGGGCGGGTCGCTAGTATCATGATAAATAATATATAAGTTAAAACGATGTTATGATCTTTTATATTAATTCCGAATTTCATTCCGATTGTTTCAGGTGAGTACCGGTAATTGGTGAAATGGTGACGTCACGTGAGTTTAATTATAACATAACTAACGATCTTTATGTTCACAAGAAGTCCTTCCGGTTGTCTGATTGGTGAACTATCTCGGCTTAGGACTGTAACATAATACACGAGTGAGAACTTAGCGAATTAAATGTTATGTCATCAGGGGTCTTCCCTTATCAATGGTCTTCTCTTTAGAGTCCCCTAATAATATAATATATTGTCCATAATATATACACACACCCAGGCTATGTAATGGAGTATCCCATTATATCACTTGGTCAAAGGTTGTCAGACGGTTCTTTCTCGATTCGGTTCATTCTCTCTACATTTTGCACGACCTTCAGTCGTTCGACAAAATTATATATTTTATTATTAATTATATATTTTTTAATAAAATTCAATAATAATAAAAATTGAATAATTCAACTAGTTGATAATGCAAGAATTTATAATATTATAGTAAACATTTTTTTTTGACAACCTTAGTTATTTGTTACAGTATAAGCAAAAGCGTTGTATATTCCGATTGCCATATTTCAGTAATATTATTATGATCTGTCAAACTGTTAACATCAGTTCCCAACAGGCTACGAGTAATAAAACACAAGAATAAACTTCAAACATTATGTTTTACGATTAACGACAAAGTTATGTGCAGCGGATGGCTTATAATTATTATTAACTGTTAACAGCAGAATGAACTAATGTACTTAGTTGTAATAATTAATATTATTTTCGTAATGTATTCTAGAACAAAATTACTGATTTTGAAAATTGGAACGTATAGACAACATATACGGTACACATAAAAAATTTTTGTCTGTCTGTTTGTTCCGGTTAATCTCTGGAAAGGCTGGACCGATTTGGACGGGACTTTCACTGGCAGATTGCTTATGTGATAAGGAGTAACTTAGGCTACTTGTATTTTAGACCTAAAAATATTTTTTTTTATTACATTCCACGCGGACGAAGTCGCGGGCACAGCTAGTTAAAAAATAAACCTTATATAGTAATAGCAAGAGCTGTAATTAAAAAATGAAGATACGGTCAGCGACACATTAAACCCAGCGATGCATTTCTTTTTTGTCTCCCTGAGGAAAATGCATTAAATTGCATACCCCGGCTGTAACGAGCCGGCGGTTATGTGGGGCTCTCCTTCCTACGTTGTGGGACGTCGGGGGACGTCTACCTACTAAAAACCTCAGGGATGGCCTTCCTCAGGCATGTAGGGAGCCCCCGGGAACACCAAGCGACTTCCGGGAACAGCGACGCTATTACAAGCGACATAAGAGCTATCTCAAGGTCAACATGGAAGGTCTGATGGCTATGTGCACGTTTGCATTTAGAACGATTACCCTTGATCAAGTCTCTTCATTCCTAAGCATTTTAAATCTTGGGTAGCAATAAATCTGTGAAATAGAACTATAAATTTAACGGGCACATCGCTTAAATTCGTTTAAAGAATTCCACTACAACCTGATTAGGTATAAACACATTGCCCTGAATTACGTGCAGACTACTTCTAACTTGGAGGATTACCAATGAATTATTAATGTTCACATTAAACCACCTGCTTTTATCCCACCGCCTCCACCGAACCACGGGCTTTCTTTGGCGCGGATTATGTTTACGATTCTTTTTATGTTGATGATGTGTTAAGAATTAATTGAAGTTGGTTTTATTAGGTTGATCAGATGAGTTTCTAACAATAGCTTAGATTCGACCCTTAGTCGATCATTATGGGCTTCGATCATATATTTCTGTATATACGCAAATCCATAGAAAATCAAACAAAATATCGACCCCGCGTCTATACATAGAAGAATAGATGTATATTATAGTACCAATTTTGAAAAAAAGTCTAAAGTGTCATATAATTTAAGCCAATTTAAATCTTAAGTAACGTAATGAAGTATGAAAATAAATCCTTGTTAAGGTCGTTACATATTATCTTCTGGTTTCGATTATATAATGATGCCGTGAAATCAGAAATGAACAATAAATATTTGAAAACAAATATATTGGATAATAAGCCCTTAGTCCGTTGAAACTAAGCACAAATTCATTTCATATAATAATGCTCCTACGTTCCATTTGACTCCGAATATTGCGCTCGCGTCTTATCCCATCCTACTTGAACATAGACAGCAGTGGAGCTGCTTAGTTTTTTTTTACACTTATCTTAACAGTACGGAAACTTTTTAAATTTAAACATAAACCAAGAAGTATGTAGAATTAGGTGCTAAGGAAAGTACAGACTTTATTAAGACAGGGTCTCTCAACCTTTATTTTGCCGAGCCTTACAAACAAAGAAAGAGGAAAACTAAAAAAAAAAGAAAGAAAATCACAAAAAATGGTATAGGCGACTCCATTTTTCCTATTTTTTCGGCGGCTATTTTTTCCTATGAGTGAGCCACACGAGACAGAAAGAGATAGATGCGATGCGTTACACATGGTACGCAAGCGTTTTAAATTGATATTTTAGTAATACATAATATGAATAAAAGTGTTTTACTCATAAAAAATGCGCTAATAAATTAAGATAAAGATATACTTATTGGAAGTATGACATTCCATCCTTCTTTTGCACTTTACGTGTGTCATTTTTACAAGTATAAACTACGAGTACCTACGCATTTCGGCATCGCTGACGTTATCAATCGCGCGCGGCCACCGAATGAATGAGAGCGAAACAAGGCACATTTACTGTTTGTGCCTTGTTTCGCCGGTGCCACTTTTTAGACGGTAACTGTGTATCTACAGAAATATATGATCGAAGATTATGGGTCACAAATTCGTTGCCAGATTTCAAACTGCAACATCCGAGAACAACCTAAGCTGTTGTTCAGTCGATAAAAAGGGTCAAGAGACTACTAATGTTTCGTCTCGCTCATCCTCCTAATATCATAAATGCGAAATTTTTTATGGATGGATTTTTGTTACTCTTCTCGTAAAAACGACTAAATTAATGAAACTTTACAGTAATATTGCTTATACTCGTACTTCTTCTTCCTGCCCTTTTCCCACCTTAAGTAGGGTCGGCACAACATGTTTTCTTCTTCCATTCTCCTCTGTCACTCGTCAGCTCAACATCGACTTCCTTTACTCTCATATCAGAATTCACACATCCTAGGTCCATCTATATTCATATCCATCATTCTTCTTGTTATATGGCTTTCATCCCTCCTCATTACATGCCCAAACCATGCTAACCTACTGCTCCTTACCTTCTCAGTCACTGGCGCTACTTTCAAACTTCCTCTCATCTCTCTCATTGCTTATACTCGTACATCAGAATAAAACATAGGCTACAATTAATAAAGATGGCCGCCACTCTAATATAATATAAGCTACTTCTAATACTAATCCTGTCGCGGGCTAGTAAAATAACAATATTACACATTCACCAAATAACCTAGCCCAAAGTAAGCTCTGTAAGGCTTGTGTTATGGAATCTTGAGTAACGGATAGACATCCTACTACTATTACAAAGGCGAAAGTTTGTAAGTATGGATGTATGGATGTTTGTTAATCTTTTACGTAAAAACTACTGAATGGATTTGAATAAAACTTTACCACAATATAGCTTATACATCAGAATAACACATAGGCTACAATTTTTGAGGTTTCTAAGTGAGGTCGTAAAAAAAACACATTTTTTGCGCTTACATTGCAAATTGTCTGTTGTGGTCTGTTTGTAGGAGCATACTGCAGTAGCTACCTATAGGCCTATGATTAGGGCTCTGCAGTGCTTAGTTACTGTATTTCTTACTTATTACTAGACTAGACGGGACGAACCTGAAGTCCACGCGAACGAAGTCGCGGGCAAAAGCTAGTACATATATATTCCCAAGCCCCCATTCCTTCCCCCACTTCGAAGAACAGTCTTGGGTGCTAACTCCCCGCTTGCTCGTATGTCAAAGCTGTACAACAATATCTCTTCCAGGGTTGACATATTCTCGGAATCTTTGCCAGTATTCAGGAAGCATGTCCTGGATAGCCTAGCGAGCTAATATCTATCTTAAAATAGTTTAGTAGTTACAAAATTTTCTAAATATCCCTACCAGTCTTTAGCGGTTGTTATGGGTTGTTGTTTGTTTGCTTTTTCTTTTTTTTTCATTTCAGAACACTTGATTAACTCTCTATTTAATTGTAAACTTTATATTTTTTTATTGTACGCAGTTATTTAATGTTATGTTGTTAAGTATTATATATCTGTGAATGTTGTACTTACCTTTAACTGGTTATGCATTAAGATTTGTTTCTACCTAATGTATCTATGTAAATGTAATATTGTAATAACTGTTGGTGAGTCATAATAAAAAAAAAATAATAAGAAAAAAATATATATATTTGATAGAAATATATATTAACAACTATGACTACGGTACAAATGCTCGCATTTATCACACAAACATCTGCCCCCACCGGGATTCGAACCCGGACCTCAGAGATGGCGACACCTTGAAACCGGTGTACCAATCACTCAGCTACGGAGTTCGTCAAAACAATAAAAGCCTGCCCGTTTACCTAACATGCACTTCACTGCGGTAAAGTACGCAGTATAAACCGAATTTATAAACTTCAAAAGACTTCATTTATTTCTAGCACAAGACATAATCTCTCGCATACATAAAGGCACACGCGGATATACGGTTTTAGTAACAGGAGGTAGTTACGCTTATTTTTAGCGTTTACTGTCACTAACGCCTGTAAGTGAACTAATGTCAATGAACTTAAATAGTGAGCGATTGAAATAATTATTTCAGTCGAAACTAAAATCGATTTACGACCTTTTTCTCAGTTTCTCACGAAACCGCAACTTTCTTAACTTAATAGGTATTTAATATTTACGTGGTTTACTGAAATGTATTTTCATACAATACATACATTCAATATAAAAAAAATATAGTCTTTAAAGTACACAACAAATGTGGCTTATATTTATGTCCAAAAAATTTTTCGTTTTACTAAACTGCATTAGCCCCGTTTCTCGCTGTTACAAAACATTAAAAGTGATGTTACAAACCCAAGTCAGATTTTATAGTTCAAATTTGACACCCTTATGCCGCTTGTATTAACGCCGATATTTGTAATTCAAGTGTAAGATTTGTCAATGCAATCGAAAAAAATTGTTTTTATAATATAATATCCATCTATGCCTCGCACATGATGTAATGTTGCAGAGATGTAATGTTGTCTAGAGAGACAAGAGAGAGAGCGAGAAATGTAAATGGATAAATTGACTGTGGTACAGATACCTCAGTCAATTTATCGATTTACAGTTCTCGATTGAGAATGTATCTGTAGAATGGCTTTTACGTTGCTTGTGGAGGTGCCTCCATTAATCTTCTGTCATTTACAAATACTCTCACATTTTTTGTTCAATTTTAGTACAACCATGCACGAATTTTTTACGTAAACTAGATTCTGTTATATTTTATTTATGTATTACTTCTCAAAGATTATATTTTATTAAGGGATGTTTCATGATCTTCTATTATCTTATATATAAAAATGAATCGCATAATGTGTTGGTAAGCGCATAATTCAACAACGCCTGGACCAATTTGGCCAATTCTTTTTTAAAATGTTCGTTGAAGTTCAAGGATGGTTTTTACAATGAGGAAAATTCGAATAATTATCAGAAATACCCTAAAAACAGCCCTTTTATTTTCCCATGCAAACGTTCTCTAACTAAAACGTACAGTCGAATTGAGCTTTATTGTTATTGTATAAAGTTCATATTGCAAGCACTCACTGTTGTCTAAGCAATGAAGGTGTGTTCCTAACAGAGTCAATTTGCGCTTTATTAACGCTACATATAGTTAAATTCAATCATATCTATCAAAACAGTGTGCGTGCGTGCGTTGGAGCACAGAATACATCGTTGGAGGACTTAATGTCACGTTCCAAAATTGAATAGCCACAAAATGTAATAGGTCATTTAGACTTTTTTTGCAATTTGGTTGGCTATGCGACATTATCTATAAAATAATTAGGAACAAAAAACTGCCACTGTACAAATCTTTTTGACAGGACGAAGTCTGTCGGGTCCGCTAGTAAATAAATAAATATTTGTTATACTTACACTAATTAGCCCAGCCCAAATTAAGTTCTATACGGCGACCCGGGAGGGACCACGCCCCTTCCGTGGCCGGTGGGCGTCGTCGGTGGCGAAGATCGGGGGAGGTATTGTAGTCTCCCTCGAGGAGGGCTCCCCTGTATCGGCAGGGAGCGGAGGCTGGGGGTTCCCGGAAGTCGCTTGGCGTTTCCGGGGGCTCCCTACATACCTGAGGAAGGTCATCCCTGAGGTTTTTTGTGGGTAGGCCCCCCCTTCTGGGGAGGAGAGCCCCACATAACCGCCGGCTCACCATAGCCGGGGTATGCAATTTAATGCATTTCCCTCAGGGGAAAAAAAAGGTACACATTCATCACACAAACATCTGCCCCCACCTGGATTCCAATCCGGGACCTCAGAGATGGCGACACCTTGAAACCGGTGTACTATGCAGTCGACTGCGAAGGTTGTCAAATATACATATATTAGTAATGTCAATATAGAAACATATTGACAAATATATGTATATCAACTACCAACGGTTCAAGTGAATCGGCTTCGTGATGTAATTAAAAAGAACAATTTCGAAAATTTCCTTTTGATCGGGCCGATTGTCAAAACCGCGAACATTAGCCGTCTATCAAAAAGCTATCAACCCCTTTTAATGTTGTCAGCCATCAGCCCTCGCAAGTATCGATTATTCACTTAACGTGGCAAACATAACAGTGCTTTAATTAACTTATTGGATTCTCGTTAACATTTGAAATGTTGACGTTTCAATTATTTTTATTACTTGCCGTCCGCCGCTCGCAATCAATTCCGTGTGTCCGTTTGATGTTTTGTTGGTTTGTGATACACGATTCAAGATGGGTTTTCTTAATTAAGTACGTATACCACGCTGTAAATTTGTTTCGTCTACTTTGTTTACAAAGTCTCATTTTAATTTCACAAAGCTTCTTTAAAAGTAGTGTTTATTAATGTATAGAACCACTTACATTAACATATACTCAGATTAAATGGATAGTTACATAAGATTTCTTGTCGATATGTGATTCCTTTGTTATTTAACCCGGCGTGAATGAGGTGAGAAATTGTTACACCAGCTATGAGGTGGGTATGATATACCCAAAATTTTGATGTAAAATTGTTGATACTATGATTGTGTAATTAGCATTAATGCTTAAGATATATTAATAATAGTAACTATTTACTAATCTAGTAAATAAAATACGAACATTAAGTTAAGCAGCATTATTTTTTATTGAAATAACAAAATATCTAAATTATTTTCGAAAAATACAAATTTAGGCAATTAATTTCTTTTGCCATAAAAATCTAACAAAATTCCAACTTTGGTAAATCAATATAACAATAGTGTCTTCTAATTATTATAAATAAAAAAGGAACTGAAATGTCTTGCGAGATCATGTAATAGAGCACCAAAATTACACCTACAAATCAACACAATTCCGTACCCCAGCCGCGTGTACGCATGTGTATTTGCAGTCGCCGCCGGTGCAACACTAAACTCGATACTGTACCTCACCTCTTGCATCTTTACCTCCAGCTACTGAAACAACAGGACTTGCATGGCAACAGTAACATTAAAATATCTGCGTTTAGAAACTTTTCGGGTATGACATACCCAACCTCACTCACGCCGGGTTAATTAACAACGTTATTGTACTTGCAGTCAACAACAATTTAACGTGTATTATTAACAAGTACAAATAACAATAAAGTAAATTTTTGCTATTAAATTATTAAATCTAATTGGTCGGTTGACTGTTAAATTCTTTTCCTTGACCAGAGAACCAACGAATTCATACGAATGACGTAAATAATAATTGCAGTTACAATATTCGAAATATAACTTGAAAAATAATTCGTAAGGTTATATAAAAGTACTAGCGACCCGTCCCGGCTTTTACACTACAGAAAAACTGTAAATGTTATATACGAGTATAATCGTTTGCTATGTAAGCGGAAAAAAAGTAATTATTTACGACATCACATTAGAAACCTCAAAAATAACAGTATTTCTCCACTATTTAATGTATGTTTTATACATATGAACCTTCCTCTTCAAACATTTCATCTATTAAAAAAAATGGCTTCAAAATCCGTTGCATAGTTTTAAAAATTTAGCATACATATAGGAACAGAGAAAGCGACATTGTTTTATACTGTGTAGTCTTAATGTATTGTCTGTATTTCTTTATTATGTGGCTGTTAAGGTCGTTCAAACTTTGTCAACAGTTATGCGAGGCGATATGTACAAACTGTGAAGGTCTGTAAGAAATGCGAGTATCAGGAATCGTGTGTTTTTCAGTCGCACTCTTTCCCGTATATTTTTAAGTTGAAATTCATGTTCCGAGTAGTTTTTCGTGGCTGATGTCACAACCGTGTTAAGCTATACCAGTGCAGCAGGCTTGCTGCTTATACTGAGCTTGTCACAGTTTTGGTATCATGCCCACTGCATTAGTTATTATTATAAATCAAAATCAAACGTTTTTCTTCAAATTAGCTGTACCCACCACTTCGTCCGCGTGGTATAGTAATTTTACGTAGCATTTTAATGACTCATGGCCGTTTTCACCAACCTTGTCTTAGCTTAGGTGACTCCTAAGTGACATGCTATCACTTTTTGTATTAACTGAAAAGAGTGAGACAGCATGTCTTTTAGGAGTCGCCTAAGCTAAAACAAAGTTGGTGAAAACGGCCATAAGAGTATTATAATCGTAAGAGTAGACAAATATAATCAAAAAGCTTCGAACTGCTAAACTATAGGTTACACGTGTTGTGAGTCAACAATAAAATATAGATATATGCTGTCGTGGGATATTTATTATATAATTTTAAGGAGAACATTTCCGTCATTCATGATCTCTGTGTAGCTTTAACCATTAAGGTTGCACACGCGACGAAAGCTTAAAAAATTGAGTAATTTCTCAAGTTTTCCCAACATTCCCCTTCACTGTTCTACTCTCCTATTGATTGTAGCGTGATGAAAAGTATACTATAACCAGCTCAGGAGTATGAAAAATAATTGTACCAAGTTTCATTTAAATCCGTTGAGTAGTTTTTGTGTCTATAACGGTTATACAGACAGACGGACAAAAATTTTACTGATCGCATTTTTGGCATCAATATCGATCCCTAATCACCTGCTGCTAGTTATTATGGAATTTCATGTACAGATTTGATCTCTATACAGATTTATTATAAGTATAGATCGGATTCTTACAATCACTTTTGATCTCTATACAGATTTATTATAAGTATAGATCGGATTTTTACAATCACTTTTGATCTCTATGCAGATTTATTATAAGTATAGATCGGATTTTTACAATCACTTTTGATCTCTATACAGATTTATTATAAGTATAGATCGGATTCTTACAATCACTTTTGATCTCTATACAGATTTATTATAAGTATAGATCGGATTCTTACAATCACTTTTGATCTCTATGCAGATTTATTATAAGTATAGATCGGATTTTTACAATCACTTTTGATTTCTATACAGATTTATTATAAGTATAGATCGGATTCTTACAATCACTTTTGATCTCTATACAGATTTATTATAAGTATAGATCGGATTCTTACAATCACTTTTGCATATCAAAGATGTTACGCCATTGGGTCACAAATTCAAAGAACTAACAAAAAAGCAATTTATTTTTCTCCCTGTATTTTATAGAGTTGTCAATTAGAAGCTGGCCTCAGATAAATAGTCTGATATATATTTATTTTATTTATTTATTTATTAACACTTTATGTACAATGTGTACAAAGGCGGACTTAATGTCTATGGCATTTTCTAACAGTCAACCTTTAGGTGGTAATTATATTGTTTTGTATTGTTATTGTTGTGGGTCGAAAATGGTTTCTTTTTCTAATATAAACAGTTCTATTGTTAAAATGTTAATGAAATACCATACTTGTGTAAACTTGGTCCATTTTATTATATGGGAATTGTAAAAAAAAAACAATATTATGTTTCTGTTTTCTGAGAAGTAATTTTATTATTATAAAGATTATTTATTTCGCAATGAATTCATATTCATTCTTAATCTTCGTAATAAATTCTAAAATTAATTTGGGGCAAGAATAAAATGCTGTTTAATTACACGGCTATTATTCGAAACTGTCAGATAACTTATCGCGAAGTGGAAATTATCCTTAAACAAAGTTAGCTGGCGGCGTATCGCTTTTCATAATAATAATCATCTTCCGAAGTTATTTGCTAATCTGCTCGGGCGTACCGCCCTGCCCCGACAATATTATCATGTCGAAATATACTGTCGAGTTGACCCTTTATTTTCATAATGAATACTCTTCATTCGAGATGTCCCAGTCTATCGCAGTGCCATCTGTTGATTTTCTTTGTGAAACTCCACCCTTTGTCCGCGGATTGGATTGAACAAGTTTCAGACTTATTACACAGCTGATAAGGTTTATTGTTGTAGTTTAATAGCGTGCATAATGAAGGTATTGTGTGAAGAAGAGGGCGCCCGTATCGCAGCACATGTGCACTACTCTTTAGTGCTTCATAAGCACTTTTGCGCCCGCATGTATGCGCCAAGATATTGCGTGTATGATGACTAGGGATCGTATCTCTTTGTTAAAGCGATAACAAGGCTTTCGCATAGTCGGCTGATGTGGACCATTGAATTTAATAGATTATGTAAATATAGTTAACTTCATCTGAACTTATAATTACATGTACGCTGTTGGATTGGTGTTCTGATTGCTGTTTACAAGTTGTTTTAGCTCGTTAGATGAATGAGTCGGTGTTAAAGATTATGGCAAGTTGTATGAGGTTCAAGGGCTTGGTATGTAGCAGGATCGCGTTTGCCTTTACGATTATAAAAGTCAAGCAATGTTGTCCACAAACAAGACTGGAATGTGTGTGGATGTTTTTTCTTAAATACCGCTGAACTCTTTCTTTGTTGTCATTTTCTGACGATTAACTATTTTGTATACTGGTTGGTTATTTACTGGTTTATCGTTTAAATAACTAAAATAATATCAACCTTTAACATTATGCTAAAATTAGACTAACAAAGTTAAAGTGAATCCTTACTAATATTATAGGTATGGATGAATTTCGGACTCGCATTTCGGAGAATACGTAATTTTATCTGGTTCTTCGCGATAATTTTAGACCTACAAACCAGTAACGAATAAGTACAAACCCAACGCCCTTCAAATACACATTGACAAGCACGTCTATCACCACTGAATCCTCATCGAAGTAGGACACGCTGAGGAATGACGCGTCGCCGATCCAATATGGCGGCATAAGCGCAGGGGTAGGCAGAGGCGCAGGCAGGGTTGGGAGATTGGCGACAAGGTTGGTCAAGGGAAGGAAATGGTCGTATGTCAGTCTTCTCCGCCACGTCCTGCGACAAACGTTTACTAGGGAGCATATTCCCTGGCTCTCTACGTCTGCGTCTTGGCGACTTTACTACCTTTTTACAAAAATTTCTTTCAAACATTTTTATGGAATTACTTTTTTTTTTCGTAAATTTTAATGGGATTTGCATATCTAATATATGTAGGCAAGCCAAATGAATTTATATTGCCTAATTAATTTCGGATATCACAGTAACAATAACGGCCCTACAATAGACTTACTTCGGCCGCCCAAACTATAGCGCGGGTACAGATACACACACATTAAACGTAACAGTTGCTTTATAAAACCCGACACTATTCCACGTGACATAAGATCGTTGGTAACACAATCATGTTAAGTTTGGCGTGTTGTCGTATGTACTGACTACACTTAATTGGAAACGACGTCCAGCTATGAACAAATTAAAATTAATTGTTCCAGCATTGTTGTATGAGGATAGGGATGCCTTGTGAAAGGATCAATTTGGTAACGAATTCTGGAATAATCTAATGTTTCGTTCTCGATTCATTCTTTATTTATTGAATTAATACGATGTGATAATTGTTTGTCTGCTGTATCCTTATACATTCTCGAAGTATTAGGAAAGCATGTCAAGAGTAATTACACTTCATTTGTAGAGGCAAAAGACTATTACCCGAGAAATACTAAATATCTACATAGGTCTGTTCTAGATCTAACACCTAGAGCATGCTTCTAAAGAAAATTGTTATGCAATGATCATAATAATTTTTAATAAATTACCAGAACATAGTTTCTCCCATATAACGCATTTAAAAAGGAATTGCGCCTCTGGGTCTGCAGAGAACATTTTACTCTATGGACGATATTTTAAAATATTAATCATAGGTATAATTAAATGAAGATCTGATAAGTATTGTATTACATTGTTTATATATGTGTGGATGTTTAATATTGTACTCGTATGTATGACTTTAATTTGACAATAAATATGTTATAATTACCATCTAATATTACGAATATAACATTCAATTTATATAAATAAATAAATAAGATGCCGTACCAGTAGATATCAGCGGCAGAATGTCAATTCAACAATATACCCTGCGTACTTTTACTTAAGGTTCACAATTCTTCGAGTTAGGTCGGTGACCATGCTTCTGTTCTTGATTTTTTATTCGATAATGGTATGATACTTTGTGCCATTGCAAATTGCGTTTTAGTGACCTTAAACCTCCACTGTCATCCCTGACAATACAAATAATAAAATAAATTTGGTACTCGCTTTATCTATCAACTAAAAAGTATTCTAAGCAAAAAAACTCGAGGTTGGCGAAATCCTATGGGCACCGCCATCAAACCCAAAAGAAGAAGAAGTATCTATCAACTATATATATCAACAGATAAGATAATGAAAGCTCTTAGTTTGTTATTGTCTAATTGATCCTAATTTTATAAATCAAAAAACGTTTGTGAACTAATCTTTATAATTTTTTTCCTTGGCAACAAAGGACCAGTTAATATGATGTCTCGCTTTTACTTCAATTTACACGAGTTTATTTTATTTTACATTGAAATATAATAACGAACCTAAGGGGTCCAGCTATGCTGGTCGCAGTTCAAAAGCTCAGAATGACGCTGGCTGACCTCACGCGACGATTCTTTATTCAAATTCAAATTTCGAACGCTGTGAGATTTATGTTTTTAATTAATTCCACCGTGAGTGCTTCGGGTTGAGGAATTATTCATGTAGTATTTTAATGTAAGTTTGTTGATATGAGATTCTGTTTCTTTGACGTTTTAATGTGATGAGAGTGTATTAAGCTTAAGAATTTTGATTTTGTGACAAAGTGCTTTGTTAATAAGTTTCATGATGTATATATATATATGAATTTGAGCTTTTTTATTTATAGTTTTTTTTATCAGTAATTGCCAAATAATTTAGCCAATGATGTTCTTTACAAACAAAAGGTAGATATTAACTAGCATATTGAAACTGAAGCGTTTATTAAAGTCGAACTACACGGAAAAAAATAATTGTTTACACCAAGTAAGTTTACTTGGGCCAAATGGTTTTCGCTTTTCCATATAAGGAAAATAGAAATTACTTACAACAAGAATTAAAATGTCTCGAAGTTTAATTTTTAGACTAAGCAACTAATGTCTTCGATCAATACTGACATAAACTGTTGAAAAGAGTAACTTCATTTCTTATATCAATGCTCACAAGTATTGTTTCAAGAACTAGAACGTTTCCTAACAAGAATCAAATATTTCTTGAAACTATTGATGAAAAAATGATGATGATGATCTCTTCGCCTGATAACTAAGCCATCTCAATATAAAATAATTTCATTCTTGGTTTAAAATATTTAGCTCATGAAGAAAGAATTAAAAATATTGATGGAAGATATAAATTATTTTAATTAAAACAGTTTCGCTCTTGGGTTATAATATTTGCTTTTTAAAAAAGAATTTGACAATATTGAATAAAGAAATTTATTTCTTTATTCAATATTATCAAATTCTTTTTTAAAAACTAAATATTTTAACCCAAGAGCGAAATTATTTTAATCAAAAAAGTTTCGCTCTTGGTTATATATATATTGCTTTTTAAAAAAAGAATTTGACAATATTGAATAAAAAAATAAATTTCTTTATTCAATATTATCAAATTCTTTTTTAAAAACCCATATATTTTAACCCAAGAGCGAAATTATTTTAATGAAAAAAGTTTCGCTCTTGGATTAAAATATTGGCTTTTTAAAAAAGAATTTGATAATATTGAATAAAGAAATTTATTTCTTTATTCAATATTGTCAATTTTTTTTTTAAAACCTAATATTTTAACCCAAGAGCGAAACTTTTTTCATTAAAATAATTTATATCTTCTATCATATTTTTGATTCTTTCTTCATGAGCTGAATATTTTAAATCAAGAACGCATTTGTTTTATATTGAGACGGCTTATAGTTATTAGGCGAAGAGTTTACAGCATTAAAAACATGAAAATTTATTTCTCTCGAAAAAAGAAAGGCGATGGAAAAAAGAGAGAAACATTAAAATTTACAATATAAATATTGATTTATATTTATAATAGGTAGGTACATATTAATATTGCAAAATTGATGTATCCTCTCTTTTTTCCATCGTCTTAGTATTTTTCGAGAGAAATAAATTTTCTTGATTTTAATGCTGTTTACTCTTTCGCCTAATAACTAAGCCATCTCAAATAAAATAATTACATTCTAGATTTAAAATATTCTGCTCATGAAGAAAGAATAAAAAATATTGATGGAAGATATATAATTATTTTAATAAAATAGTAGGACTAATACATTCAGGCACAATATATTGTGTATTCAGACACACAGGATTAAGTCCTCCTAAAAAAGAAAGCGAAAGGGTTAGAAATTTGTTCCTAAATCCAAACAATCGCAGATTAATTCTAAAATTCTTAGAGTAAATTTAAAGCTTTTAGTATAAAAATAAAACATAGTATATTATTATATTATACCTGTTTATTGGTAAGTATACAAAAAAAAGAATTATTTTCAAGTGCGAGTATAACTTATCTAAAACAATTCACGAGTAAATAAATACAGAGTGCACTTCAATAACCAATAGCTAACGAATTTTCGCATAGCTAATCAACAAATTTAAAATTGAATTTAGTCATTACAAATTTTGAATTAGGGTCTTTGAGTCCACTCTGTAGTCACAGTTTTCATATGTATTTTTGAACAAAATCTAAACATCACTGGACTGATAGCCAAATCTTAAAAGTAAGTAGCATAATTATAAACATGCCCAATTTTGTGACATTAAATTTAGATAAAATAAAAATTCGATGGGACGCAGTCTGCATTTTCAGCTGCGACTGCAAATAAACAGCTTGAGCGGTCCGTGTATTGAGAATGTCAATTTGGTATTGAAACTGCACATCTCCCAACAGCAACCGCATGAAGCTGTTGGCACCAACCGCTCCAAGCAGTCCGTCTATGGCCGGCTTTAGAGTTATCTTTTAAAAAGTGCCTATTCCACACAAGATCCACTTTTGCAAGTTCACGGGTCACATGTTGTAATGAACAGCAACACAAAAACTATTTACCCACTTTTGTACCTAAAAAAAATTATAGAAAGAATATCGTCGGCTAAATGAGTTGAACTGCCAAATCCATTCTAACAAATTTTCAGGACACAAAAGAGAAATAAAACGTGCTGTCTCTATAAAACTATTTGATAATGATCTCCAAGCGCAATAAAATAGTAACTTCGTCTAGAAATAAGCACAATACTACTGGAAATTTCTAAATACCTAACTATTCATAGTTTCAGAGTAACCTATGATAAAATATTGTTACCTACTATGTACTCACCATGTGAGAAAATCAACACAAGAAGGAAGTTTCAACTATTACCTACCTAAATTTAAAATCTCAAACACTTTGCAACCGCTTCGACGCAGACGCACGCACTGCATAAAATGGCGGAGTCCGTTTTTACTAAAGTAGGTACTATCGGGGTCTCTCGCGCCTTACCACTTTTTAGAAATATTCGTATGCAAGCGGCTCGCACCGGGCACGACTACGCGATGCGTAGCTATCCCTGATTGGTTACGTATTTTACTACGATTTACTACGACCATTCATTATACCAAAAGAGATTTCAAACAAACGATTTTGAAATCTCTTTTGGTAGGTATAGGTATCAGTCTGCTTTACGCCTTCGTGAATTGTTCACGTCTTCGCTGCTGTTAGTTTCTGTGCTCGCTACGACCTCTGCTCAAGGACCATGGCCTTACGAAATCTTTCTGTTGAAGAAAGAGCAAGAATAGTTGCTCTTCATGAACTCGGCAGGAATATTACGCAAATTTCGCAAGAACTTGGTTTCTCGGTAAGTTTTATTTAAATGTTTAAAAATTTTTAAAAGTAAATCTTATAAAGATGTAGGTAATTATTTTTTTTATTTAACGTATAGATATACTTCTACGAGTAGCTATTAGTACTTAGCGGTCAAGTGGCGTTTTGAAATTGAAACCGTTTCATATACAAATAGTCAATATCTACGCAGTCAATATGTATGGATTTTTTGTCCAGTTAATAGTCGGTCCAAAAATAATAGTGTTTGTATTCATGAGTAGAATGTTATTTTATTAAGCACAGACTTCCTTACTCTTAATACTTAAATTAAATAAAACACTGCTAATTCTTTAAAAATTACCGCGGGCGGTTCTCATTGATCTTATTATTAAAAGACGCCGCTTGCCGCTTTCGGCACGTGTCATACCGTTCAAATGTGCAAGTAAACTTCACTCTTACCACTACGTCTTAAGAATTTAATTCATTCTATAATTGCGGGGCGTTATAATATGCAATTCAAGGAAAATGATGCGCTCCTTTGACATAGGCGATTCGATTTTTAAGTTGGAGTTTTAAAAGATAGGTAACTTTAATATGATTTTATTGATTCTATTACAAAGACCTATACCTATTTTATAAGTTAAATTAATAAGTTTAAGTATTACTAAAACCTAGGTATTTAAACAGTTTTTTTTTTTTTTTAGAGACGATCAGTTCGTCTTTGGGTTCGTCGAATCGAAGAGGAGGGTGATTTTAACGATCGACCACGCTCGGCACATCCATATTTAATTAATGCTCAACAAGCTCAAGAAATGGTCAACTCAACACATATGCAGTGGAGCCATTCACGCCCACAAGTGTCTTCGCCCAGCAATTTGACTGCAGCTTGAGGACTGTAAGGAGAGCACTTCATCGCGCTGGGCTACATCACAGAAAACCTGCTAGAAAAATTATTCTAAGCGAAGAAAATAAGATAGCGAGAACCCGGTTCGCTCGAGAGTATAGGGACTTCAATTTTTCACGTGCTATATTTGCCGATGAAAAAAGTTTTAAATCTAACCAAATAGGTCGTCGGCATTTATGGCGCTTAGACAATACACGTTTTGAGCCTCGTAATGTGAACCCAAACAATAATTCGGGCAGAATCTGTGCAAATATGTGGGGATGGATGAGTGCCGCTGGACCGGAGAGCTGGTCGAAATATCCGGGAGGGCTACTGGTCAGTCCTACCTCGAGTAGAGGTGCGCAAAATAGTTCACTGAAGTGTAAAGAATGATATACCTACTTCAACTGGACTAGATGAAG
The DNA here is from genome assembly GCA_036419045.1 of Scirpophaga incertulas. Classification (NCBI taxonomy): domain Eukaryota; kingdom Metazoa; phylum Arthropoda; class Insecta; order Lepidoptera; family Crambidae; genus Scirpophaga; species Scirpophaga incertulas. The sequence goes on from CM071627.1 coordinate 36,891,317, forward strand.
TATATCAATCATTTAGTTAATTTAGTTCTTCTTGTTCACATGGCTCAGTACTTCAGTGGTCCATTTGAGTCACCTTATCGCTTAGTTCATTTACGTCACTTCATTCGTATAGTTCAATTACCTATCTGTATCGTAGTTCTTTTAAGTAGGTATGAGACGTTATGTCAATTTGACTGCATAACTAAACACATGTATGATACATATTCCTTCAACTAATTATTCAAGTAAAACTAAACATAATGTTTGCGCTATAAGACATGAAATTGTGTGCAGGTAGACTCCGACCGGCCGGTGATTCTAGTTCCTGTATTCCACAAACAAATCACAGCTGAACCATTACTTTTAACCAATAGAATTGCATAGATTGTTAGATGACGTGATATTCTAGCGTTCGGATTGGATAAGCGGCATAGTTCGGTTCATTTTGTTAGTGGAATTGACCCACAGGATGCCAAGCCAATCAACTGTCTCGCTCTCGCACGCTATGTTTGTAATCTATCCGTTCGCTTTACTCTCCTTCAGTGAAAGAAGTGTTTTATGAACTAATGAAGTAAATGAAATTATTTATACCAACTCTGTATTTTTTTAATAATGTGTTAATGCATGCACTGCTGGTGTCCTAATAATAAATAAATGAACTACTGAACTAGTTGGGACCAGAATCAATGAGTGAAGGAGATATAATTGCGAAGTGGAGTGCAATTGAAGCATTCATTCACGAACAACTCGACTCTAACCTCGAGCTTCTCCAGGAGACATGGTCCCTACTGTGCGTGTGGTGTATCCGGGGACAGAAGTTCCGGAATTTATATTTATTCATGATAACTGCCCTATTCATACCGCGCGTGTGGTGCAAGGGCGGCTTGAAGCTCAGCCGGACATTCGAACGGTGCGATGGCCCTCCCGATCTCCAGTTCTAAACCCTATTGAAAATCTTTGGGGATTGATGGTTCAGCGGTGGGACACACAAAATGAAAGGTCCAGAGATAATTTAATTGCACATTGCAACCGAGTTTGGGATTCACTCCGAGGCTCAGACTTGTGTGAAGTCCTTGTGCGCTCGATGCGAGCTAGGTGCGACGCTGTCATAGCTGCCAATGGGGCATTGACGAAATATTAAATTAAAAATAAATATGTATTTTCTAATGCAAATAAAATTTTTTAGCTTCTTCAATGTTGACGTCTTAACTATTCTGCCACCGACACTAGCCACCCCAATCGAAAATTTAAACAGCATTTGTCACTTTTCAACTTTTTTTTACTTTGTCAAGCCAAAGTAGACCAAAATACACTATTCATAATGCGGGTTCGAGTCCCGGCCGAGTCAAACATTTGTTTGCATTTTTTCTAATATATTAATTTATCTTGTATTTTAAATAAGATTTAAAGCCAACAAACACAAAAATATTAATATGATTATGTAACACAACAATTAATGACGTATTTCAGTGGACACGCGTTGTATCTACTTTAAAAAGGTTTTAATTTAGTAAAAAGTTCTGCTCAACATTAATATTAGTTTAATTACTATAAAGACTATACAAACCGCGTTTTATCGCCAAAAGTATTCTAACTGATGTTGAAGTCCATTGTATTTTGTTTTGATTGGCCCAGAAGCATAATGACGTTTAAAATTATTTCATATTTTAGTAAATAATTCTATTTGTAAAAAGATAAATATGAATATTAATTTTATTTTGTTATTTTAACAATGCCGAAGGGTCGCCTTCAAGTTTAATGCTTATGTATTAATGTGACAATATTGAACTGTGATATATCATTTCTAAATTTTAAAATATCAATCTTTTATTGATTATGTAATGTATTTTTTTTACGCAACAAAAAAACCGACTTCAAAACTATACCTATGCAAACTTAAACTGTAAAGTCTTAAATAATGTTTTAATTACTTCAAATATACATATATTTATATGTATAATAATTTATTTTGAAATTGGGGCCAGCAATGAATGCCAGTCCTTTGTGGGAGAAGGGCGATAGTTTAGTCGGTATATATTTTTGTTGCGAAAAATTTTATTTATTATTTTTTTGAATTTATTAAAATTTATATGGGACCTTCTCGGGTGTACTTTATAAACAAAAATAAATCAAAACCGATCTACAATTGACGGACTAATCGAGTATCAAATGTGCATGAAATGTAAAAACAGCTTTTTTTTATTTTTCAGTTTTTCTTGAAAACTTTTAAATCAATTTCGATAATTTTTCATGGGAGCCCCTCTAGAAGATACTCTACGAATCAAAAAAGTATCCTCAAACTCGGTTCATAAACGACGAATTTATGCGCGAACTAACTTAAAAATAAACATAAGTATATGGTTGAATTGAGAAACCTCATTTTTTGAAGTCGGTTAAAAGTTTTGTAAATCGGTCAATTTATTAGTTACATATTTAATATTAACATTTAACTATATTTTCTGATAGTAATGTAATCAATAAATAATATATGCAATATCATAAAAAATGTTTGTAAGGAAAAGTTGAGCACAAGCGATCCCAAATAGGTCGAAGTGCGATGGCTTCTGCTTGGGAGCCACTCCACACCCTTAAGATAAAATAAGGAAAAGGCGACGAATCTTCCTCCATTTTCGATCTAGACACTGCTGTGTGGTCAAATTAAAGTCTGGGCATTGTTAAGATACCCAGTCATTTAACGATACAGTTTAGGGTACTAATCATAATTCTAGGCAGACGATGAAACCAACCATTTATTTCATGTTTTGTTCTCAATTCGTTTAAATTATCTAATTGAATATTTACGGCCATGCATTGCTGCTGTATTTGATGTTCTTAAATAATGCTTCTCTAGTGTAAGAATATTAAGTTTAATTATACTCGTATCAAAGACGTTAATGTTTGCAGAATTATTAATATACATTTTAAGACTCTCTTTTGTTTTTAATATTTTCCTTATTGTTTCTATTATATTAATTCACATATAAGTCATTAGCAGTAAATATATAATAGCAATAAAAGTCAAAGCTAAACAAAAACAAAATAGTTATTGGTATTTAGCAAAAACTATTTTTACTTGTGGAATATCTGCTGGAACTAAAATGTTTTACTTAACCGTAACATCAACAAGTAAATGTAGAAAACTCACATGTTTATAATGCATTTAAAAACGGAGTTATCCTGTTTATCCTTAACTTTTTAATTACATATATTCATCGAGAAGACAATAAGGCCAGTCATTAGAGCCTGAAACCCGAAAGAAATTACCTACTAACTCGCTAAAATGTTGAGGGGTCATTAAGGAAGGTGAAATACCTTACCGTGTGATTTTGCAGCGCTCTGGGGTGTACGGAAAGGGTTGAAAAGGGGTGAAAAGTGTTTTTTGTTAATAACATTGTCAAAAAAAATTGTAACACGCTGCAAACTTAGAATTAGGTTGTTCTCATTATTTTGTAACGTGTATTAATTTTGCAACGTTCGCAACATACGGAACATTGTTTATAATTAAAAAACAATGATATTTGTTAATAACAAGGGTATAAAAAATAGTAGCTCGCTGTAAATTTGTAATTACCTCGTGTACAGCATTTTATAGCAACTATCAAATTTGCAGTGTTTTGTAACAAACTGAACATTGCTTAATACTATATAAACAATTATTTCAGTTAGTAACAATGGTCAAAGAGTCAGTTAAGAGTTGCAATCTAGAGAAAATGTTGTCAAAACACTTGTGGCGGCATATCAAAGCGCCGCACACAAAAACATGGTCGGTGTCTTTTGTAACGTCGCCATAGAACGCCGCGTCCCCGTTTAACCAAATACCGTTTCCATAGAGATATTTTTTTAATATCGCTCGCTTATTGCTATCTCGCTCGCTTAGCGCTATCTCACTTGCATGTTTCCGCGCGAGCACAATAGTTGAATGAACGAAAGGCGTGCTTGTAGCCGTAGCATCGTGCAGTGTGCGTGCAAGCGACTAACGCTCTAGAGGTGGTAAGGCGCCAGTGTCCCCGATAGTACATGCGAGCTTCATTGCGAGTTTATGATGTTTTAATGTTAAATTATCAGATTATTGCACAGGATTTTGAATGTTTTTTTAAGTTAGATGTATTTAGCAAGTTTACGAAACGAATATTATTATTTTCTCTCTCTAACGATACCCATATCAATAAAAATGGAGTTAGCGTTCAACTCTTTTAGCCGACGTTATGCTGTCCGGCAATCACAATTAGGTATTTTAGAGGGCACTTACTTTTAAAACTTCTTTGATGTCTTCACTCACACCCCAGCTGTTAAGAATGTTCATTAACTTGCTTTGATTCTCCATCTCCATTGGATTCGACTGGACGTACGATACGAACTAATGGACTTCAAACAACAAACAAGCAAAGCACCCACAGCAAATCACAAGCAACCGTCGTTCAGTCAGTGTTGCCGCTAATCAAACGCGAAAAAGTACTAAAACGAGTTAGAAACTATGCAATTTAATAAAGAAAAAATCGCATACGATATTCTAAAATATGTGTTTTATTTGTATATTATGTATTATTAAGTAGAGATTATATAGACAACTAAATAATTGTATTTATTTTTATTTATATGTATTTAAATAATTAAATTTATGAACGTTCTAAAATGAGCATAACCAATTGAATATTAGGACTGAACCCTTAGTTTGAATTTGATAGCAATTGAGCTTGATTGATCGTATTTTACATTTCACTATGCATTGATTTACAGTTCGACAACCGAGACAATGAGTAGAGGCCTATTTGATAAAAGCTATCAGTTTCGTATATCGACTACATTTCGTCTCACGGATTGTAGAAAAATTAATCTTATGTAGTGACATAAGATATCGATAGGATCAGTCTTGTGTGCTCTCGATGCCCAAATTGCATTCGTCTAAATTTCAAAAATGCTTAATAGGTATTTATTAAATAACAAGTAACACATTATTATTGTTCCACGTATTTAAGATTATTATCTAATCGCTTAGGTAAAGTTCATATGACTATATATTATATGTTCATAAGAATAAAATAAAACAGTGATTCCGTCTACAGGCTGTCAAGTACATGCATAATATAGAAGAGAAACGCTGATAATTTGAAAGGTTTTTAATGTGATGTTGTAAATACATGTTTTTGCGCTTACATTGCAAACGCTGATTGAACCCTACGAGATAGATCACGATAATTGTATATTTAGTATCAGTATAGTAGTGGGCCCGATTCTGGCATAATTCTCTAAACTTAAAACTAAATTTAAGATTTGTCTCTCTCTTTCATTCTCTACTGAACATGACAAGGACAGACTGCTGTCAAATTTAGTTTTAAGTTTAGAGAATCATGCCAGAATTGGGCCAATATTTAACATCAGTAATATCAGCTGGGGTGGGTAGCCAGTATGTACAGAAAAATTTAATTTAATTTGGAAACTGAGGATTCACTTATTCGGGTTCGAATATTACAGACTCACACTAACCGCTTTCAGATTTTTTGTGATTAGTATACAAAGTATGCAAGCTTGTATTTTATTAATATTATAGCGTCGGTGGTGCTAAGGTCTCGGCACTGGTCACCGGAAGATTCGAAGGGATCGGGGGCGATCCTGCCATGTACCAATGTGTTTTTCGAATTTCATATGTATTTTTTTTTCTGAAGCTCATACGGTGAAGGAAAATATTGTGATGCAACCTGCTTACACCTGCGAATAAATTCAAAGGTGTATAGTAAACCAATCACCGCACTGGGCCAGTGTGGTTTACTAAGGCCTGATCACTGAAATCGACTTCGTTTTTTATGTATATATGTATAAATAAAACAATGTCATGTATGTTACATCATTTATAATTCAAGATTGGTTTAGCTATAAGCAGATTTTAATGATCACCCATTAAGAAATTATGAAGAAAACTATTCTGGCAGGGTCAAGCAATATAGATAGATTATGGTTTGCCTTGCCATCTTCGGCATTATTTAATTTTATTTAAGTGTAATGTTTTTCTTCTGTGCGAATCAATTACCCAAAGTATTTCTTTCAATATCAGTTTTAGAATTACGCTATCTATTACAGTTAATGTCTATACGTAAAACATAAACATTTACCTAGGTGAAAGAAACAACAAAATATTGGAAGGATTTGCAACTTGATTCTAAGTACCTATTGCGATATCCTTAAAGTATTGGTATTTACTACTAAATAATTATAATAATTAGTGTTGGCAACACTTATAAAGACCAAAAACTTTAAGTATTTATTATAAGTTCGATCAAGATTGCTAAATCTTGTTAGAAAAATCATGAGTCATTTCTTATTTGGCACAAGAATGTTTTTGATTAATATTGTTGTCTCAAAACAGTCTCTGTTTCAAAATCAAGAATTAGCGATGGATTTCATGCTTGTCTCAAGATATATATATTTTGTTATTTTTGTTTTTTGTTATAACGTTAATTCTCCAACATTGGAAAGGCAAAGGGAATTAATGCGTATACAGGCGATATCTGTTGATGTTTGTTTCTTTTTTACAAGCTTTTATTTAGCTTCACCTGTCCCGTTGTCTGTCTGTCTGTCTGTCTGTAATCAAATCTTGCAAGTTAAATTTGATCCACTTCCCGATCTCCGATTGAGCTGAAATTTTGCATGCACGTGTAAGTCGGATGACAATGCATGGTTATGTGTGTGACGTCATTCTAAATCCAACATGGCGGCATTACCAAGATGGCGGATCAATTATTTTTGATGCACCCCTACAATATAGGTATCAAATAAAAGGGCTTGCAAAGAACACCTCGAAAAATAATGTGACGTCACTCTTAATCCAATATGGCGGACTTTCCCAAGATGGCGGACCAATTATTTTTAATGCACCCCTACAATATGGGTATAAAATGAAAGGGCTTGCTAAGCTTAGTTTTTTAGTCGGAAAATAAATTAAAAGAAAAAAAAATTTTTTTTTAAACAAGCTCTTATTTGTGCAGAGGGAAAGTCAAGTCAAGTCAAAATTTTTTTACTTTTTTTATTTAAATATTGAATTATTGATGACACGAATTTTAATACATTAAGGCCCGTATTAATAAAAAAATAACCCCGGATTAGATACTCTATGTTGTTGTCTCGTTTCATCTTTCCATTAAAATTATATGTTAGAAAGAGAAAAAAGCGTGGATTAACTCAGACTTAACTTTATTAATACGGGCCTTATGATTCCTTCAACATAAATTCATCGTACACACAAACGAACGAAAAAATACGATAACCTTCACCTTCCGATCAATAAATATAGTTTAGCGTTTATCATGTAAGTTGATGGATGTCTTAGATTTACAAGCCGCGCAGAGATTGGGGTCCAAAGTCTAAATATAATAAAAGAAGAAACTGACTGAATGACTGTCATATCAACGCACAGCCCAACCCGCTAGGCCTAGAGACTCCAAATTTGGCAAATAGGTTCCTTATTAGGTCTAGGGGTGCACTAAGAAAGGATTTTTCAAAACTCATCCCTTAAAGGGTGAAAAGTGTCTCCAATGTTTGTGTGACGAAACTAGATTAGTTAGACGATTTTATTCAAAACTTCTCAGAAGTATCTCTGGTGGTAAATTGTAAGGACGTGTTAATTTTTTTTTTGGAAATTCAACCCTTAAGGGGCTGAAACGGGGATTTGTATGTAAGTTCTTCGTTACTGAAGAAGGAAGCTCAATAACTACCACACGGATTTTGATACGGTTTTCGCTATTAAATAAAGTGATTCTTGAGAAAGGTTTTAGGCTACTTTTTATACCGGAAAAATCAATAGATTCCGCGGGATGCGTGATAAAAACTTCGCTCAAAAACTACTGTAAGAATTTTTATGCGCTTTTCAACAATAGAAAGAGTGATTCTCGAGCAAGGTCTTAGGCAATTCTTTATCTCGGAAAAACGGAGACTCTCACCGGGATGCGCGATAAAGACTTCGCGCGATAGACCAACTTCCCCGCGGACGTGGCCGCGGGCAAAAGCTATATCCCTTATCCCTCTATAGATCCAATCCCGCAATCTATACACGCGGACGAAGTCACGGGCTGATGCTAGTATATCGACGAATTCGTAAGGGAGCATCCATCATATCTAGGGTATCCTGATATATTATCATGGTCAATGCGACGAAGCAGTCTACGCTTTATGCAGTCGTTAGCCCAACATCCTGGGGTGGGCACTGGACCATTCTGGGGTGGGCCGTGCCCACCCCAGAATGGTCCAGTAGGGAATAGGGGCCCACCTTAGGGACGGGCCACACAGAAAAGACGTAAGACGAGGACGCGTCGGTGCAGTAACATAATAATGAACCATATACCTAGTACGCAGTATAGCATCGGTTTTGTTGTTGTGTCCGCGCCTCCACGCGACATCGCCTATAGGGACGCGGGCGCAATTCTCCTTAACATCAAAACCGACGCTATTGTGCGTACTATATGGTCCATTATTGTGTTGCTGCACCGACGCGTCCACGTCTTTTCAGTGTGGCCCGTCCCTAAGGCCTAATCGCCCTAATATATGTATCTAATACTTATCGCAATGTGGACCCTACTACACACACTCAAAAGGGCCAGGGGAGCACCGGGGGTTTTAGTGGGTAGGCCCAGCACTTCTTGCAGTTCTTGCAGGGAGAGCCCCACACACGCCCACCGTCTAGCCAGCGGTAGGGTACGCTGCAATCTCACGCATTTCCCCTCGTAAAAAAATATCTTAGGGCAGGTACGTACACCGTCGTCTCATCACACGTCGGTGGGGACGTAGGTACTATATATATATATATATATATATATGAACTGTGATGATGATCTATATAAATTCTTCATAGAATAATTATTTCATTCTTATTCGAAGCCATATTCTATTTCGTTTCGGATAATATTATGTTTCGATTAAAAATAAAAAATTCTTTATTTAATATTCAACTTATAATTAGTTCAAAGTATTTCTATTTTCCGTTAAATAATATATTATTTATTTCAAAATATCTGAATTTTTCGTTAAATATTTAAACGAATTGTTGACTGAAATAAGCTAATTCTTTGTTAGAAGAATTATATCTTGACTTAAGTGCTCGCAGCTAAGAAAGTATCAAACTAAATTGAAGAGACAGCTCTATTTTGAATCAAGATGTGGAATTTAAATGAAATAATATTTTTATTTGATTTGAGATATTCTATCTTGGTTACCAAGAATATGGAATTCTTCTAACGACAATGAAGTGTATATCGCTTTAAGTAAGCTATTTTGGAACAAGATAAATATCTTTAAATTCAAAAAATAATGTTCGAGAGTTATTTGCTTCTTGGTTGGTAACATTATTTCTTTCAGTGTATTAACTTAATAGTAAAAGTACTTTTAAATAAAAAATGTATTTATTACGCAATGTTTTCGTCAAACTTGAGTTATATGACTAAGTTTATTGCTCAATAAAACAATTATTAATAAACAATAACAAAGCGAAAGTAATTATGACTAACAATTTCTTTTACCAAATCGCTTAATATAAATGCCGCTGACGCATAGTGTAGGCCACCGTAAAGTTATGTTCATTTAATATATAAAATATAGAATTTAATTCGTATTAAAAAGTAATATAGTATAATTTAAAAATAATACATACAAATTTTTACTATATTGATTTCGGAAAGTGAACCCATGGAGCACTTAACGTAGCTTATGTCGAGAATAGCACATGACAGGTAAGAATGAGTAGCGTTCTAAACACAGAAACCTATCAAATCAATTGACAACGTCAAAGTTTATTCAATGTCAGATTCAAAAAGAGAACTAATCGACTGTGGTTACAAACTCCAAAACGTTCGATCTAATCCTCGAACCTTATCTTTCGTAAACTACAACTTCACACAGTTAAGAGCGTAACGTGACATTCTAAATTCAATATCCAGTCAGCTGACAGCGTACAACTGAGTAAATGTCAGATTCAAAAAAAGAACTAATAACAACCGTTGTTCTAGATTGAATCCATGAACCCCAGAGCACTTACGCAGCTCCTGTTGACAACAGATGGCGTGGCACATGATAAGGGTACGTGCATGCGGGCGCACTTGTGACCGGATAAATGACAGCTGTTAAGATGTGCCACTCGAATGAACAGCCTCGCTTGTTTTTGAAGTCGTCGCGGTAAAAACTGAAAGGAGGCCCGTTGCGTATTGTAATTAACGCACCATATTTTGTAATATAAGTACTTAAGATTTAAATAGACTTCATATTCTATTACCGACAACACATAGAAACAAAATTACACACAGCAACAGATCAAAATATGTGGTGATTTTGAGACAGTCCTTATGTTACTCATGATAGCGGCTGTTTTCCTACTGCAAATGTAAAACGCGTCATTGACCATTCTTACTCCGCTACCGACGGTATGGGATAAATGTGCCGCATTACATTCTTCTCTTTAAGAGATCTCTGTCTTCTAACTCTCGCGAAACTAGTGTTAACTGAAATTTACATATGAACTATAAAAAATCTTAATCGAAAAAATGTTGACCCAATCGACTTATAATTTGTACCCTATGTGTTATTGTGATGTATAGAGATCGGATAATCGGATGCATATTTACCTAAAGTTAGTTTAAGACAAAGTATGGAAACGGCTTTTTATTGTTTTGTTAAATAAAAATCCCGGGATTGCGGAATTGGATAGCCGGATGTTTATTTATTTACCTAATTTAGTTTTTGACAAAGTATGGAACTGTCTTTTTATTTTATTTCCATAAATAAAAATCCCGGAATTCCGGTACTGTAGAACATTTTGGTAATGCAAAACTAGTCGGTAATATGAGCTTATAATATCCTATTTAAAATGGGGCGTAAATATTACCTCGGTTACTACAGTTTTACACTATCTATCACTATGGGTTGGCCATTAACACTCTTCATGTAATAAATCGTACATTCATAAATCGCACGGGGAACTGAAACTAAACTTCATGTAAATACGTATGCATAGTTGTATAAATGAACCCGGAGTCTCGGTCTTTTGAAAATAAATACCACGTGCTAATTTAGTAATTTTCAAACAATATCACTACGTTAAATTTGCAGTGCCGTATTTTCCCGGGATTTTTATTTAACAAAATGTATTTTAAAAAGCCGCTTCCATAATTTGTGAGCCAAAAATTAACTTTAGGTAAATATGCATCCGATTATCCGATCTCTATTCATAAAGGACTCCAGCGTTATTATTGTAAAGTTTCTTTAAAATCGATTTAGGAGTTTTTACGTGAAGGAGTAACAAACTTACAAACTTTCGCGTTATTAGTAGGGTTTGTGTGTATTGTGCCAAATATGACGATAAGTTTGACACTTATCGTAAGTAGGAAAAATGTACGAAGTCGCGGGAACCAGCTAGTAAAAAATAAGCAATCAACTAATTTAATTCCTCTACCGAGTCAAATGCGCCCAAAATGAAAAAATGATCAAAACCAACCTTTTTGTTCGCGGACTTTGAAGTTACGTCAGGATAAACATATTTTGAACGTAGTACTTGCGCTGAAATCTTTTAAATTTGGGGATTCCGAACTCTTAGCTCGAGTGGCGCCCTCCGCGTAATTACCCCGGCATCAAAGGGAAACTTTCCCTTTAAACTAACAAGACAACCGCCATCTTTGTCAAGGGCCAATTATATTCATAGATGGATGATCACGAATATCTCACGAACATATTTAAACTCTTCCAACTTTTGCTAATGACGTCTGAGGCGTATTCTGTCAGCCGTGCGCGCTCGAGTCTTGAAGGGTGAATTTGGGCAGTACAGGAGACCTATTTTTGAATTACGAATGCGACTTCGAAATCACCGATGTGACTAATAATCACCGATTTTCAATAATTCTTATTTTTTAATATCACTGATGTGACTACCTTAGTCACAGGTGTGATTTCATTACGAGTGTGCACTCGGTGAGGGCTCACCCACTCGTAATCAAGTCATACTTGTGGAAATGTTATCTGTGTTTTGTTTGATTTTTCAGTCTATATATATATTATGAATGTAGCATATCTATACATATAATAAGACAGTAAAAATATTTTGTCTGTACATTTAGTATTTTTGACTGAAATGGATAGAGGGGCACTTAAATAGATTATTAGAAAGCAAAAAAATTTTTTGGAAATTTTTGTCTGTCTGTCTGTCTGTCTGTCTGTATGTTTGTTCACGTTTATCTCCGAAAGTACTGAACCGATTTGCTTGAAACTTTCACTATTTGCTTTGTTTTAACTCAGAATAATATCTAAACTTTGTTTCATCAAAATCGGTTCATTAAAAAAAAAGTTATCGTCATTTTAATGATGAGTTCATCATAGGCATGATAATATTGCGAATTATAATGTACACCATTCTTACATAAGTTAAATGGGAAATTTAAAATCTAAAGACAATTCATCATCATGATACAATACATACATAAGATAACGTCTTTATCCCCTGCGGGGTAGACAGAGCCACAGGTTATAAGACCCCAAAGGCCACGTTTAGCATGTTCGTGGGCAGTGAGATGGAACAGGGAACCAAAATACGATGAAACGAAACCAGTTTTTATCAAAATAATATGATAAATGCGAAAGTTTGTTTGTTTATTACCTCTTCACGCTTAATCTATACATATAATAGAACAGAAAAAATATTTAAGTGTAAATCAGTTTCATTACGCATGTTAGTTTTTTCATAAATCACTAGATGGCGCTGTTTCATTTAATCAATTTCTACAACGCGCTATTGTAGTTTTTTCAAATAAAGCCTAATAAAGGAATGTGTTTAAATAAGGCGAAAATCTCCTTCGTATCTTTTCATGATCTTTGCGCTGAGAATCGAATAGGAAATTTTCTGTGAATTTTGCTTTAATTAATTTAATAATTTCTTCTGTGTTGATTTCGGATTTTGTTTTGCTTTGTGTTTAGGATTTGGTGTTACTGGTTGAGTTTATTTCAAGACGGACTTTTGCTGTGTTTTAGGCTTTTGTTTTGCTTTGCGTTTAGGGTTTAATTGGTGTAATTGCCAACTTCATAACGCTCTTTTGATGTATTATTGCTTTCTAATTAAGTTTCAGTGTTAATTCCATAGAATAAACTAACAAATTATCATTTGTAGGTGTTCATTTTTTGGATTAAATTTACGCAGACGAAGTCGCGGGCAACAGCTAGTATATTATATAATAAGGTTAAGCCGGCAATAACCGGCAGCGGTACATTCTGCGTGGAACCGAACTCTTACATTTATGTGTGTAAGTACTTTATCTATGTCGGCAGCTCTGCGATCGACTTTCAAAAATTGGATGTTTAGGAATCCGTGATCTCAAAGTCACCGCTGACTATTTAGTCAGCGGTGATTTCGAAATCGCATTCGTAATTCAAAAATGTACACCCCGTGAAAACTGGAAAATCGAACACCCAATCCGATCCACTTCATTTGCAGAATAGTCACAGCGAACGGCACCGCAGAGGGCATTACAAACTCAGCCGACGCACAAACTGTTACTTACTCAAACTTGTTAGTACGGAGCTAATGAATTAGGATTGCCAGGGGAAATGGGTCGCTTAACTTCTTCAAGTGTTATGCGTGCCTGGTACCTCCGTTTGCGATGGAGTTGACTGGTAGGCGGGTAAACTTATTTAAAGTGACAGTTTACGTGTGTTTTATATTTGGAATGTAAGTACTAATTAGTAGTGCTCGGAATAGGTAGTTTAATTGTATGTATTTGTGATTTTGTGACATCAATAGTATGGATATCAATAGTTTATCCAACAAAAAAAGCTACTACGTATTATAGCAAACATAAAACAGACGGATAGCTGTAAACCTGTTTTTCAAAGTAAAGGAATTTTAACTATACCCTGCATGTACATACTCGAAATTTGCAAGTTAGTTAAAAAATATCCTGAGTACTTCACGAATAGACGTGACCTACCATCTAGATACAAGTTACGTCAAGCTACAGGAAATAGGCTAATGTTGCCCACCTCAAACTTAAAATTACAAACAGCCCGTCAGTTATGGGCGTAAAAAAATATAATAAACTGCCTACTAGGTTTAAAACAATAGCAAATGTAAACGTGTTTTTCAAAATTCTAAAGGATTATCTTATTTCAAAAAGCTACTATACGTTACAGGAATACTATTCTGATAAAGCCTGATGAGATGATGTTAGTGTAGAATTGTGTATAATGTTTTATATGTTAAATAAGTTTATTATGTATATGTATATATATATATATATACTAGCTGACCCGCGCCCACTTCGTTGGGCATAATATTAATAATCCCCGAAGCGAGCACGAAAGCGAACTGAATTAAACCCGAAGCCATCGCGCGCCGTCCGCTGATGATGATGATGATGATGATGATGATGACACTCCGCAATAATGTGGCTTTCTATTGGTGAAAGAATTTTTAAAATTGATGATGATGATGATGATGATGATGACACTCAGCAATTTGAGATTTAAACTATCCTATCTCTCAAGTTGGATCGAACTGCACATGGTGTGCGAATTTTATTATAATCGGTTAAGTAGTTTAGGAGTTCATTGAGCACAAACATTGTGACATGAGATTTATATATATTAGATTATATGTGTATATATATGTATGTATATGTGTATATATGTATATGTATGTGTGTATATATATATATATATATGTATTATTTTTATGTATAAAATAATAATAATTGATACATAATACCGTAATTTAATAAATATATTGTAGTTTTATATAATATCGATGTCGTTAAATATTACTTCTATTGTGTTATATTTATTTTGTTAGTGTATAATGAAATCAAGCTTTTAGATATAATGTTTTATATTGATAATATGAAAAAAATATATATGTTTTGCTGTGCCCTTACAGGGCGTCACATGTATACCTATATTGTGAATGCTATCTTGTACTGTTTTGTAATGTGACATACAATAAACACTTGAATTGAATTGGATATGACTGGGAACTTACTATTTTCAGAGTTTGTAAAAATATTATATTGAACTTTCAAAAATGTATTTCATCTTTTAGCTTATTTTTGTAAACATAAATTTTTACAATAAAAGCGTAAAGAAACGAATAGCAAATAGAAACAGAAAATTGTAGGTTTATCCATGTTGCGGGACACATGGCGGTCGAATCGAGGGGTTTTAGTGGGTAGGTCGGTCTTCGTTTCTATGACCGGAGAGCCTCACACACAGCCGCGCTTTGCCAGCGCGGTGTCATGGTGCATAAGGTCGCATTGCCCCCCCTCAAAAAAAAAAAGGTTTATCCATGTTACGCTTACATTGACTTTCTTTCTGCAAGTACATAAAATTAAACTACCTATTCCGAGCACTACTAATTAGTTAGTAACTGGTTTCAAGAAATCGCCCCTGAGCTCCCGGGTTCGAATTCCGGTTGAGGCAGATGTTTGTGTGATGAATGTGAGCAATTGTTCCTTAGTCATTGTTGTTAATATATATTTCTGTTAACATATTTATTATGTATAATATATGTATGTTTATCCGTTACCCTAGATCCTATAACACAAACCTTACAGATATTTCTTTGGGATAGGCTAATTGGTGTTAGTGAGAAATATTTATTTATTTATTTAATGTGACATGTATCTTGATTAAGTAGAAATGTGTCTGTCAGTTCTCATCAAAATTTTGATAACACCGGAGATAGGAGGAGCTTTAACAAGTTTTGTCTTAAGGAACATATTTTAGTCTTAAACATTTTCTCAAAAGCAGCTTACAGGGTAATTTCGAGTTTCACGCACAACATAACAAGGAAGATAATTTACTTAAAACTGCCGCCGTCTGTGCGTTTCCATTAATTAATACCCGAATACCCTTAGACCCTTATAAATATGGAGGCTCGAATTCGCATGAAAATTCATATGCCATAATTATGAAGCAATTAATGTGATCTATATTGGTGCGTTGTACAGTAATTAAGGAACTTATAAGGTTCAAACGCGATTTTGTAACGCACATTCTCTATTATTTTATAATTTGTAATGTTGTGTTCTCCGTGTTTGTTATGGAGTTTTGGAAGAACACCTAACTTGAAACAGACCTAAGTAATTTGCACGGCGCCGGCGCCTTCTCATAAGGAGCGGTCGCTCCCACTACAAGGCGTAGGGTCATTAGGACTAAGGCTTTAGGCTGAGTTTGGTTGGATACATCATCACATCAGTCGAGCCACTTCGATCGGTCTAAAGTCCGACATAACCACCGACACTTGGTTGCGATGGTAGCCATAAAGGTCAGCCTTTCCTCTCCGTTTATAACATTCTGAAAACAATCATTTCTTGCCTTGAAATACGAGGGTCAAACTGAAAGTTCTTAGAACTGGCCACTTATAAACAATATAATAAAAAAGTAATTCTAAAATTTGAAAATAGAACTCTTTGCCAATATTACTGAGTATATATTTCATTCATTTGTCATTTGTTTTACGATTTGGCGGCAAATTGAAAATTGCCTGTGTCACGTCAACATGAATTTAACACGAGAAAATTTTCGTGCAATGATTTTTTATGACTTTCGATGTCATTTAAGTCAACAAGAAAGTTATGATAGACTACGATTGGCCTTTCACGATGAAGCCCCATCTCGTGCGACTGTTTACAACTGGTTTAATGAGTTTAAACGTGGTCGCACTAATCTCACTGATGCTTTACGTGAGGGACGGCCTTCTACGGCGACGACTGAAGATAACATCTGTGTTGTGCGGCGTATGATAGAGACTGATAAAAGAGTGACCTATCAGCAGATTCGGACAAGCTTAGGCATCGGTATGAGTCAAGTGCAGAAAATCCTCCACGAACATTTAGCGGTCAGGAAGCTTTGCGCCCGATGGATACCTCATAATTTGACTGAGGCTCAAAAACTCCATCGTGTGGATTGGTGCCGTAAAATGATTGAAAGATTTAACGGAGGTGACTCAAATGCTGTGTTCGACATACTAACAGGTGACGAAAGCTGGATTTACTGTTATGATCCTGAAACCAAAAGACAATGTGCTCAGTGGGTGTTTCCTTTCGAGGAGTTGCCAACTAAAGTGAAGAGAGATCGAAGTGCGGGAAAAACCTATCTTTGGAAGGATAGGTCATTTCGCAACAATTGTGTTAGAGGATCAAAAAACAGTTTCTGCAGAATGGTACACTACCAATTGTTTGCCACTTGTCTTGGAAAAAGTTCGTGAGAAACGACCTCGCAGTAGGATCCTCCTTCACCACGACAACGCCTCGTCACACACCGCCAAGCGAACGATCGACTATTTGGCGACATCAAACGTTGAATTACTGGGTCACCCGCCGTATAGCCCCGACCTCGCGCCTTGTGATTTTTATTTATTTCCAAAAATTAAAGAAAAACTTAAAGGAAAGCGGTTTATGAATGCTGAAGAAGCGGTGGCTGCGTATCGCGATGCCATTGAAGAGACCCCTAAGGACGAGTGGGCAAAATGCTTTTCCCAGTGGTTCCATCGCATGCAGCGTTGTATTGACGTGAATGGACAATATTTTGAAAAGATATAATAAAACTAATAACTGGCTAATGACTATCAGTTTTTGATTTTCTAAGAACTTTCAGTTTGACCCTCGTACGAATGAAAATTGTCTGTTGAGATACGAAAAAAAGTTTCGTAATTTGTTTTCTCGTTTAATAAGTAATCAAGGAAGACTAAAAAAATCTCAAACCTGTTATTAGACCTGGAAAACATTCTCTTTAAAATACATGTGACACAAATTAAACAATCCTTAACTTCGCCCCTTCTATCGACTAATTCTTTGGTGCACCCGTATCGTCTATTTTTCGAATGATCGAATAATAATTTTCAAATTCACAAATTAATATCAGAAACTTCTAATTCGTCGATGCACAGCTCATGTCGGAGTTGGGAGCGATCGTGTAACCAAGTTTTGAAAGGCAAATTAAGGATGAAAGCGAAAACTTTACCTCCATTAAATCCCGCCTCCAGTCACAAATTTAAAATCAATAGAGGATCGGGTCCCAATCAATTAAAGGTCCGAAGCGGAACTACCTCAGTGCTTAAAAGCTTTCATATCTATAAGTACTTGTATTGAATAGTATCGAGATCGGTCGAAGAGATGTCTTAGAAAGACCTTAAGGAAGCTTCAATCAGCAGCACTTTAAGATGAACTCTTGAAATGCGAAAACAGCTTTTATTGCGCAGGGAATAGAGGTCTCATGGTTACCTACATGGGTAGTCGAACAAATTATATTAGTGAATATAAATGCTGGAAAACTATTTCATATATTAAATAGTAGCATGTGAAAAACTGTGATCTCTATCTACGCTCACGGAAAGAGGCGCGTTTATGTATCAAAAATAATTACTTAACACAACCATAGATGAACTAAGGAAATATAGATAACTCACTCTTTTTGTGAATTTGCAACGTTTTAAAAATCATAGTAGATAGCTTTACTTGTATAGTTTAAAGTTAAAAAATATGTTTATCTAAAATTAAACATTTTAATGAGTCAAGTTTAAACTATCCAGTTTTTTAATAATTAATCCAATCCAATATTGTCCATATTTTTTGCATTAATAACATTTAAGCCTAAAAATATGTAGTTAAGCATAGATGATAGATGGCGGTTATTCTTCGAGTAGGTGTAGATACGTTTTATGAATGATGAAAAAGATCTCGAAAGATGGCGCTATTTCACGCTATTTTTAGTAATATAGTAGCGCCATCTAGATATGAAAAGTCGAACTAAGGGTTACAAGCGATAATGAGTTTTACACGATCTCGACACATTTGGAGGATGATAGTAATCTATTTTAGTTTCATTTATTTACAATGTAATTGCTAAGGGTTACAAGCGATAATGAGTTTTACACGATCTCGACACATTTGGAGGATGATAGTAATCTATTTTAGTTTCAATTATTTACAATGTAATTGCTAAGGGTTACAAGCGATAATGAGTTTTACACGATCTCGACACATTTGGAGGATGATAGTAATCTATTTTAGTTTCATTTATTTACAATGTAATTGCTAACAAACTGCTTGTGTGCGTGCGTATCTCACGCACGAACCACTACGTTCGATTGAAAATGAAATATCATAAATTATTACTTATACCACATGTAACAAGTGAAAAAAAAAACTAATTTGACAGTTAAATAATTCCTTGATGTTCGATTTTCCAGTCAATGTTCCTGAGAAAAAAAATCGACCAGCCATGAATGGGACTCCCAGTAAGAAGCCCTCATGAAAACTTTTAGACTAACTAACTATTACATAATTGTATATCGGCTTTTTCGTGATATACGATTAGACTACAAGAAATATAAGTCTAACGGATTTTTCTATATTTGCGCTGCACTATATTCTTTCAAATACAACGATTCCAAGTTAATCAAAGTACGCGACATAAAGGCAGCAAAGAAAAAATAAAATAAAAATAAATGTTTCTCACATTTACACCAATAGCCCAGCCCAAAGTAAGATCTATAAGGCTTGTGTTATGGAAACTTAACGGAGAACATACATATGTTATACATATATAAATATTTTTCATAGAAATATATATTAGCAACAAATAACTAAGGTACAAATGCTCTCATTCATCACACAAGCATCTGCCCCCACCGGGACTCGAACCCGGGACCTGAGAGATGGCAACAACTTTAACCGGTCACTAACCACTCGACTACGAAGGTTAAACTTTTGATTGCGCAGACTTATAAGTTTTACTTTTTCACTGCAGCAAGGGATTGCAGACTCGAGTATTTGATTGACGAAGTCGGAACTCCTAAAATCATCTGTATAGTGGGAAGAAATAGATTCGAGTTTTGCATAATGGTACTTTTACAACCTGTGTGATTTTCTTATCGTAATATAGCAATGTCGTATTTGAATAGTAATTCTGTCGAAATTTAATTTGTAGCAAGGATTTTCATGTGTTCGAAGCATTGAAGCGCCTAATTCTGTTAACGTTAACACATGGAGTCAATAATTCTTCAGTTACCATCTTTCGCCGCAGTTATTGTTACTTCTACTTATTTATTATGAACATAGTTTCGACAGATACATAAATCAGATGTTTTACAATTACATAAAATATGTTTGTACATAGATGCTTACTTTGTTATGTCTTAATATATATAAACTTGTGGCTATGAAACATTCTGACCAAAAAAATTACTATCCAGGGCGTGAACGTATCTGTAAGGGCATAATAAATAAAATGAATTCACATCACAGCTGAAATTATATTTATAAATTTGTATAAATAAATCAAGCATATTTTCAATAGATTAGTTTATTATTTAAACATTCATTAATGTAAAAACAATAATAACTTTGTTTTTAAATATCAAAATTTAACATTATTGAAACGTGAGCGTTCAATTCATGCCTAT
This sequence comes from Scirpophaga incertulas, assembly GCA_036419045.1. Classification (NCBI taxonomy): domain Eukaryota; kingdom Metazoa; phylum Arthropoda; class Insecta; order Lepidoptera; family Crambidae; genus Scirpophaga; species Scirpophaga incertulas. Next base: position 36,911,712 of record CM071627.1, read on the forward strand.
GCATTAATCTTTTATAATGCAACAATGAGTTTAATTTATATAAACTCATCACTTTTTTAATACCGAAGTTGGTTATACGACAAAATCTTTACACGGTATAAAGTGAAGTCGCTGTGTTCGCTTGATTTTATAAATAATAAACTACTCAATTTGGATTTTAATACAGCTCAGTTCAGTTATATAATCAATATTTGATCGTCTTTAACGTTATACTTTTATCATCGTCGTTTGAAATTTGTAGTTATTAGACAACTCTTATGTCTCTTGAAATAACGGCGGTTTTCCTAGTGTTAATATTAGTAAATGTACCTAGTTGAACTCTAACATTTCTATATGAACTGTTTAATACCAACTTCTTGAATTATTAGTTATCAGACCAGTCTTATGTCCTTCGGAATTACGGCGGTTTTCCTAGTGCCAATATTAGCAAATGTAGTTAAACATCTAACATCTCTATATGAATGTTATAATACCGAGTTCTTGTTTTTGTACTTATTAGATAACTCTTATGACGCTCGGAATAACCGCGATTTTCCTATTGCCAATATTAACAAATGTAGTTGAACATCTAATACTTCTATATGAACTTTTATAATACAGAGTTCTTGGTTTTTTAGTTATCAGGCCACACTTATGTCCTTTGGAATAACAGCGGTTTTCCTAGTGCCAATATTAGTATATGTAGTTGAATATCTAACACTTCCATATGAACTGATATAATACAGAGTTCTTGGTTTTTTAGTTATTAGATCACTCTTATGTTGTTGGAAATAATGACGATTTTCCTAATGATTGTAAAAAGTGTACTGGCGATCAATGTTCTTCAGTCAATATTCTCAGCACATACGATTTCCTTTTATATGATTAAACTTTATATCAAACGCATTTATTATGCATGCGGTGTGTTTTTCAAGCTCCATCCTATTTCTTCGATACTTTTTTTATCGAGATATTTCGACAAAACCGTGAAGTGAATGGCTTTAAACCCACCTTTATTCAAATCTACCCTATACCCATCACGTTCGCACGAGAACGTTATAAGTCCTCAACCGGTGCTGTTACTACCTGGTGTTTTTTTTGTCTAGCTTTTTTTACACTTCAAGGTTAAGACGGCTGTCTAAACCGTTTCGCAACGTCCAGCTATGACTAATGTGGACTTCGTTATTTGATTATATCAAATACCATCAACAGGCAACGTGGTAACAGAGATGTTTTAAACAGATAATTGTACACGTGGGATCTGTCACACATGTACAATTTATCACTCTAAAACATCTTTGTTTTAAACTGGTCATTGTAAACCTATTTGAAGTTTTGAAATTACCAAATACCCTCGTTTGGTAATCTCAACGAAGTACACAGAGCAACGAGTCAGACTTTCCATGTTGACCTTGAAACGACCTTATGTACATAGAAGTATTCTATTGTTATTTTGTAAATTGACCTTCTATTTGACTGATTTTTACTTTATTATTGACTAGCTGTACTCGCAACTTCGTCCGCCTGGTATTTAACAAAATAGTATATTTTATTTTTGCTTTTTTAAGTGGCGTGCGCGTGAGTTGCACGCGGTACTGGACAGTACTTGGACATTGTAGCATTACATTATATTTCCATAATAAAAGATTTTTTTCAAAAAAAGTAGCCTAAATTATTCTTTATCGGCTACCTGCTAATAAGTCTCGTCAAAATCGGTTCAGTCATTTTAAAGATTACCCGAAACAAACAGACAGACGATACTTCAATTTTATTTATATTGTTATATCTCGTACAAGCGGTAACAAATTAAGTAAACCTTGAGAATGCTATTTACGCAATTGCTTAAAGATTTTTTTTATTGCTATATATTTACAAACAGTTTTTGTATCTCTAAAACTGTAGCAACACAATTTTATTGCTACTCAAATTGAATAAGTATTCCTATTAATTTTATAAACACAAACGTTTGTATGGATGGATTACTCTTTCACGTAAAAACTACTGAATGGATTTTCATGAAACCTTACAATAATATAGCTTTTTTATATATATATATATATATATATTATATATATATATATATATATATATATTATATATATGTCTACTCAGCGGACTCGTAGTCCGTGCCTTTTTTAAACTGTCCTCGTTTGGATCTACTACGTACTGTACGTACAGCGTCATATTATCTTATAATACTATGCCGTGACTTAACATTAACGTGAGTTGCGCAGCACTTACTTATCTAACAATAGTACTTTCTTATCTAATAACTATCCTTATATATACCTACATACAACCATTTAACAATACACTTAATTTCTATACTTTATACAATAAAATTAATTTTAATAATATAGCTTGTACATCAGAATAGCACATAGACTGCAATTTATAAAGACATACGGCACGCTTACATAAGCTATACTCTATCACTAATCCTCCGCAGACGAATTCGCAGGCACGAGCTAGTATATAATAATTAAAAATAATTTTTGTTTTTTAATACAAGCTTTTATTAAATGCGCTGAAAAGAACAAAATAAACCTTTACATATAAAAGCCTCGTAGAGTACTTTTATCGACAATCTTTTTTTATGTAAAAGTTTATTTTGTTCTTTTTAGCGCATTTAATAAAAGCTTGTATTATTTTTTTTTACTTTTGTTTATTATTCGACTAAAAAACCAAGCTTAGCAAACCCTTTCATTTGATACCCATCTTATAGGGGTGCATTATAAATAATTGGTCCGCCATATTGGATTAAGGGTGTCATCACATTATTTATCGAGTTGTTCTTTGCAAGCTCTTTCATTTGATACCCATATCGCAGGGGTGCAATAAAAATAATTGATCCGCCATCTTGGTAATGCCACCATGTTAGATTTAGAATGACGTCACACACATAACCATGCATTGTCATCCGACTTACACTTGCATGCAAATTTTAGCTCAATCGGAGACCGGGATGTGGGTCAAATTAAGATTCCAAGATTTTCTTACATAGTTACAAGTGAAGCAAATATAAAAGCTTGTAAAAAGCGGTGGTTAATTCAATCAAGGAGTTTATTACGTCCGATCAAGATCCTCCAACCAATCCAAAGCTTGGATATACACACATAGACTTTAGCCAACAACGCTTATCCACATTATCAGATACATCTGACCCTTCTTCCTTCCGCATATGCCCCGTTTTATGGGGCAGCGCTGCAGATGACTTCACACCTTTTGAGTGTCATAGCAGGTCAACATCGGGTCAGTACTCCCAAAAATAGCGCCTCGGCTAGATCCCGCCGTCCGAGAAACTTTTTAATCGACCCGCCCGACCCCATCACCCGCGCTAACGAATCCCTCCCGCCGGCCACCAATCACGTCGCCCCTCACGGCACACAACCACGTCGCCCCTCACGCCACGCAACCACGTCGTCCCTCACGCCACACAACCACGTCGCCCCTCACGCCACACAACCACGTCGCCCCTCACGCCACACAACCACGTCGTCCCTCACGCCACCCAACCACGTCGCCCCTCACGCCACACAACCACGTCGTCCCTCACGCCACACAACCACGTCGCCCCTCACGCCACACAACCACGTCGCCCCTCACGCCACACAACCACGTCGCCCCTCACGCCACACAACCACGTCGTCCCTCACGCCACACAACCACGTCGCCCCTCACGCCACACAACCACGTCGCCCCTCACGCCACACAACCACGTCGTCCCTCACGCCACCCAACCACGTCGCCCCTCACGCCACACAACCACGTCGTCCCTCACGCCACACAACCACGTCGCCCCTCACGCCACACAACCACGTCGCCCCTCACGCCACACAACCACGTCGCCCCTCACGCCACACAACCACGTCGTCCCTCACGCCACACAACCACGTCGCCCCTCACGCCACACAACCACGTCGTCCCTCACGCCACACAACCACGTCGCCCCTCACGCCACACAACCACGTCGCCCCTCGGCGAGCTTGAGGACCCGGGCCACACTTTCTCAGCCAAACATATACCCGGTACCGGGTAGATTCTCACCCTCCACTACACGGCGATCTTGTGCGTCCGAGCCACTAGATGGCGCGCTCATTTTATATCGACTCTTTTTGACCCGACCCTAATGATCCTAGAACGGCGCCGGCGTCGCTAGCAGGAAAGGCGTCATACCTTTCGTTCGTGCCCCTACAACAAATACTCACGGTAAAGCTGAACATAGCCATCTGCGGCTTAAGCATAACTACTTCAAAAAAAGCCATCGGGCTTCGGTGTGCTCCCTTGATTTTATTGTTCCATCCTGCAACCAATTCTCCTCTTGTTTCAGTCACGCTGCAGTCCGACTGGAAGTCGAGGCGCGCTGGCAGCCCACCATGCAGTAGAGATATCGCTCAAACGATATCCAAACGTAAGTACTTCTGTTTAAAGTAGATTTTCATAAAAACCTAAATTCAGTATCATATTACAACGGAAACCAAACTATTTTGTATTCATGTGTTCCGATTTGAAGACTAGAGCATCAAAATTGAAGCATTTCGTAATTCGGCCAATTGGTGTAATGTCATTTATTCGCATACTAAGAGAGTTAAAGACGTTATTACTTACTCCTATGCTGGCTAGCGCTATCTCTTTCGGTCCCGTCTTCTCTGTATAAGAATTAAAGTTAAAAATTTTATTAAGTATCGGCCTTAAAGCAACAGCGAACAAACTTAATACTTTAAATCATGTAGCATTGCCGCGAGCGTTTCAGTTTAAATTTTCAACTAAATAGTATAGACGCAGTCGAACTTCCAATTAAAAATTGTACTCAGTATCAGCCTTGAAGGAATAACGTATAAACTTGATAAATTGAATCACCTCGAATCACCACAAGCGTTTCAGTTTACGTTTTCAACTGAATCGCCCAGACGCAGCCAAATTTCGAATTAAAATTTTTTACTCAGTATCGGCCTTAAAGAAATAGCGAATAAACTCAGTGGTAAAACCCTTGTAGGTTGACAAAAGTAACTCTGTGATATCAAAGGCGATTGAAACTGACAGATAGTGCAAATACATTGCTGTTTTTTGAAGATGATTGTCACATTTAATCTTAATAAAACCGTAATGTGACTGTAATATCTTTCAGCTTTGACTGGCTGGACTCATCGCTGTCAAAAATGCATGCGCAGAGATATTAATAAAATTCAATAATGTTACAAATTTAGTAAACAAACATACAGTACTCGACTATTTATAGTCACAGTACAATAATATGCGAGATACTGTAATAACCGAAATAAATATGAGTAATTACATAAGACAGCGCCGTTATCCTGTTTGCTTATTATATTATTCTATTTGCCAACAGTCGTTGGACAACTTACTGGTTAAATAATAACGTATAAGCAAACAAAACCGTAAAGACCTAGCAAAATAATGGTGCATTTAAAGAAAATGTCAGAGAGGTTTCTTTTTAAACAATTAAATGTAACCCTGTAAAAATTGTTCAAATACAATCTTTCATTTACTTTATTTGAACACAAAATTAACGAAAAAACATGACCTCAGAAAAAAATCTTTACTTAAATCACAAAACAAATTAATATCCATCGAAAAAAATAACAGTAATATAATATAAACATAAATATTTTTATTTTTGAACGATGTCAACTCTGTGTCGATCTATTTCGTTTTAATCGAAGGCGCTATGGTGTCCACACTGGAGACGTATTTTTGAATCATTTGACGTGAATTTGGAATTCGAGTACGAATACAAATCGTGCGCGAAATTATTTTCCACTGCTCACAATTTTATAGATTTTTGAATCACTCGAATTCAGTGTTGTCATTAAAAACAAATTCTTAATTAGATTCCGTTTCACGCAGAAAAATTAAAAATCGCAATGCTTCAAGGAGCCCGGGGTCATTTCTGCCACGTCCAATGTGTTTTTCTATTATTATTTTTTTATATTTGATACACTTACACCAATTAGCCTAGCCCAAACTAAGCTCTGTAAGGCTTGTGCTATGGGATCTAGGGTAACGGATAGACATACATATATTATACATATATAAATGTGTTTTATAGAAATATATACCAACAACCATGACTAAGGTTCAATTACTCGCATTTATCACACAAACATCTGCCTCCACCGGGATTCGAACCGGGGACCTCAGAGATGGACACCTTGAAACCGGTGTACTATTCACTCGACTATGGCGGTCGTCAATTTCATTTATACAATTATCTGACGCTCCTACAGTGAAGGAAAACGTCGTTAGGCTGCTTTCATACAACTAACGAAAATTCAAACATGTATGTAATGACTCTATTCGCACCTTCGCTAATTGCTTTAACATTGTTAATGTGCCTACGGATTTACGTGAACGAGCCTTCGTTCCCGTAAACCCGTCACTTTTCGGTGCAGATGCGAGGTCCGTAGGGTTTTAGTCGGTAGGCCGCATTTACCATCTGGCGGAGTCCGACATTACCTCGTGCTGCTCCCAAGCACGAAGTATGCGTAACTGCATTTCCCTACGTTAAAAAAAAGGCTCGTGCCCCTCAGTGGCGACTAGTAATGTGCCGGATATCCGTATCCGCGGATATCCGAGGCAGAAGAATAATTCGTATCCGTGTACGTATCCGTTACTTTTTGGCGGATCTTTTACGGATCTATTAAGCAGTCTTCTTTAAAAAATAATTCATATTCTTGAGGATGTTTGCTTTGTAAATGATTTTTTAAGGCAGTTGAGCCTTTACACCCTTGCGAGAATACTTTCCATCACAAGTTTTACACTTTGCACTTCATCATTTATTATCACAAAATTTCATGTAAATTTCATATTACACTACTAAGCTTCTTTATAGAAATGATTTAATATCTTGTACCAACACCAAACAAGCGTTATCTATGCTTCCCAGTGTCACATTAAAGTAAAACAAAGCAAAAAAAGACCCGCCGCGCAATGCAAGTCGAAACATGTTTCAATTCAAGATCGCGCACACCGAAACCGATTGTGTAAGAAAGTTAAGATCTGTATCCGTATCCGTATCTGCGGATCTTGACACCAAAAATCCGTATTCAGATCTGTATCCGCGGATTTAGATTTCTGACGATCCGGCACATCACTAGTGGGGACGTATATGAGTTGTGATTATATATAGTATTACAATTACAGTCGTGTGTATGCTCACATATAAAGATATAGGTAGTTCTGTATTAAAATTTATTATTTCAAGAGCATGTCACCGTTTTAATATTTCAACTCCAATACATAAAAGAGATATATTTAATAGCCCCATATCCTTGATTCGCGGAAGCTATCCAATAATTATAAACTCCTTCCTCCGTCATGTCTTGTTTCTAAGCAAATTTCGTAGTTTTTCTTCAGTCGAGTTAGTATTCATAGCGTGCCATATCCTGGGAGGAAGCCATGAGTATTATTATCAAGTTCAAATTGTGACTTGTCCGATGTTTATTGAGAATCTTTTGTTAATTCAACAAATGCTTACGATATTATGTCTTAAATATTAGTTCCTTTACCTATAAAAGTGTCATTTTCCACGGTGATATTTAAGATTAAATAATTTAGAAAGGCAACTAGGTTGGATACTTTATCGATATATCGTATCCATAAACATTTAACTGCAAGATAATTTATGAACATAAACTACAAAATACTGAAGAAATACACAGGAACTACCTTTTTTTTATTTTATGCAAGCAAATAATTGTATTAATTAAAATTAGACTCTGAGATACAAAAGTGTACCACGATTTATAAAAGATCTAATCGATCTCGAAGGACCATTTCAGATCGCGGTAAAATAAGGCTTGTTTAGACGACGTAGATCGAATCGGGTCTAAACTGTGAATAGTCTTCACAAAAATATTATAACATTAGAAATTCATTGTTATTACTAAGTACCTTTGTTTAAAGTTAATTTTGATATAGCTACATCTGTTCCAATCGAAACCAAATTGTTTTCACTTAAACTAGCCGAATGCGCATGATGAAATCTTAATGGCGTCCGGAAGGAGATTGCAAGGTCGTCTGCTTGCATTGCTATGTTCCGGTTTGAAGTTTATGATATGGCAGTAAAGTTATGGATACATTACTTCATACTAGCGTACATGCAAACATGCAAGCGCGCAGGTTTACGAAATGTTCGAGTGATGTTTTTTTTTTTTTTCCTCGGGAGAGGAAGGCTGAGAATCCTCACAAGGAGTACGAAACGTACCCAACGGCAAGTGTCACGGAGGTTATGTCGGACTCCACGCGACCGGAACGGTCCAGCCACGTGACCTACCGACTAAACTCAGCCTGGCCTAGGTTCTAAAACCATATAGGCAAATCGTGAGGGCGACCGCCCCTCAGGAGAGGGGCGATGCAGCGCAGGCCCATAAAGGGGGCCCAAAGCGCTAGAAGAGGCGCGGGAAGTCAAAGTGACGCCGGCCTTATCATTAGGGAACCTAGTCTTGGCGATGCTGAAGGCTGCCGAACTAAGGGATCATGGAGGGTTTGGCGGCGCAGATGCCGCCGGCAGCGCAGATGCTGCCTGCAAGGACAGAAGGTCCTGCGTCAACTGGTTATCTTGGTCGATGAGTCAAGTGATGTTAAAATCACTCTTCAGAGCCTACTGTACATCTGTAGCCCGTGGGCTAAATATATACAAAAAGTCTGGTGTCCAATATATATAACAATGGCTTCAGGGTGCTGTTTTGGGGCTGCCTCGTTTTTTAGTGTATCGGGGATGTTTGCCGCTACTGGAATGGATTGTTTTTTCACCCTTACGCTCAAGCGATGTACATGAGTACAAACAATATCCTGTCCATAGTTACAAAAAGGCTTTGACTGTATTTATCTGAATTACTGCTGTGCCACAACTCATGGAGTGGACCAGCGGTGATCGACTTTGTGCAATTATAAATTTGTTTATTTCACCTGATTGATTACTAACATACTCTGCTGCTACTTGAAATAGAGAACATGTATTTGTTTTATATTATATTTACCTGTGATGCGTAATATTAAAAACATTGATGAATTAATGAACGCAAGTGATCGAATCATTATGGTCCTAACAAATTACAATCAAAACATAACTTTTCGAATTTAAAATAATCAACTCAGACTGAGTTTATCCAGCTTCGTACTCATTCTGTGCTACTCGGAGCTCTGATGAAAAATGTTTTAAGGTTTTAGATGTATAGTTAAAAGTTTATTTATTATATAACTTTGCATAATGTAGCGAAGCCTGTCGTTGTTATAACAAAACAAGCCTTGTGAAGTTTCGTAAGTAATGAGAAAAATGTAGTATCTAACACAAGTGTTAAATCTTTACGAAGTTTACCGATAACAATTAAATCTCTCCCTGTATTATGAAAAACTTTAAACTGGAATGTGAATGAATCTGTTATTTAACAATAAGTTAGAATGTTCTCTAGTGGGTGTATGTATGAGTGAACCGAAATCAAAATCTTAGTCAAATCTATTCACGGCACCTTAACTTTTCTTGAGTCACTAAAGGCCCGTCCGGCAAGACATGACTTGGTATTTTTATATAAAATACTCAACGAAATTATTGATAGTAGTGATATCCTAAACCCCGTCTCGATGTCCAAGGACCTTCTATACGCCATATTGTAGAACCAACTTGGGCTAAGTTCCACAATAAATTGTATATGTAGAGGCTACAACGAGAAACAGTCAAATTGCGATGTCGATATATTTTTGCCACGTTGGTTTCTTATAAACGAGTTAATAGTAAATTTGTAATAATAGGAATATATTATTTAGCAAGGAATTGACTATAAACAAAGGTATAAACTATTAACGACGAATATATGTACTTCGATTTAGTAAAAGTAAGATCGTCAGATTTTGTGACAGTTAAATTATTGTGAATACATTTGATGTCAATTGATACAATTCGAATATGTAATCAAATTGTATTGCGACTTTGATCTCAGTGCTACCTACATTGATTCCTATTGTGTTGGCAATTAAGCACGATATAGTCTGGCATAATTTATAATTGTAGCCAATAATGATTGTCGATTTTACAATCCTCCACAATCTCGTTTGCGCCAACTTCTGAAACACGTACCGTTAGCAGGGAAATTACATTTCATGCCGAAAAGGAATTTCCCAACCTCACATTGTTTAGAAAATTCAACTGTTATACCAGTTATACAAACTTTCGCCTCTTTATGTTTGTTTAGGCTTTGATTGCATAATTAATACGCGAACTTCGCTTGCCAAGTTTGGACTTTAATTCGATAATGTTAAGGAGTGTTTTGGGAGTTAGCGGCGGCTAATTAGATGTGTGCGACTCGAAATTTTTGTGTATGACATAATTTGCAAAGGAAATATGTGTATTGTATAATCGGGACACCGTAAGGCTGCGTGAATTTTGATTTGTTTAACGTTAATGAAATTTTTCAAAAATTATTTTAAAGTCTATCTTTAGATGCATAAAGATTCATAATCGCTTAACAAAATAAATAATTGTCTAAAGTGTAAACTGTACTTACTATCTCCGCCCTGATAGTTAGTTTTCTATAATTTCTTTCTGAACGTCTGGTGACTGTATTACGAACTTATAAATATAGTAAAATTTTTCAGCTAATAAAAAATACTATTTCGATGACAGTACCAGTATCATGGTACGTTTCAATAACTCTGTCAGTTACATTTTCATTTCAAATATATATCAAGAAACTAATACCTTTCTATACCTCTCGAACTCTGCAATAGAGACAAATTTAAAGCTTTGTAAAACATAAAAACTGCAAATAAATTATTGAGTTGATTCTTACCTCGTTCTAATGAATTTTTGAATTTACCTGACTGTACCCTGTACCTGACTAACTGAAACCGGATTTTAAATCTTATTTTTTAATTCTCTTAATATTAAAATTAAACCCAGTTTTGGAATCATGATATTAAACTGTAGACATACTCTTTCAAATTCTAGATGAAACACTACTTTTTTTGTATTGCAGGTTTTTGATTTTGTTTCACTTAAAGCACATTTTAAGTGTTATAATGAAACTCCGATTTAAAGTCGTAGTATTAAACTGGAGACTTATTTTTTTCAAACTGTAGCCAAAATGTCACAGTAGACCCTCACAGCTTTATTTATACGCTTCCTTATGAGCGAAACCCTTAAGCCGCATTATGATACCGCATAAAATTATGTCGCACCTCCCCCCTTCATAATTCATCTCGTTACCAAGATGTTGCCATGGCGTTTTTACGAACAAGCCAACTTCCTCAAGGAGTGTCGTAATTCAAATATTCATTTGGTGAGCACTGAAAATAAATCGCGGCAGCTAACTTCAACATTTCGCAAGTTAAACGTTATAGTTTACAACTCGGGGGATTAATTTTTAATAACTCCTCTTGTCTACGCTCATTAGAGTGCTGATTTAGCGTTTTACTTCCATGTTTTGACGTGAACTCCCCCGGGGAGTTGCTAACTTCCTTATAACTCCATCTAGCTTGCGGCTAGGAGTTATCGACTTAGCGTTCCTGCTTTCTAGTTCTTATTGATTGAGTACTACATTCAAAGGGTTTGTTGGTGTTTGAGTATTAAAATCACTTTTTTGTCTTACTGTAAAACAACTATGTACATACATGATTTGATGAATTTGGCAATACAAACTCTTTCGTTAAAGTCATTACACTAAGTGGCCAATCATTGTGACGTAAATTGTCACGGCACTCAGTAATTTTAACATTCCTATAAAAAAACGAGCTGAGTTGAGGTGGCACCCCTGTACGATGCAACCATACATGATTTGATGAATTTTGTAATACAAACTCTTTCGTTAAAGTCATTACACTAAGGGGCCAATCATTGTGACGTAAATTGTCACGGCTCTCAGTAATTTTAACATTCCTATAAAAAAGCGAGCTGGGTTGAGATGACACCCCTGTACGATGCAACCTATTTCATTTTGAACCAAAGGATCAACATCTCTTCTTTGCTGAATAATTTTGTTCCCTTCATCCTGGTCGTGTAAACGAAACGTGAAGAAGCATTTCTCAAGACAGCCCTAGCAAGTAAACACTGCTGCTTTGAATAAGATTAGAACTAACCTATATAAACATATCGTTTTGTTAGTACCATCACAACTGTAGCAACTTAACATATATACCTGTTTTTAACATATAGTACTGAAATCACGAGCACAGAACTGTCGATAGTAACAAACACTTAACTTAGATCATAATAATATGCAATTATATAAATAATTAGATAGCTAACGCGCACGAAACAAACAAAATTCAAAGCTACCGAATTCCCTTGACAATGCTTTAATAGCAAGCAAATTTATTCACGCGTTCTTAATTTCAATTAATAAAATCGCAGACAATAAGTTCAATATACAAACTCTTTCGATAAATACGCAATTGGGATATTACAGCATATATAAAAAGTCAAGTCTAAGCTTATGAACTGTACATGAATATTTCTTGCATAAACTACCGTGTTTTACAAACAAATAATTCTGGTACATTCTCCCTATAAGTTCTATTTCTACTATTATATAGTTGCATCTATATTAAATAATTAATACATGTATATAGTCATTCATTATGAAGAAGTTCGCTAGTGCTATTTAATAAAAACTTATATAAGGTCGTTTACACGTTCATACTTCAATCTATAAATAGCCAACGATTCGAGTCTTTTTGTGTATGCAACGTCGCAGTACGGTATACGCATTGCGTGCACTGCGACATTTCACTAGAATGTTCCATTTATTCATTACTAAGTTGCACGCACTCACAATTATATTTAAGGAAATATAAGGATTGAGATGTTAGGAAGAAGGCGTAAGTAATTTATTATAACTTAAGAACATCAAAAATTTTGGTAATTATAAAATAACTAGCTTTCTGCCCGCGGCTTCGCCCGCGTGGATTTCGGGATTGGGTGTATAGAGGGTTAAGGGTCATAGCTTTTGCCCACGGCTACATATACGCGGAAGTCGGTTTATGGTGCGAAGATTTTATCGCGCTTCCCGTGGGACTATCCGTTTTTCCGAGATAAAAAATGCCGCAAAACTCCTCAAGAATCACTCTATCTATTGATGAAAACCGCATAAAAATCTGTGCAGTAGTTTTTGAGCGAAGCCTTTATTGCGCATCCCGTGGGATCTGTCGATTTTTCCGGGATAAAAAGTAGCCTATGTTACTCGGGGAGAATGTAGCTTTCCAAAGGTGAAAGAATTTTTGAAATCGGTCCAGTAGTTTAAGCGTGAAGAGGTAACAAACAAACAAACAAATAAACAAACAAACAAACAAACACACTTTCGCATTTATAATATTAGTTGGGATTCTCGTACGGTATGTATATGAACTTCTATTTAACTCGGAAATTCATCCCTTAATTGCACTAAAATCCTACTAATAGTATAAACGCGAAAATTCGTAAGTATGAATGTTTGTTACTCTTTCCCGTGAAAACTACTAAATAGATTTTAATGAAACTAATCGATCGATTATAATCGATCTCGATGTTTTAACGAACAATAAACTATGTCACGTTCGTAAGCCCGGAGAGCATCACACTGATTAATGCACAACCGTAGCGAGCCAAAGTTACGTCGGCCTAGCATTACGGATAAACATCACGACCCGAATCTGTCCGGCAAGTATTGTACATAGTGAACCTCAGTATAGTAGTCGGTGTGTTCAAATTTGCGTAGTAGTCACTGCTAGCAATTTCGTTAGGCGCCGGGAGTCACGCAAGGGTCAGTCATGGCCCCGGTCAACATCACTGTTTAAGTAATCACATGTATGCATTAGTTATTATTATCACATTTGGTAATTAATAATCCAGAACTGTAGCCGAGCCAAAGTCACGTCGGTCTAGGATTACGGAACAGACGTCACGACCCAAATCTGTCCAGCAAACAGTAGTGCATCTCGAGTACTGCAGCCGACGTGCTTTGTATTCACATGTCTAATGAGTGCTCGATTCTATGTAGTGACTCGTGGTAATTTTTTTAAGTGGCGAGTTGTATAAAGGTCGGTAACATTCGATTCTAATTAAATCGTATATTTAATTATAAATATTCCAATTTTTAATTTCGATAAGTTTCACAAAATTAAATAAAATATATCCTGGCACTAAACTTGGTAACCCGTGTCCTTAAGCTTAAATCCTAAATATTTTATTTGATTTCAGTACACAGAACAACATATTTTAAGCGTGAAATATGCTACATTTCACCAACCAATTAAAATACTAGACACAAACAAAAATGGAAAAAAAATCTAATAAAATTTAATTTAAAACACTTAAGAAGTAACAAAAAAAATTTAGTGTCGTCGTCTCTATTCGAATTATTCTATGAAGGAGTATTGTGGAGTCATAGAACTAGCATTCATCTTCAAACATATAACGCTTACATGAACGTCAAGAGTCTGTATAAGACTTGCTAGAACCACGTTTCGCCTCCATCCTTTTGTATATCAATATTAAAAGACAGGCTTTTGTGTACGTATAATGTGATTGATTGTATTACTATCAAGCGCTATGATTATGTTTCCACAAACAAGTACAAAGGTCTAACCTTGCCACAGCCTTTGATCGCGAGCTGTTGCTCCCGACAATGGCGCCAATTTCGCTACACATGGCGCCTTGATTGAGCCTATTGGCAGCGAGTCACAACAGAAACAATAAATACGTAGGAAGCCTTAGAAAAGTGACGTCAAGCCAAAAATTACGCGACTCTTTGTTTAGTGATTACCGTCGTGTTGACGTTAGTTAACTAGTTAATAGCAAGCATTGTTTTCAACGTCAATCAAATCGAATGTCATATAAAATAATGTGATATCTTCTTCTTATATATAAAAATAAATCGTAAAATGTGTTCGTAAGCGCATAACTCAATAACGGCTGGACCAGTTTGGCCAATTCTTTTTATAAAATGTTCGGCGAAGTACAAGGATGGTTGTTCGAGAAAAACTCGAATAATTATCGGAAACACCCTAAAACAGCCCTTTTTCCCCATACAAATGTTATCTAACTAAAACGTACAGTCAATTTGAGCTTTATTGTTATTGTATAAAGTTCATATGGCAAGCACTCACTGTTGTCGAAGCAATGTAGGTGTGTTCCTAACATCAAAAAGTCAATTTGCGCTTTATTAACGCTATATAAAGTTGAAATTCAATCATATCTATCAAAACAGTCTGCGTGTGTGCGTTGGAGCACAGAGTACATCGTTGGAGAATTTAATGTCACGTTCCAAAATTGAGTAGTCACAAAATGTAATAGTTTATTTGGACCTCCTTTGCAATTAATTATTTTTTATTCACAACGCCCTACCAGGGTGATGATTCTGTATAGGAGAATTTTTGAGAAATAAAAATCTGCCACTTTACAAATCTTTTTGACAGGATGAAGTCTGTCGTGTCCGCTAGTCTATACAGTTAAATAACATTAGAGTTATTTATATGTATAGATTGTTCCGGCTAATCTCTGAAATGGCTGGACCGATTTTGATTTGGAACTGGGCTATGGAAGAGACTCCGGTTACCTGCCTTTTCAAACTCTCCTAATTGATTTAAATAAAAGGTCACTCACGCAATGGGCCCCCCAGAAATTATTATTGTTATTTGATATAGCAATAATAATTTCTGTAATTAATTGAAGACACATATTCAAAACAAGAAAAGGATACAGACATTCATTCAAAATTAAACGTATCATTTTATTCGCTTACCTTTTAATACCAATTTTTCAAAAACCGACCTAGTGCGAGTAGGACTCGAGGGTTTATGATGCCCGGATGGGTAGCAGCGAGTAATATTTACGAACTATGACGTATTAAAAAAAACACTTACTAGATCCCGTTATAAACAATTTAGAAGTTACAGGGGGAGGGACACACCACGTTGGAAGTGTCTCTTGCGCAAAATATTCAATATAGAAAAAAAATATTAGAAACCTTATCATTATTGAAGACCTATCCATAGATACCCCATATGTATGGTTTTGATGAGAAAATATTTTTGAGTTTCAGTTCTAAGTATGGTAAGTAAGTTTTGTGTGATAATGTTAATACATACATCATACATATACTTACCAAGTTAAAACAGTATAGTTCTTATAGTTTAGTTGACAGACATGACGATTCCATAAGGGATCCGTTTTATGCCATGTGGCTACGGATCCTAAAAATCATCTAAGTACTTCAAACACATATAGATAGACTCCCATACCGGTTATACACATATATCATCTATCTATATCGTATATACAATGACATTTTTTTTATTCTATACATAATAACAGTTCTCTTTTAGATGAGAAATATTGTAGAAGTAACGACGTATCTGCGATTATTACTTTTGAAGATAGAGCGCCATGTTAGCGGCGGCGGCGCTGTCGCGGGTCGCTCAAAAACGACCCATACAAAGTACACTGCAATCGTGTAGGCATAATTTACTAAAATCGCCTATAAATTTGTGTCGCGTATAAACAAAATTGCCAATAACTTTATTTTTACGTTTTTAGATATACTTTCTATATTAAATAATATTACATTTAATGTAAGGAAGTTAGAAAGGTATTTTTCATTAGAATTTTGTTAAAAAATAATTGTTGTGTTCATGAGATAGAAACTGTTCAACTTTGATAATTATTTAATAAAAATAGGCATATTCAGTTCTAATCATCTATCCTATTGTGATTATTCAGCGTATATTTATTGAAATTGACAAAGTCAAGTGTACATTGTTTTTGTCTGCTGAAGACTAAACCATTAGCCTAATCTGGTTCCGGAACTTGAATCAACAGTTCATTTAGCTGGATTAATTTGACAACGGTTCAACTATGGTTCAGCGGTCTAATTGGAAGAACCTACTCGAAATCACTTCCAGAGGTTCCGAGTCGAAATAATTTCGACGGAAATTGTTATTGCCTCCTATTTTTAAACATCAAAGGAATCGTTGACTCCATATTACGATTTTGTACGCGTTGCTATTGAATTATTAAGTCTATTGGTGATTCTTGGCACGAAAATCGGTTTATTGATTTCCTTTGGCGTTTCCTTGTCTCTTAATTTTTTATTTGTAGACTATATTACATAGATATTTGAATTATGTAGTTTTGGCTCCGATACTAAATTGCCTATAACAATTATTTTTAGGTTTATGTTCTTGGTCGCTTATGTTAATGGAAGCAAGTAAGTGTCGCTACATAAATGAATCCCGGTTTTATGCATTGGAAATACATTATTAGAATCCCTACTTATGAACGCAAAAGTTTGTATGTTATAGGATGAATGTTTGTTTAATGATGTCTTAATTAATTATAGGAATTCTTTTAATATTATATTTTGTAAGTGTTTCATTGTCAAATTATTCCGGCCACCTTCATTTATTTCTTTTAGTCTCTTCATTTAGTCTATACAAAAACTCGCTATTATTTTTTAAATTGTAAATCAAATTTCAAATAAATATTAATTAATAAATAAATAATATCAAATTTCAAATAAATATACAAAACACGTAAAACTATAAGCACACGATAACAGTCTTCTAGAATAGTTAACGAAAATGATTTTATTTAATCTAGTTCCTATACACAAGATAGTTCTAAACCAAATCCATTTCCCGGTGCAAAACATAGTTAGCAAGCTCTACCTAATGCCGGGACAAGTCGGAATATTCCAAATGTTTATGCATCTACAAAGGGCAATCTTCCCGTTGCGGTTGACGCGCTCGATACCCACCTCGTAATCGTAAATCACGCTCGCGCCATAACCGAAGTTAATTTCGGATTAATTATTCCTCCTTGTTTACTCAGCAGTTCTGCTGCTGGCGCCCGCGATAAACGCTCATTGAGGTTTAATTAATATTTTAATTTTAGCCCCAAATAATGAGTTTCGCGCCGGGATTTACTGGCGTTCTGATAGTCACTTCTGTTTTTATAGTCATTGAATATTGCTGCTACATTCATTATGTTTAATAGTTAACTGCATATATTATGTATTCCAAAACTGCTTTATATTATTTAATAACAGTTGAAAATTATAAATTTGTGTGTTTTCGAAGTAATTCTTAGTAATATTTTTAATATTGTTTTGTTTGTTTTATTATTACTAAATGTTACTATATACTAGCTACAATATAGATTATACATGTCAGAATTATAATATATTACTATATTATAGACTAGAAATCTAAAGAAGTAAAACACCTTTGTTTAATTACTTTTTTATAAATAGGTACACCTATTTTTGCTGGCACATATTTTTCATGGGAAAGAGATAATTTCCAGTCATAAAAATTATTCTATGTCCTTGCCTCATACTATGACATCCATCCCTTTATAATAATAGCGTAATATATGTTTGACTGTGTATTTTGTAGTGTATGTTGTGACTGTCTTAAAAAAATTGTTATATTCTATAGGTTAAGGATTCGTAAGATATAGATGTGATAATATAACGATTCATTTTGGTCCTAATTATAAAAAATATATTAAATTGATATACGTTTCGCAATAAGGCTATTTTGGCAGTTCTTACGAGCTATCCTGTAGTGCCATTCTCGTTACTCGAATTTCATATCTACATTTATGCTAGGCTGCTAAGGTTAAGGAGATTATTTGTTACACTTACACCAATTAGCCTAGCCAAAAGTAAGCTCTGTAAGGCTTGTGTTATGGGATCTAGGGTAATGGATAAAGCACTTAAGGACACTGACACATGCAGAGTCTGCGAACAAGAGCGTGAAACACCAATACACCTCTTGTGCTACTGTGAACCGCTGATTCACAAAAGAAACAGACACCTGGGGAAACACATCCTTGACCCAGATGAAATAAAAACAATCCGAACTGGGAACATCTTTCTTGGTCAGTGCTCAGTTAAGGGAGCTACTGTAGGGCCTACATAGAACCTACATAGGAGGTTGGTCACAATAGATCTTAATAGGTCGCAGTGATGCACATCAGCCCTGACCTACATGAAATAATAATAGGGTAATGGATAGTATATAAAAACACCCGTGACCAAGAAATATTCGCAAACATCTGCTCCCACCGAGACTTGAACCAGGGACCTCAGGGATGGGAGGTGAAGGCGAGCAAGCGCTCGCCTAATGACCCTGCCGTGAAGGCAGCGTGCGCGGCTGGCTTACCGCGCTCGCAGAGGTGTCTCTCTACCTGGGGATTGTTCTAGTGTCTGGAACAATCCTCCTTTGGCGATGGCTCGACCGACAAAGGTCGAGCTAGCCCGTGGGCGTGTGGTGGTAGAATCGCGAGAGCGCACCCCGCCACGCGCCCCGATATGGGCTGGAAGGACACCGGGGGGGGGGGGGGGTGAGAGCCCCACACACGGCCGCGCATAGCCAGCGCGGTGACAAGGTGCATAAGGTGCATTTTCCCCCCGCAAAAAAAGGACCTCAGGGATGATGAGATGACCTTGAAACCGGTGTACTAACCACTTGATTACGGAGGTCGTTATATTTAACTAGGGTAGACTAGTGTCTTGAGTTGTGATTGATAATGATGATTTATTATTGTTACATATAATAAAATCTGATTTTTTTTATTTATTTTTTTTAAAACGTCGGCCTCACATTAGTATTTTTATCCCGTGTCGTGGGTGCAGTCACAAACAGAAATCCCACATGCACAAACACCCTAACCGGAACAAATTTTTGTAGGTCATACAAAATATCTGTCCCGTGCGGGAATTGAACCCGCGACTCGTTGCGTAGAAGCCGATTACTCGACCACTGCGCTAAACGTTTCATCACTAATATTTACTGAAGCAAAATTAAAAACGGTACATACAAATATTGGCCATATTGTGTATATAATGATGACACCGAATTAATATTGATGTATAAATCTTCGTTTCCATTAACGGAAGATCAGCAGAGACATCATTTCAAACATTTCCTCATTTCCTCAGCCGCGACGTACTTTAATTTACATCTCAAAGCCAGGCACTTTCCTGATTTAGGAATAAATCAATTGTCATTGTTCAAATAATCTTGGACTGAAACGGTAAATTTATCAACCTATCGACGAAAATAATAAAAGTTTTTTCTACTGTAGTATTATTTATTTATTCTCATTGTACGTAGTAGAAAAAAGGAAAATTCCATCGTTCATTATTCATAAGCATTTTCTTTGATCCCAAAAGAGTATTGTAACAACTTGCTTTATACACGTGCCGGTTGAAGGTCGAATATGCATACATTCATGAGAACATCGGCGCCCATCACATTTCGTGTGTGATTTCATGTTGATCAGTTCCTGAGAGATCTTCAGATGTTATGTGTTCGAAAAGTATAAACATTTTTATGCAAGTCGAGTTATTCTTATTTATCGATTTATTTACAAATTAGCTTTATTTAAAGTATAAAACACATAATAAGGTTACTAAATACGCTTCGCTATTTACTAAATAACACGCAAAACAATGCTTCATTTCACATAATAGAAATACAATTCAAAGGATTTTAATGTGTTTATCATTAAATCTTCTAGATAATTCAGAGTTCAATTCTTGTCAAACCACCCAATAACAGGTAGAAGAACCGAACTAAAATATCCGCGGCAATATTTGTTGGATGTTTAATCTGGATAACCCATATGTCAGCCACTTCCGGACGCTCGGATTTACTCAACCAGCGCCGCCGCCAGCGTCGAGTGGCTTAGAGCCTTAATTACCTGTCGATGCCAACCGTATATATGCTGGCTCGTATCAGATCCCATGTTTAAAAACGCTGTAAAATCAATTTTGAAGGATCCATCCAATAACCCTTCGATGCTTCATTTTATGGAAGATTTTTTTTGACATTATCTAAGAACTGAAATTCACTATGTAATTAAATTTTTTTATTAAAGTTGACATCGCTTTTATGACATATATTAAATTGACATTCTGTTTCTAAATTATCTATGATACAATTTTGTAAAGAATATTTGTATGTCACAGGTTAAACATGATGGACTATACCAATGTTGTAACACCTCTATATACATATATTATCCAAATGTGTATGCTCTTATCTCACTGAATCTGAACGAAAATGATCTTGCCTTCATCTGGTAACTTGACCCTAGATAGATTCGCAGAAATTGACATCTAACTAATTATGTCAACTATTTGTAAAGTGTGAATGCGCTAGTCGTTTGAACGGATTATAAGACATCTAATCCTCGTAGCATGACCAGTGAAACGCGGTATTATATTGATTTAACACTTTGATCTGTCAAAATACAAAGGAGAAATTTTAAGTAGGGGGTTATATCGCCTCCTTCTGTGAAGCAGTGATGCTCCAGAAGGAGGTCGCCGAGCGGGGTCGGGAGATGGCCGATCCCGCTCGAAGAAGGCGGCGCCGGGCTCGGTAGCACAGCTGCGGCGCCGCTGCGGGTCGCCGGCGGGCGCGAGGAAGTCGCGACTGCTACGGCGACCCGGGATGGACCACGCCCCTTCCGTGGCCGGGGGGCGTCGTCGGTGGAGGAGACCGGGGGAGGTAGTGTAGCCTCCCCTGAGGAGGGCTCCCCTCTAGGCAGGGGAGCAGAGGCTGGGGGTTCCCGGGAGCTCCCTACATGCCTGAGGAAGGCCATCCCTGAGGTTTTTAGTGGGTAGGCCTCCCCCTTCTGGGGAGGAGAGCCCCACATAACCGCCGGCTCGCCACAGCCGGGGTATGCAATTTAATGCATTTTCCTCAGGGAAACAAAAAAAAAAAAGGGGGGTTATATTGCACGATAAACGTTTTATCACCATCTTACGATTACTATAAGTGAGACGGCCATTGAGAAGCTCGCTTCCACTTAGGTCTTGTCAGATCTGAAAAGAAAACTTTTTTTTTGGTGGGAAATTCTACTTTTGCACCGTGACACCGTGCTGGCAAGGCGCGGCCGTGTGTGGGGCTCTCCGATCTAAGAGACCGGCCTCCCGCTAAAACTCCTCGGTGTCCTCTGAGCTCCGCCCCGGTATGGGCGCGTGGCGGGTAGCGCTTTCGCGATTCTACCGACACACGCCCACGGGCTAGCTCGACCTAGTTAGTCGAGCCATCGCCAAGGAGGGGATTGTCCGAGAACACTAGGACAATCCCCCAGATAAAGAGGCACTTCAACGGCGTGCGCGGTAGTCAGCCGCGCACGCTGCCTTCACGGCAAGATTATTAGACGGGCGCTTGCTCGCCTTCCCCTGCCAATCTACCTACAATAACATACATACGACTGTAATCGTATTAGGTATGATTGTATCTTATACTATATTGTATTTTTATATTATAATATACTAGCGACCCGCCCCGGCTTCGCACGGGTGCAGTGAAAAAATGGTTATGGTGGGTTATCCCTAAGAGATAGACATATACCATCGCGGACTTTTTTGTGGATTTTTGTAAGTTGTACAATACTGTAGTACATTATTTTGGTCTATCTCGTAGGGTTCAGCCAGCGTTTGCAATATAAGCGCAAAAAAACGTGCTTATTTACGACATCACATTAGAAACCTTTAAATTTATCAGTGTTTCTCTACTATATTATGAATTTATTATACATACAAACCTTCCTTAAGAATCACTCTATCTATTAAAAAAAACCGCGTCAAAATCCGTTGCGTAATTTTAAAGATCTAAGCATACATACGGACATACAGCGAAAGCGACTTTGTTTTATACTATGTATTGAGTATTGATTGATTATTGTAATTATTAACATTGTAAAGAGGAGATAAAAAATAGACCTTCAGAGTTTCTTGCCTGTTCTTCTCGAGAAGACTCTCCCAATTTCCGAACAGGTATCGAGTCAATTTTTTTATTTTTTTTCCTTATTCGTACGTACGGACAAGGTTTCTGTTTTTTTTTTAAGCTTTGTTTTTTTGTTTTGTCTGTTGACGTCAATAAGTGCCTGTAAAGGTCTATGTTGAATAAAGATTATTTTGATTTTGATAAGGAGCTTATGACTCCATCCGCTCCGTAGCCGGCGACTTGGCGGCACCAAGTTGTGCCGCCTTTATCTGAAAAGAAAACCTAGTTTTCGTAACGTTATACGTATAAATTCGAATTTAACATTAGATATGATTTACAGCGACTACCAGCAAAAGCTTTTAACACGTCTATATCTGTAAGAAGTTTAATCCTGTGTTTACTTATCCTCTCATTCTTCAGTCAACACTCCTTATACACTCTATCTCCAGAGCGTTAGAATGTCAGCACACAATACGAATTGTTGTTCATAGAAGATCGAAAACGTCATTGACTGCGAAATGGCTTTACAACGAACCTTTGGAGCGCTTCGAGAGGTAAACATTTATTTTGAATGGGCGCCGTCACGGCTCGCTTTTCTTGCGTGTTGTTTGACAGCTCAAGTTGAGACACATTTTGTCTATAGGTAATACGAGAATCGCTTTTAGGGTATTCACACGCGCTTAGACGAAGCGGGCAAGTAATGTTTATTTACATAATCAGCCACTACACTGTTTATTTTATTTAATCCCATGAAAGCGAACATGAATTAATCGGTATATTTATAGAGTTATTGCAATTTACTTGCGCTTATTCGATTTTTAGGGTTCCGTAGCCGAATGGTAAAAAATAGAATCTTTATGGATTCGTCATGTCTGTCAGTCCGTATATTACAGCCACTTTTTTCTGTAACTATAAGAGCTACTTATAACTTTGTAAGTAGATTTTCATACAAAAATAGAAAAACAACAAGAAATTTTTGGGTTTCCCCATACTTAGAACTGAAACTCAATTTTTTTTTTCATCATACTCATACCTGTGGTGTAGCTATGGATAGGTGTTCAAAAATGAAATTGAGGTAGTTTGGTCCGCTTGGTGGGAAAATGTGCCCCCCCCCCCCCCGTAACGGGATCTAATAATTAGTTTTTTTTTAATGCGTTATAAATCGTAAATTATTTTGGAAACCCTTCAAATTTCGGGCTATTTCTAGCCACGAATGTAGTCGATAAGATAAATCGTCTTCCGCTACAGTGTTTCACAGTTACCCCCGGACATAGGTAAACTGTCACACATTTTCCCACAACGGCCTCCCACAATCCCACAATGCGGGGGCACATCGGGTACTCAATGCCGTAGACTTAGCACAGCTCTACCGCAGACTGCTTTACTGCGTAGAAACGGACTCCCTAATATAGATACTTACCTACTGTAATTATTATGTTCCTAAATTTCTATTCACTTCTACTCGTTTTAATCATAATTTACCTTACTTCGATGCGAATCGTAATCACAAATCAAACGCTAAATATGCATATTTAAATGAGTTTGCGACTCTGTATGTAAATGTCTACACATCGCTTCCATTTTATGGCACAACTTGCTAGATACGTCTCCACCTTCATTGAAATCTACGTGAGAGTTTTAAAATTACGGCATCAGGGGCGGAGCTCGATTGCCTTTTGAATCTTGATACTAAGATGAATAACAGTGGTACTCAGGATATACGTTTTGGGCAATAATTTTTGGCGCATTATATCGTGCTAAAGGTAGACAAAGTATTCAAATTTCTATACAAATGAAATAGATGTCTAAATTTATTTTTTATCCACCAAAGCGATATCGTTCTTTTAAAACGCTGAACGACTCTATCTCGTCTTTATACGGCGGACATACCTAAATAGGTAGATAAATTGTTTGTTAAGTAAACATACTAACACTCGTAAAATAAAATAGTAGTAAAGGCAAAATAAAAATTAAAAAGTGCATACTGTTTTCTTTTGCCTTGAAAAATGCAAAAACGCTATCTGCCATTATTGTGTGAGAAAGACAAATTTATGTGAAGCAACTATACACATATATATTATCCTGAAACTGAAATTTAGGTAGAAACGACGCCTATAGGTAGTGGCGAAATTTTCCAGGACTTTGTAACCAAAAAACAAAAATGACTTCCAAATGATGACCTCCATCTCTAGCGAAAAGAACGGTGAGATTTGACTATGGCACTACCACTGTATTTAAGCGATTCCTCCGCTCTACTCCGACACCAGCTACGGTTTTAAGTTAGTTTCGCTATTTTATATGAATGCAGTTTGAGCCGATCATGCCAGTTAGAACAGGCTTTTTTGCCAGTCCAATACTTTCAATGTAAAATACAGTCAAACCGTTCATCGGTTTCGCGAATACCGTTTCGCAACGAACTGATATTAATTACATATCTACAATAGTAATAAAATAAATTTGTTATCTACAATGTGAGTGAATTGGCCTTTATTTCATCAACTCCAAAAAAGAACCCGTGTAGAATTCATATCACAGATTGAACCGGCTTTTTAATGTCAATTATTAAATAATGTATGAATATTAAATTCTATTTATAGTCTAATAAACTTTTGCACACCATCGGTATCCTTGTTTATAAATCCTTCTACGTGATACAAATATTCATACAGCACATTATGCAACATAACAGTACAAGCAGCGCGCTGTTTTGCAGTTTACTGCTCTTTTACGGAATGAAGGAAGCTATTTACTATTCAACTAGGCAAATAAGCCGAGATCGTTCAGGTCTGGACATTATTTCTGTCGGCACGACACTGTGATATAACGTCCCCATTAATCGAAAGTAAGTCATGCATTAATCTTACAGTTGTCTTTATCTCAATAACCTCTTGTGTGTGGTTGTCACAATTCCAATTAATTCTATCACACGTCGTCTCAGCCCTTTCGTCGCATGTGTATCTTTCTTCCGTTTATATCCATAACTCCTCTAATAATATGTCTCCCATCCGTCCTCATTATATGCCCATACCCTCGCCATACTTCTTATTTTTACCTGTCATTTTTACGTTCAATCTTTAGGCTTATCCATTTTAGTCACAATCGTCCATCTTAACATCATTTTCACCACGTAACATTTGTGTACGTCAACTAACAAGCTTTAATAAAAATCAGCAGTTAAAAACTGCATTAATTACTTTTGTGACACACATCCCGAAAAGATACTTTTAAATTTATTTCAACCGCTATAGCTTATCAATTTGTTCTGGGTGCATCTTCCTTATACCCAATCTATATACGTACACATTACCAGCGCGTTTGTGCCGATGTACTTCAATTAGATTAAATGCCTTTAACAAATCTAGCAGAGGCAGCTTAAGGATCAAAGGAAGGTGATATATTATTTTAAAAAAATATTTAGGCATTACGCACATTACTTTTCGTCGTCAGCATCAGTTGAAATACATCCCAAACGAGGACACAAGCTTACAATACGGGTGATTAGGCCTTTGTCAATCACTACTAGCCCCGTGCGGATTGGTCGACTTCAGATAGAATTTTTGGTTGTATCGTTGGGAAGTTCTTTATTGCACCAGCTATGACTATAATACCACCGGCGCTCAAATGCTATATTACGTCTAACTAATATTAATCTTAGGACAGCTAACACAGAAAATTTCTCTTTCTTTTCCCTGTTTCCAAATTTATTTGGGGTCGGTGCAACCTTTCATTCTCTACCATTCTCCTCTATCACTAGCTATTTCCACACTCACTACCTTCTTCAACATATCATCATTCACACAATCCATCTATCTTTTCTTCGGTCTTCCTCTCCGTACACCCCCATGTAACATGAAAACAACGTAATCCATATGAAATGTAATTCATAGCGCTGGTTAATTTTCTTTTTTAGCGGCCAATGTTGAAAAAGACTTTTTTATATATCGACTATCTATCAGACTGCTCCCTTGTAACTGTTTATAATCGCCTACAGTACATATAGTTCCTATTAAATTTGCAGCAAATCTGCAGCTACCACAAAACCACAGAGGATGTTGCTAACATGCGACTTAAGTGTAAAGTCGCCAGTAATAACACTGTCTGTCACGTCGGTGCTCTTTAATGTAAAGCAGACAACTCTGCACCCTCTCTCACTCTCTAACTTGCAGATAAGTGTCAATTGGACAACTGACCAGTAACTGCGTTAAGCGTAGCATCCTTAGCGACCACCGACGGTGTCACGTGATACCAGAAAGTATTCAATTATCAAATCGCTAAACAGATTAGACCCCTAAACATAACCATTATTTTGTTAAAATTGTTGATATCAAAATCGTCGGTGCAATCATATATTGAATGTTTATACAGGAGTTCTAACTGGAATATGACAAGGTTCTCACATGTCACCGATGTTCAAGTTTCGGCTAACCCTGCTAGTTCTTGCCTTACATAGCAGGAACGAAATCATGCTTAGTATCCATTGTTTTATAATGCCGTCTGAACAGAAGTACTAAGAAGTTTATTACATTTTTGTATTATTAGTTTCACTATAAATGACCACTTAAAATACCGTTAGCGTCTATTAGGCGCTACGGGCTCTTCATAAAAGCTATTAATAAAACATTCAGAACAACACACGATGTGTGCAATTTCCACAATATTCTGATTTCACACACAAATGAATGACTGTTTCAATAAAGAACCATTTGAACCAATTATGGCCTATAAACGCGAACCTCTCCGTTGTCTGTGGTTTTTATGGCTAAATGATATTTCAATGGACAAAGAACGTTCTCATTTACAGCAAAATGCTGAAAATGGATATCAAACATCATGAATCAGCTATAAAATTAGTTTAAGAATTATTTTATTAACTATTTCAAGAATAGTAAAGTGAGGAAATATTAACAAAAGTAATTCTTTTATGCACGTAAAATTACTACCAAACTTATAAATTTCATTAATATTAAATTAGAATCTAAAAATACAAGGGTGTGGCAAGAAAGATAAAAATGGGATTTAGGCAATGGAAATGAGAGCTTTGAGATGAATAATTGGAGTGAAGGATATATTGCGAAATAACATGATAAGGGAAAATGCGATGTGAAAGAAGATGTAGTGATAAAAATAAAGAAGGGAATGATACTTAGATGGTTTGGACAATTTGTTGAGCAAATAGGAATAGGAAAGTTGGTAGGGAACGACCTAGACGAAGATATTTGGACCAAGTAGATACCTATCCACCGCCGTCCTTAACTAAGCGGGGGCCCTTGGGCACACAAGAATTGGAGGCCCTTTTGGAAAGTAAAAAACGAGAATTATATTAACATTTTCAAAATAAGTTTGTTGTGCTCGCTAAATAAGATATGCTCGCGCCATCCCGCGGTTGGAATACTGCACTAAAATAACGTTACTGATTAAGCAATTTCGACGCTAGGTGCTTAAGTTGTTGGAATCCCGAACTATAAATCCATAGACGTCTCTCGGCCTCAGCTTCCAGATAGAAATGAGCCTTCTTGAAGCGTCTGTCTTCGTTGATATAATGGCGTAATATATGCCCCGTAAACATCTTTTTATAATGTTTCTAATTTGCGGAAAAAAGTTATGTCTAATGTGTCCGACAAAAATGTTTTAAGAATAAATGTGTGAGAGAAATTGTAGGTGCTTCGGGGCCCCCCTGCGAATGAGGGCCCTGGCGACGGGTCCCGTGTGCCCTTATAGTAAGGACGGTATTGTACCTATGTTGAAAGAAGGCTAGGTCAAAAGAACTTATTTACACAGTTAATAAATAAAAGTCGAAGAAGCTAAAGAACTATGTTTGGAGCGTAGCAAGTGGAAATCTCTGATCTCTGCCTACCGCCGTGGGAAAGAGGTGTATCTAATATATATATTGCATTTTAGTTGACTCTCTATTAACCTATAAAACATAATTACTTTTATCATTGATAGCGCCAAAAGGCAGCTTTATTGAAGAAAATAATAGTAACAGTACACCTACAAGCGCTTGTGGCTATTACGATTAAATTCTATACAAATAATAGAAACTATTTTACTACAAATAGTTTTTAATATATTTGTGTAAAATAGTATTTTACACTCGTCTTCATCACTACAAGTGACGACAGCTATGTTTTTATGCGTCTGCAATAAGTCTGCTAAGCCACAATGTGTTTTCATAACGACTTCTCATTGTGCTACATCAAACGAAATGTCAAAAAAGTTTGAAATTAACAGAGCACAAAAAGCGAACACTCATGTGGTCTCTCGGAGCCAAAACGGCAAAAAACTGTAGCAAACCTCCTTGGGGCCTTTACACCTTGCGACTTTTTGTAGGAATAAAATTACAACGACATCTTGTAGTCTGCGGTAACAGTCGTCGCAGAATTTAGAATACATTATGTCAAAACGTTTTTTTCTGGACGTTGTAAAAGTCGCCTAATGGAGTTTTTCATCACATATCTCCGAAGAGAATATAGGATCTGGTTAATGTATTTAATGGGCCTATAACCGCACTACTACAGTAGACTACTACTGGCCTACCAAGGACACTGGACTTGTTTTATTTCTTTCTAGTTAAAATTTAATGTCATTTTTACGTAGTCACCGTTTAAAAATCTTTAATAATTAGACACTGGATTGTTTTATTTCTTTCTAGTTAAATTTTAATGTAATTTTTACGTAGTCGAGATTTAAAAATCATTACAATATGGCGGTTATACAAAAGACACAATATGGCGGATAGCCGCCATATTCTATCTTCTGTAATGTCATATCTTCAGTGACACTCGCAAGATTAAGATGAATTGGTAGATTCATCAAAAATACCAACACGTTGGATCTTTAGAGTGCCACAAACAAAAAAACATACTCGTACATACATAAATGTACACATTATCTATCCCTTGTATTACACGTCGGGTGAAAATACAATAACGCACAGTTTATTGTTATTTGACGCCCCCAATTTTTCCTTTGGTTTATGTAAAAAGAGTTGTGCGCGCTATAGTATATAATTTAATACCAAGGGTATCTCTGAAGTACTTATTAAAAGATATTAGCATATTGACCTTAACAGATCAATTCATTTATGAAAATTTAATTTAGGTTTTTTTCACAAATTCAAATCACTTGTCAAAAGTACTCTTATGAAAAAAGATTATTACACTATTAGGGATTTAAATGAAAACAATACTTGGGTTTAATTTTAATAAATTTAATAACTCTATAGTTTTATTGCCAAATATTTTGACCATAGTAAATAACAATGAAAGTATAATCTTTATAGATATAATGTGAATTTGTTTAAAATTGTAAATAAAGTTGGCTTCAGACTATTTATCTGAAGCCAGTTTTTGACCCTGTAAAACTGTAGGAGAAAAAAAAATAGCCCTTACTGGAAACCAATGGCGTAGCATCTTTGACTTGTAAAAGTGATTGAAAAAATCTCACTGAAGAATAATTTTTTGATTTCGATTAATAAAATAATAATAATAAGTTTTTATAGGTTAAGTTTGGTTTAGTTATATAGCTTAAATTAATACTATTCTAATTTCATAATATTTGTAGTGTAAATAAAAGAGTAGAATCGCAATAAAATCGCAACTTTTAAATTACATTATACTGTAGGTACAATTTCCGCATGGGGGGGACCCTTTGATATTGGTCACTTACTTTTCACGATTTCATTTGTTTCCCGTGTACACGTTTGTTTCCAACTCATTCACGTCGCTCCCCGGGACGCCACTGTGTAATTTGCAATTATGGCTTTTAATTGTTTATTTGGAGAGCTTATTTATGTGTTTATGGTGTAAGTATAAAAACAAATATTTGAAAGCTAAAACACAAGATTTAATTGTTTCCCTATATATCAATGCAGATACTCTAAATATAATACAGAATCTTCATGTTTACTTGTTTTATACTATAAGCTGGCGACCGCGAATTCGTCTGCATAGATGATAGATTTTTTCCTAATTACTTGTCTTGAAAACGCGAAGTCTGTCTAGATCGATTTTAATGAAACTTTAAAATAATAAGTATAGCTTATTATACACCAGAATGACACACAATTTATAAGTCGGTTGGGTCAAAAATATTCGAATAATTTTTTTTTTATAGGTGTCATATGTCTATACTTCAGCCAAATCTGATGACGAATAAATGTAAACAAACCAATTTTAGGGTTATCACAACCTATTTCACAAGAAACATTTTTTATCTCGTCGTTATCCTGTACCTAAAGCCTGATTTTGATAGCTACTTCAATATTTTTTTTTCTATCACATATTACTAGAAACACACAAAAAACTTCAACATTTATGTAAAAATCTGAAAAAATAAAATAAAATCTAAATAAATTTTAGTTGACATCCCTATAATCTGGGTAACGAAAGTGAAATGCAGAAGTAATAAACATTTTCGTAAATTTTAACTAATCTGCCAAAGAAGTTGGCTATATTTTCTTAACACGCTGGCCCAATGCGGGTTGGTGGGTAGAAACGGTCACAGATGTGACCGGGACCAACGGCTTAACGTGGCTTCCGAAACACGGAGGAAATCGAGATAAAAAAGTCGTGGTCACCCATCCATGGCATGACCATGGTGAGGGTTGCTTTGTTTTCAATCAAAGCCAAAGCGCACGAACCAATACGCCAACAAGCTCCTCACTTGCATTTACATAGGTATGTATATTTCATGAAAAAATATCTGGTACTGCGGTGGTAGGACCTAATAGGTCAGACGACCTGGTAAAATAAGAAACGCCCCCCCCCCCTTCGCTTTGAAATAGAAAAAAAAATATTTATACTGTTGCTTAGTAAAAAAGGTTATTAATATATGCCTGTCAGTGGTTGCTAGGCAACGCTTTGTTGATAAACATTCTTCATTGGATTTGGCTGGAGTTATAGTTGAAACTACTCCAAGCCTCTCATAAGCGGACAGCCCCGTGACACCTAGTGTCGGGACTCTTGGGAGAGAGAGATGCGCATGTGCATCTACCCGGCTCCCCGTAAGAGAACTAGGGAGTATTTATTAGAGGCTTGCTTGCGAGCTGACGCCATCCGGGCCGCGGAAGAATACTTGTCGGTTCCAGCCCCGAACACCAGGCGTGAAGACAAAATGCTCCGTAGGTTTTAGTCTGTAGGCAACGTTACCATCTTGCGGAGAGTCCGATATAACCTCATGCTGCTCTCTACAGGAGGTGTTTGTATTTCCCTAAGTATATAAAAGGGTTAGAAGACAGAGACCTCTTAAAGAAGAATGTAATGCGGCACGTTTTTCCCATACGGTCGGTAGCGGAGTAAGAACGGTCAGTAACTACTGAAATGGATTTTAATGAAACTACAATAATATAGCTTATACGTGAAAATAACAGAGGCTACAATTTATTAATATATTGTGTGAATTGACTAAAATATCACGATAAGAGTCCTGCGCAGACGAAGTCCCGGACATGAGGTAATTCTAAATATGATATAGTATTTATACGTTCTTCTTCTTTTTTACTATGTAATGAAGCTCGAATAACGCGCCCCATCGCCGCGTTTCCTGTATATTTACCCACATAACGTTTCTCTCTTTACAATCTTACATCAAAGACGTGTACAAACGCTACTAGGACAAACCACCCTACATCCGGATCTGCTTGTTACGGAACGATCTTGTACACCCCCGACGGCGATGTCGAATCGATCTCTCGCAAACGCAGTAATGTTCTCTCAGATTTATTTTTCATATTTTTTAATAAAATGCAAGATCACAAACGAAAATGGCATAATTATTATTTATCAACTAAACACTACTTTACAGCCTTTGGTCGGGCAGAAGGCCTGGGCCTTATCGGGTTTGAACTAAAGCGCCCGACCTCCAGAGCAGGGGACGGTGCATAAGTTCTTTCTAGAGAGAAATTTCTAGATATGCCTTTAATGGCCGAACATAGTGATACTATAAACTTGTTTATACCACCTGTCTACTACCTATGTTTACAAATAATTGATTAGATTTGGATTCTCCCGACAGAATCACTAGCGCACTTCTAAATAAAGTTCAGACGCATTATATTTTTGTATTCGATGAACCTACGCTAAAAACGCAAATGGTTTTCGCCATAACCTTGTATAGAACAAGTGATTAGAAATCACTTCAAACATGCCTTTACTACGCCTTTACTCAAAAATTTCGGGATCTCGCGGATTTGATATTTCCGATTCAGCGAGATCTCAAATATGCGATGTCGAGTCGTTATTGCATTCCCTAGTCCCTAGCCCTCGTTACATGACCACCAATATATACACAAGTTATGTAAATCATTACAGAATTAAATTAATTGATTTATTTGCAATAATTTCGGTTTAAAATACAGCCATACACGCAAACAAATATTTATTAATAAATAACAAAGAATATTAATTATAACATTATCATGTTCTTGTAATTAATACGTTCAATCACGCTATAAAAACTATATCTATATAATCATTCTCACATTCTGAATAATTTGAATTGAATGAGCTACTGTACTTATTTTTATCGCTATAAATTTTTAATAGATCTTTGATCACATTATCAAACAGAGCCTTACATTTTTAATTATGAAACAGAATTGTATTGCTATTGTTAAAAAGCGATTCTTTTTTACAACACAGTGTATAATTTCTATACAACACCAGCTGCTCGCCATTGATCGAATCTTAAGTTGAAAGCAATGAATGCACCATGTTGTTAATAAACTATACTCATCTGGTCTCAAGTGTTTGAACCACTTCATGCCTCATCCAACTCTTCAACCTCTAACCTCATAGAGCATCTGTTTTAAGTGGGACCTTTATTAAAAAAGAATTCATTCAAGTTAGATTTACACTTACCTCTGAATTGGAGTAGCGGTTAAAGCACGTGTGTTAGTTAGTTTGGCTGGGCTCCACCGCACTTACGGCCGGTTTCTGAAACGCATGTTATGTTAACACGCTGTTAACACGTTTACTACTTCTTATTAAACGCCAAATATTTAGCCTCACGATTGGGCCATTGTGCGTTAAAGCACGTGTGTCGAAAATACTAGATTATGGAGTTACTATTATAATTAATGAAACGATCATCATAATAGTATCGTATGTTTATAAACTGGTCATATCTTTTTCTACTTAATAATCTGTTCATTCATCGGATTTTATTAATGTTAACATGATCATCACAGATGATATCAGTCATCACCATATCACGTTTAACCCTTAGTTACCAAACCATGCTGATGGATTGATTGACTTCTCATACACTTTTGAATTTCCTCGAAGATGTATGCATGTTACATCACGTTTTTTTCCTTTGGCGTAAGACGTCAGATTAGTATGAAATACGATAAACACATTTTTCTCATGGCAGGATTAACTTTAGGAGATCTAAGACCGATTCCAAGATCACAGAGCCATCTACCACCAACATAAACGTAAAATACTTGTGTAACGTAAATACCCCATCTCACCTCCTTGATATAACATCAATAATAACACTAACACATAAATCGAGAAAGAAAAATTACATTAATGCAGCCATAGACCTAGTAATCGATAATCCCTTAGACAGTTCAGCAACCTTCAATATTACACGGGTCCCGAACTTTCCCAGCGTGCTGTGAGTTCCAACTTATATTCCCGTCGTCCTGTTAATATTCAACAGTACGCCGTCTGCGGCATTATGTAAATGGTACGCAAACTACGCCTCTCTTGATTATGGATACTAATTAACGAGTATTTGCACTTACAAATCGCGTTGATAAGTCTATGTGCTTGTCTACGTGTGATATGGTTTGATTATAATTTGACATATTTAATAATTAAACAATTTTTTTTATTCTTTATTTTATGGCAATACACCTCATGGTTAACATTTACTAATAATAAATATATCAAATATAATTTAAAGCACAATAAAGATATACCAAATTAAATTTTAGTTGTGTTCTTATTTACCTAGCTTTACTGTTTAAATATATGAAATACAATCAATTTCTTAACAACCTGATCGCAGAGATATAAATCTGTATTATAATTAATATTCTAGAGGAACAAAACCAAATAAAAAAAAAACCGACTAAGATTCGACCTGGCCTCGATATTTTTCAATCTTTCACTGCCATAAATGCCCCATCAGTGCAGTCTCCCTCAGGGCAGCTTGTGGCGTGCTGGCGGTGAGTTGCGTCACCGAGGGTACCGATGTGCCTTAGCCAGCCGGAC
The DNA here is from genome assembly GCA_036419045.1 of Scirpophaga incertulas. NCBI lineage: Eukaryota > Metazoa > Arthropoda > Insecta > Lepidoptera > Crambidae > Scirpophaga > Scirpophaga incertulas. Next base: position 36,946,652 of record CM071627.1, read on the forward strand.
AGAGTGAAGTCACAAGAACAAATGCTCGAAGGGTGGAAGTGTAATAATGTCATAACGCCGACGGCGTCTCGATCGCTGTCGCAGACACACCTCTCTACACCCTTAGCCGTTCACACCAATGTTGCTCTCTTCGCACCAATATTGGTCTGCTTTTTGGGGTGCCCATTTAGTGAGCGGCGAGTCACCACCTGCCATATTTAAATCAATTAGGAGGCTTTGAGAAGGCAGGTGACCGGAGTCTCTTCCATAGCCCGGTTTTCATTATCACCTAAATCGAAATGCAATAGGCCACAAACGTTTTGACCACTAATGACAATAGTTTCTGTGCATCTAACTGGGTATAGTTTTTGGCTGCATTTGTAGTGTAGTGTAGTGCAGATAGAGATTAAACCCAGTTGGTACATTCCATGCACACTTTCATTAAATTTCGCTTAAATGGCCTCTACGCGTTGGATCTGTATCCCCGCGCACGCCTTATAAAGGACCGCGTCTTCAAAGACACGTGATGTAAGCTACAATAATAATAAGTTTATTTGCAATATACATTTGTAACAATACATAAGGATTCCCTGACCACCGAGCTAGACTAATTGTCTGTATTTCGGTAAGCAGTGTCCTCCTCTATAAAGACACAGATAAACACAATCATAACAAAATAATATATTAGTGGAATGTTGTATGAGCGAATCCTGAAGCAGAGAATTATTAATTTCTTAGTTGCTTTTCTGAATCGACATTATATGTAATTGTTTTCAAATACAAAAGTACTTTTTCAACACACTTCCTCATAAAGTGGCTCTAATCCCATGGCAATTAGGCACATAGTGACACCTATAATCAAACTGTGACTTTTTCATTACTATTATTCACAAGTGAGTAATAGTTTTTTTTTTTTATATTATTGGTTGAGTTACGCTTACATTTGCGCTAAAAAGCTATCCGCGAAAAGCCCAAAAAAAAAGAAACCTCATTTTTTAGTCTATGGCCGATGCGCGCGCATAGGAAAACTGATTAATTTTTCCCGCCATTACGAAACATTTTTCACAACTCGTCTGGTTTTCTCTTTTGAAGTTATTTAGATAAGAAAATGATTTTTATCTACTATGTAAAATGGTTTTTTATTTAAGTATTATTTTATTCAGAAGTGTGTTGAGAAACGTTGTATGATACACGTGTGTATTGATGATTACCGTCCTCGGCTCCTTAAGACCCTCGCCTGACGGTTCGGGCCTCAATGCGCCTCAGCGGTAATCACCAACATTACACACTTGTACCATAATGTACTATTACTCTTCCTGCTTTGTCTTTGAATTTTACCTTTCATCTGTAAATCACTAATGGTATTTCACCAATATTATTACAATTTACGACAATTCTAAGTATGTTATCATCATCATCATCCCTGTTACATGTCCCTCCCTAGGGGCAATTCCTTCGCATATGTATTCAGATTGCTTCATAAGTTTACAAAAACAAAAACGTGGTTACATAACAAGGTCAAACTGATATTTTGAATGTCGAAAGACGGTGCCAAAACTACAGCGTTGTCACTATCACTCCTTATCTTTAAGGAAATGAGTGAGATAGAAGATTGACTGAAACCTATGAAATAACTCTATGCCCCGTTTATCTTCAAACAATCAATGAAATAAATGCGAACGGACTTAATTTGGCCACATTCCATTTCGCAGTCATCTCGTCATGCATATGTGAATTCAATTAATTAACTACCGAGTTTAATATATTCAAAGGGTAATTAAAATTGATAATTTCCCGTTGACAATTAGGCGAAAGCAATTTTCGATAAATTTAACGTAGTTTTCAAATAATAGACTTATAGCTTTGTAATTGACGTTTTTTAATTTTTTTAATTGAATTACTAATTAGGCGATAACACCACGATGAATACCAATACGAGGAAAGAAAATATCGTGAAGCTCTATATATTTATTTATTTATTTATTTTTCGCTGTGACACATTTTAACATTTATATACAACAGAAAAAAAAACAAGTTAAATCAAATGTGACACGGAAAAGGATATCTACTCAACATGATGTCAGGGCGTCGCATAGACCCCCTGACGTAGATATCCCTCCAGAGGAACTGCTATAGCACAGCAATTACTTAGTCTACTTACTTATATTAAACATAAAACTAAATACTATATATAAAACTACATTATACAAAAAAAAAGGACTTACAAACTATGGTGCTAACAATTTATCATAATAGGTAATTAAATTTTATTAATTTATATAAAACTGACACAACTGACATATATATATATATACTATATATATATATATATATATATATATATATATATATAATATATATAGCTACTCCCCACTCGACCTTGTAGGTCGTCAAATACTTGCTTCCCCAGAGTAATGGTGAAAAAGTCTTTTCTGCCTTTTTTTAAACTGTTATTACGACATCCACGGGTAGATAGGAAGCGATTCGACATATACGAGTATACGCCATCACATTTTCCAAATCGCCATTGGAAAGTTCAAAACTTCCCCACGTCTGTCTTAAGAAATGTCTGGGCCAAGCTGTTGTGTACGTGTCTTCTTGTATCTGGAGTCCAAATTATTATGTTGGTACGCGAGCAGCGGCTTACGCGATTAGTATAGTTCAACAAGTTCGTACAGCTAATTGCTTAGCCGGGGATTAGATGAACATGTCTCTTCAACACAGCGCGGTTTCTATCGATCTCCCTGTTACAAGTGTACACGGCTGGAATAACTTATCTAATCTAAAATCGTATATAGGGTTTGCTCATTGATTTCAAAAGTGAAGGAGCGTTCGACGAGGTCATGAATATGATGGATGACCGAACATGAAAAATAAGGTAATAATAAGGTGAAGCAAGTCGTATGTATAATCTTGTCGCGGTCACTCCTTAGTCTTATTATCGAACTACAAACGGGTGACGCAACGTTTGTCATAAACTAAAACGTGATGGGTGTACTTACATAAAAACACACAAACAAAACGAAACAGTGTTTTATTTCCAGCTGACCTTATGCTGGTCGTGTCAGTTGACTGTCTATCGAACCGTTCGAATGAAGCGAAAGATTTATTTTGGAATTATCGAAGATGTCATGTCTTTCCGCTCTCCCTTCTTCAACTTTCATATCAATATTCACACGGTCCATCCATCGTTTCTTCAGTCTTCCTCTACCCACAAGCCCATCGATTTTCATTTCCAAAACTTTTCTAGTAACACGATCATTCCTTCTTCCAAATACATGACCATACCAGGATAGTCTCCTTCCTCTTTTTTTCAACAATAGGAACTACTTTCAGACTTCCGCTGATATATTCATACCTCACACTATCCTTTCTTCCATATATCCATCACTCCATACATCAATCTTAACATACAATCATCGCTAATAAGGTCCATAATCTGCTTGTATGTCAATATTATCAAAACAACCGTTAGTAAAACTATTATTACTTAAAACACCAATATCGTACCAAAACCGATAAATTCAATAACACTCATTCAAAATAATATTACCATTCTCTACTACCGCCCTCGTATAGTTCACGAGCGATGATCATAACAAATTGTCCCGTAAAGCCTCGCCGACGGCTGAAACGGATTTAATCCAATTATTCGTTCACGAATTCAGAATGACAAAGTGGTGGATTAATAAACGCGCACTTTTTTGCCACACATGTGACGTCATTGTTAAGGTCGTTGTGTGGAGTTGTATATCTGTGTAACTACAATAGGTTGTCGAAATTTTTTATTCTATATACATATATTTAAGGTCCATTACAAGTTGAGAAATATTGCAGAAGTAAGAGTATACCAAAGAGACTTAGTTTTTTTTATCGTAATGTTCCAGTGTGAAGGGGAAGATAGTAATGATGGGAAAAAACGTATCTTTGTTGAGATTGAATCATTTGTATCCGGATCAATACAAAGATTCGAATCAGTAAATCTCATTTGTGTCAGTGACTCTGAACCGATTAAATCGATTCAAAGTCACTGATACAAATATTCTGATATCTGATACAAATACACTCATATAAATATTGATATTGATTTATTTGTGTCAGTGACTGAGTCAATCGTGTAGTCTTCGCGTATCGAATGAAATCGAGATGCAATTGAGCGACGTGATCCGAAGCGCTCCGACTCTGAACTATTTACTTATCTCAATCGTTCGAGCGCCGCGTGCCGATTGAAACGGAGATGCAATTGAGCGAATGATTCATTTGAAGCGCTGTTAGAGATTTGAATCAGTGAATGACTTGGAAGAAACGACTCACTGATTCGTTTCTGTAAAGATTGACACATCTCTAGAAGATAGGCTAAATTGCGGAGCATTGTGACCCTATATCTTATGTCACATGTTGGCATCGTACATTGGATTGCAGATTTGCTGTGAATCTAACAGAAACCACATTACTACATAGAATTTATTTTTATTAATTATAAAACAAATTCGCTTTCTCTGTCCCTATACCCCTATGTATGCTTAAATCTATCTCTGCTTAATCTCTTAAAATGACGCAACGGATTTTGATGCGGTTTTTTTAATAAATAGAGCGATTGAAGAGGACGGTTTATATGTATAATCTTCTTCTCCATGTGCCATATCCTTCGCGGATGTCGGCGACCATAGCACAGAACTGATTCCTATCTAACGCCATTCTGCCCAAAGCGACAACGTCACACCCGGTCCAGCTTCTCAGATTATCCGCCCAAGATGTTCTTCTTCCTTTCCCTCTTTTACCCTCAATTTATCCTACAATTATATTTTTACATACATACACTCACGCCTTTTTCCCATGGGGGTAGGCAGAAATTACGTCTTTCCACTTGCTACGGTCTTTACATATCTCTTTCGCTTCATCTACTTTCATAACATTCCTCATACATGCTCAACGATTTTACATGAATGTTTCTACTAGTTCCTGTTTCTTATTCATACGATTTAAAACATCTATGTTTGTGACCTTATCACGCCAAGAGATTCTTAAACCAAAAAGCACTATGAGACTGAGCAAGAACAAAATATGTATAATAACATCCATTAAATCATGGAGAAATTATATACAACGTCACAGCTAGTGTAATACAAGTGACTGTAACCGTTAGGTGGGCAATCTGTTTGTTTGTCATAATAATGCTTTAAACACCTGTTATTTTTAATAATATTGCAACATGTTTCCCTCTACTATCGAACCCAGGACCTCGTGATGGCGACACTGAAACGGTAGTACTAGCCACTCGACTACTATAGTCATTCATTATATTATATAATTATATTTCCAAAAATGATGGTGCTGTAGTCGCGATAATGGACTATGAATCTTTGTTCTGTTGGTATGGAATCCGATAATCACTGTAGCACTTGCTGCAGTGATGGTATCCTGAGCACGTTTCGTGGTGACTAAACCTCTCTCCTGAGAGAAAAAGTCCACGGACCAAAAAAAAGGATTTAGTCAACATTTGGCCATTTTCCTTCACTAATTTCGATGTAATCCCATGAGATTATGAGAAAACGTACGATAATGTTATCAATATCTTTTCTATTGTTAAATCACTGGCAGGAATGTTATAAATATAATCATAAATTAACATCAAAGTTAAGAAAACGAGTATTCTTAACAGCTATTTAGCCATTGAACCGAACCTCAAGCGTCATCGCCAGCCGAAAGGGTCCCGACAGACCCATTCATTGTTAAGCGAACAAAGCTTTTAAATAAACGCCTTTCGACATTAGCACACGTTTTTGTTTCAATTTACCCGCTCATGTAATGCTTTTGTATTAATTGGATTCTTGTCCCCTTTTTTCAGGTAAGTACCAGTTGCTGGTTCTTCTGTGTGTGAGTAAGTTTTGGTGGCTGCTGCCTGTCTCGCTCATGAGAAAAATACTATATATGGATAATGTATAACTATACGAACAGAACATTTTTTTCAGTATACGAAATACTTTGTAATTAATACTTTGGTTTCTAACAAAAATCAAAAGCAAAGCAGAATATACCTTATTGTACAGATTTTAGAAGTCAAAGTAAGTATTAATAACAAAGTATTTTGTATAGGTGAAAAAAATGTTAATCCGTACAAAAATTTATGAAGCACATTTTTTGAAAATTAAAGACATGTCAATATTAAACTAATTAATAACGATAATTAGAGAAAAACGGTGATAATTTCAGCCAATAAAATACAAAAACAATGGAATAAATTAGACACAATTTTCGACACATTTTTATTTTTAGATTATTTTAATTTAAATAAACAAAATGGATACAAGAGTAAAAATATAACACAAAAATAAATATGATCAATAAGGCTTAAATTAAGCGAACTAAAATTTGATATTAAAACAAAAAGAAACAGAGAAATGTTTATATGTAAAAAACATCTATATTAGTTGTTATTGTTATCAATGATCTTCTGTATTTCATCAAATTAATAGTAAAAAGTATCCTGGCGTTAGCGACGGTGCTAGCTTCTATTTTGAAGATATTTCTTTAGGGGTCATCCATAAATTACGTCACACGAATTTCGTGACTTTTTGCCCCTCCCCCCTCCTTGTCACAGCTGGACATTTGTGAGACTCCCCTAGTGTGATGTCACAAATTTGGAAATTATTGAATGATAAAAGCGGTTTCGAAATCAGTTTTATTTTCATTTTAATAAAATTAACATCAAATCAATTAACAAAACAAAAAAACGATTCCTTATATTAAATAAGTATATGGTCATTTCATGATTTTCTTATATATATTTTTCAAAATCACCTACTATAATCAATTAGAAAAATAGTACGTTTCGGGAGTACCCCTATTAATAGATAGAAGAAGATACTATTCCTTTATTTATTTATGAGAGTATACAGACTTTACAATAAAAGTTAATATTTACAGCACTTTTCATACTAATAATTAATAATTTAAAGTTTGTGTTTTAAAGTAAGCTTATTTGATTTAATAGATTTTGTAATGTGACGTCACGAAATTTAAGATCCCTCCCACCCCCTTGTCATACAATGTCACACTTCGTCAACCCCCTCCCTCCCCATAACCGTGTGACGTAATTTATGGATGGCCCCTTATTATTTACTATGTATTTAATAATTTATACACATTATAGTTATAAACAGAAACAATTGGAACATAAACATATAATATACACAAATACATATAAAATATAGACATATGTTATTATTATTTAAAAGAATGTCGGATTAATTAAAAAACCGAACAATATAAATTGTTAAATTAATCGCGACCTTTTATTTCTCGCAAAATTCGCAAGAAAGGGAATTTCTAAGAAAGTTTTAGACCTCATTACTTTTTCAAACACAAGTGTGTTTAATTTATTATAATTTCAACCAATACCATTGATTTTTTATGGCATTTAGTGTACCATATAATTTTAATATAACTCTTAATTTTAAAGTTCCTTAAAGCCCGAAGGAAATAACGTAGAGAAAAGCAGCGAGCATCATTTAGTTAGGTAGTTCTATAAAACCTCGCCAAGTGACTGCCTAATTACAATAAAAAGTGAATGCTCTCTGATTCTTTCAAAACAGATTATTATATGATTTATATATGACTAGCGACCCGCCCCGGCTTCGCACGGGTGCAGTGAAAAAATGGTTATGGTGGGTTATCCCTAAGAGATAGACATATACCATCGCGGACATTATTTTGGTCTATCTCGTAGGGTTCAGCCAGCGTTTGCAATATAAGCGCAAAAAAACGTGCTTATTTACGACATCACATTAGAAACCTTTAAATTTATCAGTGTTTCTCTACTATATTATGCATTTATTATACATACAAACCTTCCTTAAGAATCACTCTATCTATTAAAAAAAACCGCGTCAAAATCCGTTGCGTAGTTTTAAAGATCTAAGCATACATACGGACATACAGCGAGAGCGACTTTGTTTTATACTATGTATTGATATATATATTAACGCCACAGTATATATCAGATCTCTCTGCCTAACCGACAACTTTGTAATTTTCATTGATATTTAAAGAACTTAGCAAGTGATTATCATTTAGTAAAACGTTTATTACAATAAATAAATTTATATTTCTTACACTTACAAAATAAGCTCTGTAAGGCTTGTATGGGATCTAGACATGCAATAAGTATACATATATAAGTAAATTTGGTAGAAATATATTATAATAACCATGACTAAGATTATTAGTGTTATTATAATGTTCGCATTCAGCACGCAAACATCCGCCCACACCCGGACTCGAACCCGTGACCTCAGAGATGGCGACACCTTGAAACCGGTATACCAACCACTCGACTACGGGGTTCGTCAAATTATCTATTGACTTTAACAAGATTTAAACTATTACAAATGGAAGTTAATATGGCTATATGTCAAACTCGTCCTCTCAAATCGTGGCGTGATGTGAGCTGTCTAATTTCAGGTAATGTGCGATCAATCGACATTGTAACAGTCCGAATTACTGTAATATGCGACCAATTGAAATTGAAATGCTCAGCGTTTACAATTACGCCGGCTGCGGAAATAAGCCGTAAACAAGGTTCGGGAGGCGTGCACAATGGCGTCACAACACAAAGCGCGCGGCGGACACCGCTCTCTGTCGGCGTAAGGTGACCAACTTTACCCCAGGACAGAATTATATAATTTACTAGCGACCCGCCCCGGCTTCGCACGGGTGCAGTGAAAAAATGGTTATGGTGGGTTATCCCTAAGAGATAGACATATACCATCGCGGACTTTTTTGTGGATTTTTGTAAGTTGTACAATACTGTAGTACATTATTTTGGTCTATCTCGTAGGGTTCAGCCAGCGTTTGCAATATAAGCGCAAAAAAACGTGCTTATTTACGACATCACATTAGAAACCTTTAAATTTATCAGTGTTTCTCTACTATATTATGCATTTATTATACATACAAACCTTCCTTAAGAATCACTCTATCTATTAAAAAAAACCGCGTCAAAATCCGTTGCGTAGTTTTAAAGATCTAAGCATACATACGGACATACAGCGAAAGCGACTTTGTTTTATACTATGTATTGATTGATTTACACCATCTTTCGTGTGACTTATTCGTAATAAATCAAATATCGTAATATTCTTGTGTTATGTGATTTGTCAATCACTACATTACTAAAACAAAGCCGCTATCCGCCGTCTGTCTGTCCCTATGTAGATCTTTAAAACTACGCAACAGAATTTGATGCGGTTTTTTTTAATAGATATAGGATTCGTAAGGAAGGTTTATATGTATAATACATACATAATATAGTGGAGAAACACTGATAAACTTAGAGGTTTCTAATGTGATGTCGTTGCAAATTGCGCTTATATTGCAAAAACGCTGGCTGAACCTTACAAGACAGACCAAAATAATGTACTACAGTATTGTCCACCTTAAAAAATTCAACAAAAAAGTCCGCGATGGTATATTTCTATCTCTTAGGGATAACCCACGATAACCATTTTTTCATTGCACCCGTGCGACGCCGGGGCGGGTCTCTAGTTAATTAAAATTTGAAGAGAATATAGAATAATATTTTATGGTTCGCAGTACCTAATATCGAAAGATTAATACCTCGTTCGTATACAAATAGTTTTTAAAACCAGTATCTGCCAGTCTTACATTCCTCGTTATTTGTGTTATTGGTTAGGCTATAGATCTTTAAATGCCCAAAACAATTTAAAGTCGTCCGTTTTTCCATATCCAGCAGTTAATTATTCACTAGTTCAATTAAATACAACATTATTCCGAACATGAGCCAGCGGTTATTCCTTTTTAGCTGTGAGTAAATCGAGACATTATGTACTAGTTAGATATTTTATTATTTGTGACTGATAGAGTCTTTTTTGTATGAATACAATCTCGGTATTCGATATCATGTTTCTTTTTTATCACAACTACAAACACTCTTACACTTATTTACGGTTACAATAACAAAATATATCAGCCATTGAATCAAAAAATAACGTAATATTATTAACAGTAAATCTTTTGCTCAATATGTTTTGCCTTCTTCCTTAATCATACGATCGTAGTCACCCTACATTAGGGAACAGGCGGGGGCGGAAGTGACGAAATCTCCCGTCGGGTCGCCATGGCGACCGCCGTGTTTACCGCGCCTTATCGACCCGGCTGCAGCGGTGTTTACGCGCGGTGTAGCGTTCGCAGGGTTAGATGCATCCAGTTAGCCTTGGTTAGGGTCAAACCTACTACCATTTTTCTACGAGTTGAGTTTTAATGAAAATAAAAACAGTTTTAAGGTCTAATTACGCACGGTACAGTAGGTTTAAATTTACCTACTTAAATCTTATGAGTTGGGGCTGTACTGTCAATTTTACTGTTAGATAATTAAATAGAAATAAAAATAGGTAAAAAACTTTTTAATTTAAACGGTTTTATGTTAAACATACATTGCAATGTTTAAGATAAATGTACTAAAAATGTACTAAAAACCAAAAAATAATAAAATAGATACAGTCGTGGGAATTATAAACATATGCATAGACTAGACTAAAATAAAACCGCGGGGCACATCAATACATTACATTTTAATCAACGATTGTAGACAATTGATGTGCCCCACGGTTTTATTTTAGTCTAGTCTATGCATATGTTTATAATTCCCACGACTGTATCTATTTTATTATTTTTTGGTTTTTAGTACATTTTTAGTACATTTATCTTAAACATTGCAATGTATGTTTAACATAAAACCGTTTAAATTAAAAAGTTTTTTACCTATTTTTGATACCCATATTGATAGGATTGATTAAACCTAAGTTTTCCGCCATTTTGTAGAGGCCGCCATCTTGGATTTAATTTTATATAGTACATTGTATTCTACTGGTTGAGCACTTTCATTTGATACCCATATTGATGGGATTGATAAAACCTACGTTATCCGCCATTTTGTAGCGGCCGCCATCTTGGATTTAATTTTTTTATAGTATATTGTATTCTGCTTGTTGAGCCCTTTCATTTGATACCCATATTGATGGAATTAATAAAACCTAAATTGTCCGCCATTTTGTAGCGGCGGCCATGTTGAATTTATAATGATAATGAATAAATATAATTGTATTGTCACCAAAATCCAAAGTGTATACAAAATTTCAGATTAATCGGTTGACAGGAAGAGGGTGAAATTTGATTTACTAAATTTGACCCAAGAATGAATGAACCGGGCTGAGCTAAATAAAACCGTTTAAATTAAAAAAAACTATTCCCAAAACGACGTTGAAGTTGACATTTGTTACTGAGCCTATAAAAATTTTCCTCGTTCATATTTTCAACGGCTTTCGAATATTTTCTTTCTCGATTTATTCTAATCAGACTCCGATGTCCGAAGCTTACAAAATATGTTAGACAAAGAGTGTGACCACGGATACCACCTCTAAGCAGATGTGATAGAATGCTTTATGGTCAAATGGAAGCTTTATTGAAAACAGTTTTCTTGTTATGTTTTCATTTAAACACACACAAACACACAAATACTTATACATATAACAATATTCTTGATGACTACTGAATATGGCTGTTTTTATTATTATTTTATTTGTGAAATTTTTATCTCATAAAAGTATTTCAAAATAGAAAACAAAGTGGGCAATTTTGTTTATATCCTCATAGAATTTGGGCAACCTTACTCGATTATGACGTCTCGCTACAAATATGTCGCTGTATCTTTATAAGTAATAAGTGCAGTTATACAGTATTTCTCAGCTCAAAAAGCGCTTTTATTATATATATAACTAGCTGTAACCGCGACTTCGTCCGCGTGGAATTTAACATAAAAATTGATTCGTTTATTTAGTTTTTGTTTTTGGTTTTTGAATTTTGTAGTGGACAGTACGTGGACATTGCAACATCACTTTATAGTATGTAAAATATATATTTTTTTAATAAAAGTAACCAAAGTTACTTCTTATTACATCCGTTACCAATAACAATAACAACCGGAACAAACAGACGGCACTCCAATTTTATGACATTTTTTATCTATACATTACATATGTATAGATAAAAAAAATGTCATCTAACCAATTTCTTTATACATTTCTTAGTATCCGTTCACACCTCACGCTTGTTTTACTGAAAAAACCATTCGGTTGTAACACCAGCGCAAAACACCGACTGAAAATTCGGCAATTATCTCTTTGAGACATTTCGGCTTTCGTTAAAATCGCCCGCTACACTGCCTGCCTTCAGGCGAGGTCGTTGTACACTGACGAGCTGAAATAAGTAATACTCAAGAAAAAAAATATCGATTCTGAGGAAATGTTACTTAGGGTATTCAATGATTCAATGTAAGACAGCAAAAAGCAATAATAATAAGCTATATATGACTCGAGAATTCGTCAGTATTTTGTAACATTAGTTCAGAGGTTCCCAAACTTTTTTGTGTCGAAGTAGACCCTTTGTCGTGTTTTACGGTTTTGGGTAGACCCCCTACTCACCTGATATTGAACGCCTACTCGTATATCCTACAACTTACAAAACTTTATCCCAACTAATATTATAAAATGCGAAAGTGTGTTTGTTGTTTGTTTGTTTATTTGTTTGTTTGTTTGTTTTTTGTTACCTCTTCACGCTTAAACTACTGGACCGATTTTCAAAAATTCTTTCACCTGGAAAGTACATTCTCCCGAGTAACATAGGCTACTTTTTATCCCGGAAAAATCGACAGATCCCACGGGATGCGCAATAAAGGCTTCGCTCAAAAACTACTGCACAGATTTTTATGCGGTTTTCATCAATAGATAGGGTGATTCTTGAGGAGTTTTTGCGGCATTTTTATCTCGGAAAAACGGATAGTCCACGGGAAGCGCGATAAAATCTTCGCACCATAAACGACTTCCGCGTATATGTAGCCGTGGGCAAAAGCTATGACCCTTAACCCTCTATACACCCAATCCCGAAATCCACGCGGGGCGAAGCCGCGGGCAGAAAAGCTAGTTATTTATAAAAATACGTATGAAGTAAGTTATTATATATGTTACTAGCTTTCTGCCCGCGGCTTCGCCCGCGTGGATTTCGGGATGGGTGTTTAGAGGGTTAAGGGTCATAGCTTTTGCCCACGGCTACATATACGCGGAAGTCGGTTTATGGTGCGAGATTTTATCGCGCTTCCCGTGGACTATCCGTTTTTCCGAGATAAAAATGCCGCAAAAACTCCTCAAGAATCACTCTATCTATTGATGAAAGCCGCATAAAAATCTGTGCAGTAGTTTTTGAGCGAAGCCTTTATTGCGCATCCGCGTGGGATCTGTCGATTTTTTCCGGGATAAAAAGTAGCCTATGTTACTCGGGGAGAATGTAGCTTTCAAAGGTGAAAGAATTTTTGAAATCGTCCAGTAGTTTAAGCGTGAAGAGGTAACAAACAAACAAACAAACAAACAAATAAACAAAAAACAAACAAACACACTTTCGCATTTATAATATTAGTTGGGATAGTTGGGATTATATGTCTTTATATTAGAAGATATTATAATACAAATAAAAAGTACTATCAGTGTTTGTTGAGACCCCATTTTAATTTCATGGACCCCCAAATTGTATTTTCGCTGACGTAGACCCCTTGCAGGTTATGATAGACCCCTAGGGTCTACCATATTTACCACTTTGGGAATAACTGCACTAAATGCTTATATAAATCAACAAACTATTATTCGCAGCCATTATTTTATTACAAGCTTCCAATAACAATATTTTAATCCCTATATACAACTTGGAATCTCATATTGAATCGCCGATTCGCCTGTAGATGTGTAGTTTAATTAGTTTACTTTTAATAATAACTTCCATAAATCGATTTCATGACGTTCAATGTCGTTTGGACAAAACCCTTCTGTAAGCCTCCGATTAAGGTGTCAAGTAGAAGTTAGCAACTCTTAAGACTATTTTAATTCACATTTCATCTCTCAAAGTTAATTTATTTATTACGTGACTTCGGTTTCTTAAGAAACTAACTTCTAAGGGGCCGTCCATTAATCACGTGATCTTTTTTAGAATTTTTTAAGCCCCTCCTCCCCCTTGGTGATACGTAGTGAGATATAAGACCTTACATAATAATTTCTTACATACGATTTACATTTTTTTATTAGTATTTTCGAATCATAGTGGATATTCATCATACGCTTTTTTTTTATTACACGACAAGGTATTGTTACTTGGCCTCAATAATTACGAGAAAAAAAGTTCTTAATTATTAAATGAGTAAAAATGCCTAAGCTATTTTATTTTTACTTACCAGCACCAGCTAGCACATAAATATATTTGGAAAGAAAAATAACCGCAGAAATCAACTGATTGTATCTGTTAATAAAATCTCCTTAGCATGCTTAAAAATATAATGGAAATTACTTGAAAGATAAATTAATAATAATAATAATTAGTTTATTTAGCACATACAAGTAGAATTTTAACATAAACGGTCATTATACACAAATCTAAATTACAGTGCAGTTACAAAATACAGTAATTATAATTAGACAGAGGTCCCCAAACTAGGCTAGGCCTGTATCTTGATGGACCATGCATTATTCAATTTACTGCTTTTTTTATATAAAATGACAGACAAAAAACTATAAACAAAAAATTAAAACTATACAAAACATGAGATTAGTGTAAAACATATAAAACATAAAATTAGTGGCTTGGGATATCAGACACAAAACATCAACATAGGATTTCCTCCGTGGAGGCATAGTAAGAAGAAGACGTGAACTACGTGTCTGTCAGACATTCAATTGTAATATTAATCCAAGGAACTAGTTGTAAAATAAACGCATCCATCTCTCCTTATTTAACCCAGTTTTTATATTAAATGTAAATTTGCGAGCAAGTGACCACTTTTTAAGCTCGACACTGTAAATCGTATATTCGTAAAATCGCGTGCGGCACCGTTTTTAATTTAAGCAATTGTTTTGTCAATCAAGGCAGATTTGTTTGTTTCCTTTGTTCCCTTTGTCTGTGACACGCGAATCGATAAAATGTATCGCTTCTTCAACAATGACCACGTGAAATTCTACTTTTCTTTTAAAATATTGCTGAATATTAGACTCTCCGTTTGCTGCGAATCTCCATGGAACCACGTCTACTATAGACGAATACAATCATATGATACTGTAAAAAAGTGGTTTCTGTGAGATTCCCAAATAAGTATACGCTGCAAGTACTACAGAATTAGACGCAAGTTTTTCTGTAGGCAAATCTTTTACAGTCTCAGTACCCAGAAATCTCGCGACATATATTGTCCTTCAAATTAGAACATAATCCAATTACTGGGTTAGTGCGGCTATTACTATGTAGTACAACCAATACAACCTATTATTTATTTGTAGTATAAGAAAAACACAGTTACGCAGGTGTTGAAACATAATTAATGTAATAGAATTCTCCATCACCAGTCAGTCGGTATATTTTATTTGATGCGACAGCCAATTGAATGTCATACTACGGACAGGGTGTTTCCATTGACAATAAAAAACCAAGGAGGCTTAACATATTTAAATTAAGATTCAACGTGTTCCACTTTCGATTTTTTTCTTTTGCTCTTCCGTTTCCGGATCGTTGATTTATTCCTTTTCTGTCTGGCCAGTTTTTGAATTCGTATGGATTACTCTACACGAAATTTGTTTATCACCGTATCTGTAATTTAGACTTGTAAAGATATTATGGAGATTAGAAAACAACTCGCAACATTTATCATAAAATTTGTTTATAACTTTTCATTTTAGTAGATTAATAAAAATCAGTCAACACTATTGAAACATAAACTTTTTATACTGATATAACATTACAAATACATAGTAAAAAGTAAAAAAAAAAGTTCAAAAATAGTAATGCAAAAATATGATGTCAAGTTTACGATACATCTGATAATGAATTCAGATATGCATTGATTTTATGTTTGATATTTAATAAATACAAGACGAGCATCGAGGACTGTGATCACAACACTGACATTTAAATTGGGATTTCTGGGATTCGAATCCCGGCATGTGTCTATGTTTTCCGACATATGTACGGTCGGCCAAGAAAGTGGTCTACCAGTTTTGACAAAATTTCATATGTGAGTAAAATAGCGATAAGGTTGAACTCCTGTACTTATTACCTTTTTAAGATTATGCAGAGTGATGACATTTAAACCTAAAATAATCTGACAGCTGTTAATCTGTCAATTTTGTCAGAATATTTTTACACGGGAAAATCAACTCTGTTACTTTATAGCGCGCGAATGATTTTCAACCTTAGGGTGGTAGACCACTTTCTTGGCCGACCGTACATCTGTCTGAAACAAAACAATTGTGTGGCAACCTATATACACTTGCAAAGAAACACAAAATGTGTATTGTGCTATCAACCTATTCGCATTGGGTAAAGTAACGCTTAAGCTGAACCTCATAATTTACGATGGTCTCAAGCTTTCAGTGAAGACGCAATATGAGCTGCTTATGACGATCTTAGTTTGTCGCCATAATAACAATATTGATGTAACTGCAGTATTCTGCAGTTGTTTGGGAAATCTACGTAGCTTCCAACTTGACCTTGTCGAATCCATTTTTCTATGTGTATATATATATATTTGCAAATCATTGATCCAAATTCAATATATGTAGAAGTATACAATGACATGTTTAATAATGAAACATGTTTGTGCGTCACGATTCTTAATAAGACTGTTGATGCCATAATTAAGGCACCAAATCCTTCGTTGTCCGTTATGCCTTTTCAGGCCAAGGCAAAAGATATCGTATTAACATTTGCGTCTGTGTCGCTTGGTTCCGGACTTATTTGTATATATTGTCACGTTCCTATGGAATTCACACCGCTGATAATAAAGTTCTGCTTAAATTAGATATGTTATCAAGAGCCAATATTTTGTGAACAATTACATTTCCCAGAATTCGATGACATAAGATGGGCTACATTTCCCGAACTACGCATTTGTCTATTCCAATGTGGGGATAGGCGACAGGTCTGTAATTGTATATCAATGCTTAACCTTCTCCGGACCAACACTGGACGTGTTAATTTTCATTGAATCTAAAACTGGTATTTTCATAGATAAATTCTCTATTTTAAATCACGTAATAGCGGAGTTTACCTTCATCACAGGATAAGGATGACAAGTTAAAACATTTCATACAATCATTTTAGTCCAGTGGAGATTTACTCCTTATTATTAGGACCTGACTGGCTAGATTGCTCCTACATATATTATTAGTTCCTGTAGTATTTTATTTTATGTATTTAGGTGCCTATTAAACAAATCAGTGTTATGATTAAATTATTACCTTGCCTTAGAATATTTACAATGTACTTGTATATATACTCTATGCATATAACCTCAACATCAAACTAAAATCTAAAATATATTCAAACACAAATTTACACGAAGCGTTCATATAAGTCGTACATGAGATCCATAATAATGCTACTGATAGACGCAAATTATTTTGATTTTCCGGTTTGCATGTCGGTAAAGCTGATCTGTTAAATTCGACCTCGTTGAAACACCACTGTGGTATATTATTGTTAAATTAAACGAACTTACCTGAAGTGAAGTTCTATTTCAATTTTACGAATTCCAGCATCATGGAACACTATGCAGCATTATGGGATGTTGCGCTTGACTTCACAAATTTACAAAGTAATCGAACAAACTTTGAACGCGTCGGATGTATGCTGTTTGTGTCTGTGTCGTTCTCAATCTTCACTAACAGTTTAAAGTAAAACACGAGCAACCTTAAAAACAGGTGACAATGGGAGAATACAACAGTGTTGTGGGATTGGGAGGGTTGTTCCATGATGGTGAAATTCGTAAAATTTAAATAGAACTTCACTTCAGGTAAGTTCGTTTAATTTAACAATTTTACTCTTTCACCATCATGGAACACTATGCAGATGTTTAAAGTTTTTTTTTTTTTTTTTATAGGATAGGGCAGCAAACGAGCAAACGGATCACCCGATGGTAAGCGATACCGTTACCATTGACACCCGCAAACACGAGAGGAGTACAGATGCGTTGCCGGCCTTTTAAAAGGGAATAAGTGGGAAGGGGGGATGGGCCTCCGTACCCTCACTCACTCGGCGAAACACAGCGCAAGCGCTATTTGACGCCGGTTTTCTGTGAGGCCGTGGTATACTCCGGTCGAGCCGGCCCAATTCGTGCCGAAGCATGGCTCTCCCACGGTAATAGTATTTCTGGTGAATAAATAAAGTTGAATAAAAGGAAACATACGACAAATTCCTTTTTTTTATAATCATGTTATGATTGTGCAAAAATAGAAGCCAACCCTCAGGGCTGCCGAGGTGGGTGCATGTCGAGTGCTGTGGGCGCTAAAAGTGCTTATGTCAATTCCAGCCTCTTTAAGAGTATTTTTAATCCAGCGGCTTATACCCTGTGTATACGCTTTTTATAGGTTAGTATTAATTCTTTTTGTTCTCCTCTGTATGTTTTTGATATTTTTAGGTTAGGTTAGGTTAGAAAGAATGGTATGAACTGGACAAATTTCAGGTTGTTCATGGTAGTAGGGTAGCCTCAATACAGGTTGCTCTTTTTTCTTCGTCTTTTCAACTTTTCAACGTCTTTTCCTTCTTCTCCAAGGGCCAGCAAAAATTCTTCAGGTAGTGTATCTTCTGATACTGGTATTTCTGTAATGGTCATAGAGGAGGAATTAAATTTTAACTGATTGTATACATTTATAGATGTAACAATTATTTTCGGTAAGTCATTATAATTTGGTTATAGCTATAAAATTATAGCTCAATTTTGTTTACCCGCTAGTGACAACTCTAAATATATATCTTTATGCCTTACTCTATAGATTCATGATTAAAATGAAGTACCAAACTGGTTCAATGGTGATGGTTTCTTGTTGTATTTCATCCAGCATCTCTGGTGCCTGTACATTTGATACATTTGTATTTTCTGGTAAATCTACTTCTACTTCACTTGACGCCACTGTAGAATCTTCTAGTTTGTCTTTTCGTTTTTTAAGTTTCTTTTCCAATTTTCTTTTGAATATATTCATTATCACTTCGTCTTCTTTTACCCATAATTAGGGAGGTGGGTACCGAATCGTTATAGTAATTAGCGAAACAAGAGCAATTAACGCAATCTTATAACAGAAGGTGGTGTGAAAAGGTCTAACATTGATTTCCGTATCCGATTGTTTAATATTAAAAAACAAGTGGCAAATTGAAAAAAAATGTTATCGCTAGAGGTCCTTGTCTTGACCAAACATAAACATTGACATAACCTCCAATATTTACATGCTGTATAAAATGTTATTATGAACTTCAGTTCCATGATGGTGAAAGAGTAAAATTAAATACATATAGAAGAATGGCACAAGGTACTCATCTAACGCCCACTTTAAAAATGTAAATACTATTCGATGTGTAATTAAATATTTTTTTTATATACATATGTGGAAAATTACGTCTTCATTACTTATCTATATTATATATCCAGTTATATCCGGAATCTCGCCGAGACGCGGCTCCATTAATATGCCATTCAGGATTCATAACGTTCTGACATATGTCATTACCCAACTTGTATCAATCTACCGTTGATTTTAATTTGATTTGCCAATTCTCCATAATGCCAACTCGATTCATATTCCGATGTTGAATTTTAATGGCGGCCGTTTTGGTTGATTGTAAACGATTCAATTGCGATTTAACATGAATATTACATAATTTTTGTGTGCTTATTTCGTTCCTCTATTATTTGCAATGAAGCCGTCATCATATACATGAAAAATGCCAAACTATTTAAATATTTCCATCGTTCGTTACTTTTGAACAGATTGATTGATTACTCTTAAAATTAGTATTTGTATAATTAGATTCTAAAAATATATATAAAAATTATTGAGAAAATAATACAAAATCCTACATCAATGTTCTTAATTTAAATAGTGTTGCGTTACTCAGAAGTTACTTTAATATTTTTTTTTAAACCACTATGGTGGCCCGCCTCATGGTAAGCGGTTACCGTAGCCTATGGACACTTGCAAAACCAGGGGTGTCACTCGCACGTTAACGACTCTTTAAAAACGTAGTTTAGTCCCCTTTTGAAGAACCCCAAACTGAACTTGAAGTCTGCCGGGAAAATCTTAATATCTCTAATTAGACTCTTTAACAACTAATTCAAGCATCCAACGATTTTAGAATGTAACATTAAGTTAATAACTGATATAACCTGACATCTTAAGATCAGAGGACTGATTGCTTTAGCAATTAGGAAAGGGCAAATTGAACGTTTCTTCTAACCAATCGAAATGCTTAGACTATTTCAAATCTCTCATGTCACGATAAAGGTGTAGTCTGACTTATCGTTTCCATTTATATTTTATTAATTCAGCTGTTTTATTTGATCAGCCATCTTCAAGAAATCTATAACAAACAAATCATAAAGAACAATCGTGGAAATGACTTAAAACGTGTGGTCAGAACTTTTTTAAATCTAGGACACCAGCTGTCAACCTCGACATCCTACTGCACTTGCAATCGATACTGCGTGATGTAAAGTCCTCGGGTTACCGATATGCGTGTAACTCAACGCTAAACGGAAGGCCTGACCGCACTTATGTATATGTACTTCTTTTGCAATGCATTGTTGTGAAACTTGCCTAGACGATCATTTCCAGAGTTAGTCGGTTTACCTTATTTATAGATCCACTAGATTTTTGCAATATAAGCGCAAAAAAACGTGCTTATTTACCTTGAACATCTCGAAGAGTATTGGGATCCTCGGTGTCAACATCTCCAGTGACGTTCAATTCCGAAGTCACTTAGATGACAAGGTCAAGTTGGCTTCTAAAAAACTAGGTGTGCTTAACAGAGCTAAGCGGTACTTCCTTCCGAGGCAACGACTGCTATTATACAAATCGCAAGTCAGGCCCCATATGGAGTACTGCTGTCACCTGTGGGCGGGAGCACCTCGATACCAACTTGATCCTTTTGATTCGGTCCAAAGACGCGCTGAGCGTATCGTTGACGATCCCATACTCACATGCGGTATTGAGCCCTTAAGTCTGAGAAGAGACTGTGCCTCTTTGTGTGTTTTCTATCGCTTATACAACGGGTTGTGTTCCAAAGAATTGTTCGACATGATGCCCACGGCCACATTCTACACATCGCACCGCTCGCCATCGGCAGGGTGTTCATCCTCACATGCTGGAGCCTAAATGGTCACGCACAGTGCGGTTTCAACGTAATTTCCTTCCGCGCACGCTCCGATTGTGGAACGAGCTCCCTGCTGAGGCTTTCCCGGGGGATTACAGTATGGGGTTCTTCAAAAAGGGAGTAAATAGGTTTTTAAAAAGGTCGGCAAAGCGTTTGTGATGCCCCTAGTGTTGCAAGCGTCCATAGGCGACGGTGACTGCTTACCATCAGGCAGGCCGTAAGCCTTTTTGCTACCGTTGTAGTATAAAAAAAAAAAGACATCACATTAGAAACCTCTAAATTTATTAGTGTTTCTCTACTATATTAGGCATGTGTTATACATATTAACCTTCCTTAAGAATCACGCTATCTATAAATACCGCATCAAAATCCGTTGCGTATTTTTAAAGATCTAAGCATATATAGGGACAGACAGACGGCGGGTACCGACTTTGTTTTATTAATGTAGTAATAATAGCATATAAATGTCCCAAGCGGTTCCCAATTACGTTGGTCAGTCAACAGGATTAGATATCACGGCGAGATTTATAACAAACTGCACAAATGCCCACTTAGCATAAATTAATAATCCCGACTCTGAAGCGAGCACGAAGAGCGAACTGAAATTACCCGAATTTCATAGCGCTGTCCGCTGATGATGATGATGATGAATGATGACACTCAACAATAAGATGTGGCTTTCTATTGTGAAAGAATTTTTAAAATCGATGATGATGATGATGACACTCCGCAATAATGTGGCTTTCTATTAAGAATTTTTAAAATCGGTTCAGTAGATCCCGAGATTACCCCTATACAATTTACAAACACACAAACTTTACTTCTTTATAATTAGTATAGATGCACAAATGACTAGCACAGAGCAACCATTTGCACTCTCTGAAGATCACAGGTTTATTTCCGATTTTACTTCGCTAATGGAACACATATCTTGTATACAGCTGAGAACAAATAATAAGATGTTTTTTTACCAACCTGTCCTTGGGGAGCATCGTTACTTAACACCATAATTTAGTAAGAAGACAGTCTGGAGCAGAGGTCCCCAAACTTTTTTGTGTCGTAGACCCTTCTGCCATGTTTTACGGTTTTGGGTAGACTTACCTGATATTGAATGCCTACATCCTAGAACAATCTGGAGGTAGCTCTGTAAAAGGGTCGTCTCATGGGTACCTCCGTCTTACCTATTTCCGCCGCCAAACAGCAGGGTTCGCTTTGCTGTGTTCCGGCGTGAAGCCTTTATAGGCGCATTACGTGGGATACTGTGACTTTATCTTATGTCACAAGTTGGCAACGTACACTGTGGTTCTGTATGAGGTTTGCAGATTTGCTGCGAATCTCGTGGGAACCACATGTACTATAGGCGACTGTTAGTTTACCATCAGGTGGGCAGCTGCTAACAAACAACTTTAGCAAAAAAAAAAAAAAAAAAAAAAAAAACATAACAGTTTCGAAGCTTATATATTTTTTTTTTTTACTTCATAGGTAAGTATTTATAAATAATAGTATTGTAGTAAATATATACTATCAGTGTATGTTGAGACCCATTATTATGAACTCTTCGATTCATGGTCCCCCAAAATTTTTTTTCGTTAACGTAGACCCCTTGCAGGTTGTAATAGGCCCACATTGGGACCTTTGGTTGAGTTGACCACATTGGGAATCACTGATCTAGAGCCCCTCGCTGGGGATCTATATGAGATACTGAACAACGAAAACTAAATACGACCGTTTTTCCTAGTAACGGTGAAAAGGAACAGAATTAATTAAGTGTCAACGTGGCGTAATGAGCGCATTCGCCTGTTTCGTATACCGAGCTGAACTCCAATATAATGGATACCGAGCTAAGATAGACTGATAGGTATTTGCTCGATTCATCGACGGAGCACTTTGTCTGTGTCTTGCGTCGAACTTACGTAGCTTGCGATATTTGGATAGGGTTGACACTTCCAATAAAATATTTATTTAATAAAAAAAACAAATAACCTGATCAGTGTTCATTCTCAGCACATATAACACAATTCTAGACACCACCATTTAAAGAAAATAATTATTTATATTTCTTACACTCACGCCAATTAGTCTAGCTCAAAGTAAGCTCAGTAAGGCTTATGTTATGAGATCTAGGGTAACTGTTAGATATACATGTATAAATATTGTTGATAGAGATATATATTAACAACCATGACTAAAGTACAAATACTCGTATAGAAATCGCATTCATCTCACAAATATTGCCCTCACTGGGTTTCGAACCCGGGAACTCGGAGATGGCGACACCTCGAAACCACAGTACTAACCGCTCGGATACGAAGGTCGTCGATATTATGCTCCCACATAAGACAAGCTCTCTGAGGATCCTTCACAATGATGATAATAGCGTGCCTGTGCTGTTATCATTCGGTGCCTTTCTAAGATCTTTTTATATTTACTAGTCTACCATTTGGGAAGATTTATACTAACTTCTTTAATTTTATTCTTGGACGTGATTCCAACAAATAGTTCCATAACCATCTGTTGATTCACGCCATCGGAAAAACTTATGATGGGACTATTCCCATCATAAGTGTTTCCAATCCCATTCTTGCCAAACTTTACACACTATACAAATTAGGTATACTATTTTGGGCGTTCCCATTCGAGTCGAGTACTTCGGTTGTACGAGTATTAATTACGAGTTTGTATTCCTCGTTATATTTTACATATTCATTTCCATAGATTTTTCGCAAATATTATGACATTCTAATTTATAATATTCAAGTAAATAGATGAGTGCATTGTTATTATTACATTAATGTACTTATTCGGTAATGAAATTCTAAATTTCAAAACAATAACAAAGTTTCTCTGTCAACGGCTGATGACCGTAAGTTTATGTTATTCAAACTTGCGCTTGTTAATTAGAATCCTGGCAAGTTATTTGCATGTTTTTCCTGCTAACAATCAACAAATGGAAATGAAACTCCCTTGTCGGACTAGCTCTAATTAACTGAACATAAATGAATAGAAATATCGGACATCTTCCAGTGTTGTTACAGCTGTTAAGATACTATTATGAAACTAGAAGATTTTGATTTTTTGTTTTATGTTGTAGAGGTTTTAGGTTTATTTTTCTTTGCTTACATCAAACGCCATCTCGAATCTAACTGGCGTTTGAGATACATACTTAAATAGTTTGTATGAAGTAATGCTTTATATACTAAATATTTCAGTATGATTTTTAATTTGGTGCACCATCTGACAGTAAGTATGTCTTAATGAAGGTTGATGATTGTTCAGAGCGATTGTAGTCATTTGTCGATTCATTT
The DNA here is from genome assembly GCA_036419045.1 of Scirpophaga incertulas. Lineage (NCBI taxonomy): Eukaryota > Metazoa > Arthropoda > Insecta > Lepidoptera > Crambidae > Scirpophaga > Scirpophaga incertulas. Next base: position 36,971,182 of record CM071627.1, read on the forward strand.
CAAGTTAAACACTTGATCATACTGTAAATATGAAATAGTTGGTAGTGATATTTTTAAGAAGATAGTTATTTGAACTCCGATTACATTACGAATAAGTTACGAACTATCTCTAAAATGAATGTAAAAACTAGTTGTGAGATATAATACAAATTGACTCTCAACAATACGGAGACCGCAAATCTGTTGAGAATGAAACGGAAAATTTTCATTTCTAAATAGATAGATCAAAAGTCTTATTTGGTATAATTTATTGCATAATTAATTATACTGCTTTTCACAATCTTCAAAAGCACGTCAGTAAATAAAATACTAAATGCAAGGAGACAACCCTATTCGCAAGCCATTTTACTAGCGTCGTCGGCCAACTAACACAGTGTTAGCTCAGTATCTATCTGGAAGGAAATTCGAAGATTTTCTTAGAAGGAAATAGCATTTGAGATCGAGTAGTCCAAAGGCGTTAGATCTATGCTTTCCGAACCAACGCTTTGTGGGCGAGTGCTGGAAATGTTATTCGAGCAACGAGGATATATGATCCCGTGGAGGTTTGGATGTCCTTCAGATTCGACATTGAACTTTATAAGTGGATTTTGAACATTATTTTCTTCATAGTTAGTGCCAGATTTGTTTGTGGATGATATATCGATATATATTGGCTTAAAAATATTTACTTATAAAAAGTAAGTGGCAGAAAACTAATCTATACTTAATAAATCTATAAAGAGTCAATTCTGTACATGAAATATATTTCCAATATAACTATCAGGGGGTGATTAGGAATCGATACTGATGCCAAAAATGCAATTAGTAAAATTTTTGTCTGTCTGTATAAACGTTAGAGAAACAAAAACAACTCGACAGATTTTAAAGAAACTTGGTACAATTATTTTTCATACTCCTGAGCTGGAAATAGTACTTTTCATCACGCTACAATCGATAGGAGCAGAGCAGTAAAGGGAAATGTTGGGAAAACGAGAGAAGTTACTCCATTTTTAAGCTTCCATCGCGTGTGCAACCTTAATGGTTAAAGCTACACAGAAATCATGAATGACAGAAATATTCTCTTTAAAATTGTAGAAAAAATTTCCCACGATAGCATATGTCTATCTTTTATGGTTGACTCACAATAACACGTGTAATTCCCGATAGCTTGGCATTTCGAAGCTTTCTGATTATATTCGTCTACTCTTACGTTTATAACACTCTCAGTCATCCCTAATGCTACCTAAAATTACGATTCCACGCGGACGAAGTCATGAGCACAGCTAGTAGCTAATATAATAGTTTTATAAGTAATAGGTATTACAGTAAAACATGTAACGTGTACTTAATATTTTTAGCGTTCTTCAAATATGACATTAACTCGACAGACTTAGGCCATTGAACCTTATGTGGCAATATGCGTCACTGACAAACATCGTGAAAAATATAATATCCTTCAAAGGTCATCGGCCCGGTCGTTGACCCTACTAGGCATAGGCAATATCCGGCCTACCTCAACATTGTCACCAGACAGGTGCATACAATTGTAATTAGCGAACGCACTAATCCCAATCCGATAAAGTCTATTATCGTACGTGACGAGTGTCACACTCACGCGCCACCGTGGAATATGGCTGCTTTGGTGGACGCATTCAAATTAACTCATAATTGATCTGAGTCAGAGTCGATAATAGAATGTATCGCTGCCCATGCACGGCTGCGGATTGCAACGAATAATTTCGAAAATAAATTCAATATACGCGACGATTCCGATTTTCTTGAAAGTAGAAGTTGGGCAGTTAATATTCAGCAATTTCATAAACATTTTTCTACTTTTCAATATTACGAATAACTTAATTGAAAATAATCATACAATTGTATTTTCCTCTTCACCGATTGATCTGCACAGATGCGTATGATAATTTCTATTTGTAATTATATGACGTACGCTCATCAACACATCCGTGTTTACAGGTAAACTTGAAACAGCTCTTACGTCGCTCGTAAAAGCAGCGACATTTGTAATGCAAATGTAAATCTTGACGTGTTGCTATATATACACAATATATAAATAGTAAGTCCATTCGTATTCGTGGAAACCTGATGAAGAATCTAAATGAATAATATGTTTTAAAAAATGTTTTATAAATTTGTGATAAAATTCTCATAAAACCCAATGAATCGACAGATAAGGAAGCCTTTTTTCAGAAGTAACTAATTTAGTAACGGCCTCCTCAACTACTAAGTTCTGAAAAATAACATCTGAGAATAATAAATTACATGAGATTAATTAGTATTTTTATTTCTTTGTGTCATGACATTCGTAAACATCTGTCATGATCATTACGAAAAACAATCGATCGAATAATAAAAAAAATACACTTCACATAATTTATTCTCAATTGCATTAACAAAAATGGAAAGTGTCAACCCTTACCAATTGTCATGACGATGCGAACAATCGTGATGAAAAGAGCTGTGATTCTACCAATGCATACCTTATGTTGCAACTTACAACATAAGTATTAAGACTAAACATACATATTAATAGTAAAGATAAAAAGACAACTTAACTTTAAAAATATATATTAGGGACACAGAAACCAAGGCACAAACTAAAAACGTTTTAAATTTTGCTCTTTTATCCTCTTATTTGATAGAGCTTGCACGTACTTACGAAGTCCATTTTTGCTTAACACTAAAAGCGATTAGATCGAACAAATTAACACATCAATAGCGTGAAGTAATAATAGTCCCATTTCATTTCCGACCATATACCGATAGCAGGTTTAGCAGGGAATAATAATAAAATAAAGAAACCAGCAGAAAAGTAGAAACTAAATATTCGTTGATAGGCTATCCACGAAATGTATGTCGACTACGAATAATAGGGATAGTGAAAATCATTAATCAAAAAAGAAACGTGGGACTGTGTGCGTGCACACACGCGCCCTTCGGTGCACGCACGCACGCATACGCGCGGCAGCTGCAGAAGTTGAATCCCGTCGCCATCGGCTCTCAAACTTTGAACACCATTCGAGTGAACTTCGCGCTCGCCATATTGTTTGTTTACTAAGTTATAAGCTGGCAGACCATGAAACGCAGAATTGCTGTTAATATTTTATCAAAATTTTTGAGTTATACAGTCAGTGAAATCGTATTTTACATAAAAATATTTGACTTGAGTACACGTATATTTGCCAGCGATTATTGCAAAAACTATGCGTTGAAATTTGGTATCTGTTAGCTGGATAACCAAATAGCAACAGGTTATCTGTAATTCCCACAAAAACGTAATGCCGAAATTGTAAACTTGAAGTATTTTTTAATATTCCACAAAACTTCTATATTAAAATTAACAAATAAGGTAGATTAATAAAAGGGCAATGTGGATTAATTTTTGTTACTTAGAATACCGTCCAATAAATACTAATTGGTCGTAAAACGAAGCAACACACTCGTGGGTACATCTAAAAATAGTCGTCGAACGATAAACTTGTTGGTACTTCGGCAGCAGTTCGTAGAGAAATGATTAATTGAATTGAATGTACATAATGCCCTTCGAACGTACCCCGGGTATTGTCTTAACTTTATGTCTAGACAGTTTCCCCTTTAGCTTAATGGCATCTTGGCAGCCGTCGACTACGCTTTCAATTTTACAATTCTCCCAGTTCAATTTTACATGAAAATATTTGACGAATTTTTTTTCAACGAAAGATGTTAAATTGCTTACGTTTTAAAGTAAAAGTCAACGTACCATCCGCGTCATGGTGACCGAAGAAAATACTCGTTTGGAGCTCTAGGTATTTATATCTCCAATTTTAATACTCTCGTCATAATTGCGAGTACAATGAACGAGGCTCGATCGCCTTGAAAACGAGCATATACAGTGCTAAGGAGAAAAATTTTAATACAAAAAACAAAACATTGACCGTCGCGCCGGTTCAAGAGGCTCTCACTGAGGTCATGCCTTAATAATATCCACACATTATTGAAACCTGTTAAATGATAATGTAAAAATATTATCAGAGCGACGCGACGGCTTGCAATGTTTGAGAACCGACCGTTTCGACGATAATATTTAGGGTTCTTTTTTGTTAGTCATCTCATCCGTAACGTATGGGCGCCTTTGCCTGCTACGAGTTCTTTTTCCAAAACTTGACCCCCTCAGTTATGGTTCGGCCGTTGACGGTGACGGTTGTGTCGACGCGCTCGTTTGAATTCTAGTCATTGCATCCAAATCGTTTCGTTTATAAGCGCCGGTGTTTTAGTTTAAGCGTGTTCGTAGTTAAATTTATTTTATTATTTGTGTGTTTACAGTAATCTAATTCAAAATTCATTGGTTATGATAGTACGGCATAGAAGATTTATTTATTAATGAACGGATTTGGCTTTCCTTGGTAAGTTTTTATAGTTATTAATTATAATGCACTTTTATCAGGTGAATGTAAAATATACCGGTTTCCCAAATATTTTTTTTAATAATACCTACTCGTTGAATTTACTGTTTTAGGTCTCTCGTTTATTTGTAAACGTTGTTTCGTAAGTTTGAACTTAACAGTTTATTAAAATGTTTTATAATTATTTTGGTTTATTTCTTTATTAAATGGAATGCCAAAAAAGTTGTTAATATGGACTTCATCTTTTATTAAAATTTAAAAAGTACTCTTAATCTACTCTTAATATAAGCCAATTTAAATAAAACGTATCTTTTTGTGTTTCGCTTCTCGGTCAACTTGAGGTCTTTTGTGTAACGTTTCTCGATTCAATACGATAAAGGTTATATCTTTTCGTCGACGAATCGTAGGAGTACAAAGAACGGGCTACACACTACGGCCACCTGGATTTACTGGCCAGGGTCGCGAGGTCGCATCTGTACCTCGACGCGATTACTTCGCCTTGCTCAAGTCTTGTTTCTTTATTTCATTATGTAGCGATGTTAGTATGGATGAGAATTTCTTATAAAAATATTTCTTTGATTCGCTTAATGGTTTTACTTAAATTACTATTGTTTATATTAACAATAGAAGTTACTAATTCGACAAAATAATATCAAAAAAAACGCTTTTGGGTTCAAACCACGTTCAAATGCAGACGATTTCTCATCTAGTAAAATGTATTTTTAAATAGTTTGTTTTTTGTCGAGTTTTATTGATGCTGTTTCTAAGTCAATTTATCAAGAAAAGTTGTATATGTACATATAGATTAAACAAGCAAGAATATCTTAAAAGTGCAATATTATTCTTGGGTATTTTTTTTTATTAACGATAACATAAGTTTCAACATTCAGTTTAAAATTTTAATTGACATGTTTTTTTTTTTAATATCGCACTCGTCTAATAAACAATAAACTCAAGTAACAATATTTTTAAAAATCATTTAACAGCTTGTCACAATCTCATTTATACATCAAGTGAGAAACGTCTGGAAGATTTTTTGTCACACTCGCATTATACCCCTGCCGTTTAGACGAAACTTCCCAGAAATCCTTTTTGTTCAGGTCGGGAGCCGTTTTGGAAAGTGTCGAATTACAATTTCCAATGCCTTTGAGACAGTCGTGGAATCGACAAGTTCGTTTTCGAACACGTCACTTTAATAGGTACCTAATCTTGACAAAATGTTATGAAATTAATTTGGCATTGAATAGTACGGGTGTGTCATAAATTGACTAGACCTGCGATTCACACCAAAGTAAAGATGAATTTTGAATAATAGAAATTCCTTAAACGTTTAGTTAAAAGTGTAAAATGACGTTGAATGTTTGTCGCGAAAATTCACGAATTTAGTTAGTTTATTAAAATTTCTTGAGTTTACTCACGATAATTTTAAATTATCGAAACATTGTAAATTGTACCTTAGCCATTACAATATAGAATTTTTATTTTATTATAATTCGTCTAAATTATGAATACAGAACATATAATAGCCAGGAATTGGTTGAATTTCATGCTCGAAGACGCTACCTTCTTTGATTGTTCTATTAAACAAATATTTTTATTGTAAAATTAATTTGTATATTTAATTATTAATATACCATTACAAATAAGATGAACTACAGTAATCAAGTGTTTGTAATTATAAAATGTAATTCTCCTAACATTTTAACTGAAACTTTTGGACTAATTTGTAATATGTAGGTATATAGATTACTATATACCTACATATTACAAATTTGTATTATACTTATGAGTAGAGATCGGATAATCGGATGCATATTTACCTAAAGTTAGTTTAAGACAAAGTATGGAAACGGCTTTTTATTGTTTTGTTAAATAAAAATCCCGGGATTGCGGAATTGGATAGCCGGATGTTTATTTATTTACCTAATTTAGTTTTTGACAAAGTATGGAACTGTCTTTTTATTTTATTTCCATAAATAAAAATCCCGGAATTCCGGTACTGTAGAACATTTTGGTAATGCAAAACTAGTCGGTAATATGAGTGAGATACTAGACCATACTTACGCCCGGGCACCATTTCTGTTTTTTTATTCAATTATTTAATTGATTATTGTTTTAGTCAAACTAGCTCACTACTTTCGTATAACACTCTTCATGTAATAAATCGTACATTCATAAATCGCACGGGGAACTGAAACTAAACTTCATGTAAATACGTATGCATAGTTGTATAAATGAACCCGGAGTCTCGGTCTTTTGAAAATAAATACCACGTGCTAATTTAGTAATTTTCAAACAATATCACACTACGTTAAATTTGCAGTCCCGTATTTTCCCGGGATTTTTATTTAACAAAATGTATTTTAAAAAGCCGCTTCCATAATTTGTGAGCCAAAAATTAACTTTAGGTAAATATGCATCCGATTATCCGATCTCTACTTATGAAATAGCCAATTAGAGTTTTCATTATTTAATAAGACGTATGAAACCCGAGAATTTCGAAATAGACAGTAATCTTTGTACGAGTTAGGTTCCAAGAAATCCCAAACCACGTAAAATTTCAATTTTCCTATCTCGATAAATACGGAAATGATGCCGGCGCAAACGAGCAATCAGCGACGCGATCCCAAATACGAAGGTTTGCCTCGTGTGTGTATTTTAAACTAACGATTATGAATGACTCATATTATGGTGCTTATAGTCCATCTATTAATTTGAAAGATCGTTAATAACGTTAACGTAATTTACTTTAACATACGTAAATTTTACGTTAATAAAATTATTTATTGAATAAAACGTAAATTCATAATAATAAATACGTATGATAGCAATGAATCGCCTAATTATGATCAATTGACTGAAACATGCACAGGTTGATATGAGGTTAAAGGAATTCCGTATTAATAATCGATCTTATATTTCTAAATTCGGCAATTTATAAAAAGCAAAGATAAAACTTTTCTCACATAAATGATCAACAAAATGACGACATTAATTAAAATATATAATAGGTTTCCGCGACGGCCGGTCTAAGTTGCAAATTTTATACGAAAACAAACGGAGTCATTGACCGACCGTACGTTGATTTTCCATAAATTATTTAACCGTGACATGAAAACGTTAAATTTGAAAAGCGTTCCGTTATTAGCAACAAACGACGGTAAACAAACAGCTGTGATAATGAAGCCATTTTGTTTTCTCGCAATTAGCATGTGTTCCTTTTTTGAACAGATGTTTTGCGGCGACAACGCTTAACTGAAATTGATTTTCTGCGCTCGATTCTTCACCTTATCATGTGAGACGTGAAGTCGAAAATCGGGTGATAAAAAATTGTCGTTTGCATTAAATCGATGACTCGTTTGTACTGAGTGTAGGTTACCCGACATATGGTTCATATTCAAAACTCACGACCGATCAACAAAGTTACACTTTTCTTATTAATCTTATTAATATCCAAATTAAATACTTTACACTTTTACGACCTATGTACTAAAATTGCATAACAGATTTTCGAGTGAGCTGTCGATATGAACTGCTGAGTCAGGCTATCCAGTACGTAAGTGTATTATCCCAAGGACGACAAGATAAGAACGCGTACTGTTTATTTTGATATCGAATCTAGACTACGGTAATATACTCGTCACAGATTAGGTATTTTTATGTATAGTACCTATTCCAAGTGTATAATAGGAACACCTTTGTATTTATCCCCTATTAATATTAGAAACGCGAAAGTTTGTATGAATGGATGGATAGATGGAAACTTGTTTTAAGTAGGAAAAATATATTAGTATACATCAAAATAATACATTGGGTACAATTTATAATAATTACTCCATGCTAATAGAAGATACTAGAAATGCTAAACCTACGCGGATACGGGCACCAGCTAGATCTGTCATCTATACATATAAATAAAACTGGAGTGCCGTCTGTCTGTCTGTCTGTTTGTTCTGGCTAATCTCTGAAATGGCTGGACCGATTTTTACAGGACTGGATGTAATAAAGAGTGAGTAGAAAAATAAAGTAATGTTGCAAGATCGCATTTCTCCGCAGATTACGCGGGAATACCAATAGAGCCCAAGAAAATCGGACACCAAATATTGTATGTAAAGGAACTTTTCAATAAAACAAATACAAAAAAAAATATAAATGATAACTAATATAAATATGTAAAAACCTAAAAATAAACTAATTAACTTATTTGTTAAATTCCACGCGGGCGAATTCGCGGGTCCAGCTAGTATATCCTAAATTCGTATATGTATTCTTAATCCGTTCAAGCGTCCCGTGGTGTCTGCTGTTTGATAACAAACAGAATAATTAAAATCATCATACCCACTAATTCAAAACGATTATATCAAACTACCCGCAAACTTTGCTCGCCGTCGGCGTGGTTACGTCAATTTCCCATTTATCCAGAACTATTCCCCCGAATGGAGGTTTTAATTTGAATTCAATTGTTCCTAGTCCTCCGGTGGCGCCATCAAAATAACTTTGCGTTTGAACAACAAAGTTCCCCCGTACTGTGAACGCTTCGGCGACCAACTTACGGAAACCGCTAACACGATTTGGTTTCCCGTCGAACATGCCCTTACCTGTTTCGGATGGTTGCTTACATTTAGACATTGTAACTAAAACGAAAATTCGGCTCGACCAATGACAAGCGTGCGACGACATCAGTTGGTAATATCAGAAGGTTTGTGATTGGTTCAACTCACCATTTGAATGATACTTTTATGTTGGCTGTAAGGAACAATATACATTACTAATTAGTGCCCGCGACTTCGTCTGCGCAGCATTAATATTTCGAGTAGCTTATATTAGCGTGGCTTATATCTTTTTTAAATTGTAACCTATGTGTTATTCTGATGTATAAGCTATATTACATACATACATTTATAAAGTTTCATTAAAATCCATTCAGTAGTTTTTACGTGAAAGAGAACAAACATCCATCCATACAAACTTGTGTTTATAATATTGATAGAGATTATTTTGTTTGATGTATGTTGCTGTAGTCCCAAAATGATAGTAGGATGCGGATGTCAACGTCCAAAAGGGTCTTGTCGTATTTTTATTTTCCTCAGGAGAGGAAGGCTGAGAATCCTCAAAAGGAGCACGAAACGTACCCAGGATACCCCGCAACGGCAAGTGTCACGGAGGTTATGTCGGACTCCAGGAACGGTCCAGCCACGTGACCTACCGACTAAACTCAGCCTGGCCTAGGTTCTAAAACCATATAGGCAAATCGTGAGGGTGACCGCCCCTCAGGAGAGGGGCGATGCAGCGCAGGCCCATAAAGGGGGCCCAAAAGCGCTAGAAGAGGCGCGGGAAGTCAAAGTGACGCCGGCCTTATCATGAGGGAACCTAGTCTTGGCGATGCTGAAGGCTGCCGAACTAAGGGATTGCTTGTCTTGGTCGTATAAAAATTGCATTTATTACGTCGTTAGCAAGCCATCGCTCCAGTACATGACTGACATAAGCGACTGAGATTAAAAAGCATATTATCGATCTGATCTGTTGTGATAAGTGAGCGCCAAAATTTAACCGGATAGACAGCTCTTAAGAACCTGACAAAATGAGACAAAAGCTGTCACTTCATAAATACTTAATCTGCAACTGAGTAAAAATAAAATATATAATATCATTGTCGCAGTTTATCTTTCATGCTGAAATTCCTTTGAAATAAATAAACATTTGGTAACTCCAGTTACAAGTTATGGCAATACCAATCGACTATTTCACATTAAAACAATGTTTTATCTTTAGTTGGTTAACATTTTTACCATTCACGGTTTGGGTTTTTACAAACCGTTCTATCATTTTCAACGAAGTGACTAGGCCCTTTAGGCCTCATTTTTATCTATTCACACGCGACTACGCTTAAAGTTAACAATAGCTTTATTATCTCCGGAACGCAACATTGTTGTCTTATCTTTCATTCCTAGATAGCGTGTCCGTTCCTAGAAATTACCTGTTCCTTTTTTTTTGTAAAACCTCAAAGTATCATTAGCAAAAAATATCATGATTGTCATTTCTAAAAACTACACAAAAAATGCATATAGTATGATGATTGAAACTTCTGTCATTATAAAAAAAGGTATGAACGTTTTGTAAGATTAAAATGATAGAGATTAAAAATACAGTTACATTGCTGTTTTATTAAGATTGAATGTAAAAATTATCTGTATAAAACGTCAATATAACAGCACTGTTAATTTCATAATCAGAGTTTTAATTTTATCTAGGCCTCTAGATAAAATATAATTTGCATTGGATACGTTATCGAAATGGTTTTGATATGAAACGATAATGTATGAAAATGATTACGGAATCATTTCAATATATTTCTTTGTAACGAAACGAAATCAAATGTATTTGGTGTTATTTTGGCCGAGATGGCGTCATGGCGTTTCCTCCTTGAAGCTTTAATGCTTGGTTGTAAACAACACAGAATTCTTAATGAGAAATACATGTAGATAAAATCGCTTATCTATAGATAGGCAGATTGTTTGAACACAATTTAAATATACTTTAATTGTATTCAAACAATCGTCCTTACTCGGTTATGGGAACGTTTGGAATAAGCTCAACTTCCATTTTACTTAATGAAAAATCTTGATAGACTATAAACGGGAATACTGGAATGGAAAAGTAATTAATTTCTCGCAATTTGAAGAATTCAAGAGGGTAAACTTAAGTTTAAATTGCTTTCACAATTTTTTTTCCCTCGCATTTTATGTGAAATAAGTGAGTGTTAGCTTAATAAGTAATTTTGGGGTGTTATTTTATACAAAGGAATAATGAACGGCGCTTGAAGTTTATACAAATATGATGGATCTAGTTTTATCCATTCGTTACTTGTTATTATTAATAAGTTAACAACCTCCGTGGTTGGTATATCGGTTTCAAGGTGTCGCCATCTTTGAGGTCCCGGGTTCGAATCCCTCTGGGGCCTTAGGTTGTTGTAATATATTTCTATTAAATTTATTTATATATGTGTAATATATGTATGTCAATCCGTTACTCTAGATTCCATAACATAAGCCTTACAGCTTACTTTGGGCTAGGCTAGGGAATTGGTGTAGGTGGAAGAACTTTTTTTATAAAAGATGTCAAGTACTTAGTAGAAACGCCACTTGTCAAGGATTCACACAGCTTATACAAAGAAATAAAAAAAAAATACTCTGTAATATTAGTAGGGACTTAAACTCGCCTTTTTTGTGTCGGTCAGCACTTCTGTACAGACCAAGGTTTTAACAGCCCATATAGCAGCAGAGGGATTTGGATCCCTACATGCCCGAGGAAGGCCATCCCTGAGGTTTTTAGTGGGTAGGCCTCCCCCTTCTGGGGAGGAGAGCCCCACATAACCCCGGCTCGCCACAGCCGGGGTATGCAATTTAATGCATTTTCCTCAGGGGAACAAAAAAAAAAAAGGCTCCTTGGCAGAGAGTGCACTAAGGAACCGTTTGCAGTACATTACCTATAATCATAAAGCTCATCCGAGAAATAGATCTAGCAGACTCTTTTCTAGCGTTTTCTTCCACGTATGTGCAGACTTTGAAAGAGCTTCCAGCTTCTTAAAAATACCAATTTCACGTAGGCGGTGACCTAACTGTGTCCCATGCATCGTAGATGCTTATGAGCAATATATGGTATTCTGATGCGTTCGTCTGCAACAACACCAATAAAAAATGAGTACAACCGCCATCTTGAAATTGACCTGTCATTTTTTGACAGTTCATTACGTTTTGACAATTTGAATTAGCACTGAATTTGGTAGTAGCAAAGTGTCATGGTTGCGCAGATAACAATTGCTAAAGTAATGCGTTGTTTTGGTATTAGTTGACAAAAAAAAATTGCAATTAAAATTCTGTTCTTTCGTTAGGTATAAGATGATAAAATATTAAAATAAGGGCGCGTGTCAGTTAACACCCTTGTCTTTTAAAGATCGTCTCGATTAGGAAACGCAATCTATTTGTATTTGCGCAGACGCTTAAGAACTATGTAAATTTTAGAAGTTGACGTTGAAGCAGCTCTGTTGTCTGGTTATAACTGCGTTATTCGCAGTGCGAATGTAAAGTTTGACGTGTGGCTCACTGTAACTTAAAATCGATTTTTTCATTTATTTCACTTATGCCTTTCAGGTTATTTCCATCGTAATTTACATGTCATTTCAAGCTACAATATTTTGTTTTATAACACAAAAATTTACATAGGAAGCCATTTAAACCGCCCTTAATAACGCGGAGAGTAATAATCTCTTAGTAATGAAGAGGCTGCGACGAGGCAATAATAAAATCTCGTGGACGCAAAAAAAACCTTTTCTCGTGTTAACAGATATCTTAGGGAAGAAGGCAGACTGAATACTATCATTAGTCATCGCCTAAATGCTCGAAGATGGCACTCGCGATTAATCAAATTAATTACATTCATTTCCTGGCAGAGAGCGAGGCTTGGTACAAGCGACAAGTTGAACAGAACTTGGCTATATTTATTTGGACTTTATTATATATATGATAAAGTAATAAGTTAGTATTTAAGAAAGCAGTTGAATTTTAAATTGGTTGGATGGTGCTGAGGATCAATATCGTAAGGTCAATTACCTTTATACATTTATTTATTGATGGACCACACAACGATACGAACAACAATAACAAAACAATACAATAATTATATGTACCGATGCGTGATACTATAACTGTGGCAAGTTCAGCATAAGCAGCAGGCATGGCCTGCTGCACTGGTATTCTGCTTGCCACAGATGCCACAGAGAACTCGATCAGAGAACACGATTCGATCGATTTTGTTATATTTTTTTTATAGGATAGGGAAGCAAACGAGCAAATGAATCACCTGATCGTAAGCGATAACCGTTGCCCATGGACACCCGCAACACCAGAGGAGTCGCAGATGCGTTGTCGGCCTTTTAAAAGGGAATAAGGGGAAGGGGGGGTTGGGTCTCCGGTTTCCTATTTTTCGCCAGTTTTCTGTGAGGCCGTGGTATCACTCGGTAGAATATTAAGTATATTTAATTAAGGTTCATAATTTTAATTTTTCAGTGATATTGGAGATTTTATTTATTGATTATTTTTGTAATAGTAAGGTTTTGTCTATTAATTTGTATCCATACATAAATAGTATCATGTGATCAAATGTTGAAATAATAATACGTAATATAAATATATATTGGAGTTAAAAATAATATATTATAGAGTCCTTTGTCTATCCTACTTGTCAAAATGTTTTCGTTGTTTTCAATATGACACCAATTTTATTAATAATTTAGAGAATTTTTTAACACGGGCATTATTTATGCTCCAAGTAATCAAATGTGTTCTTTCTTTGAGAAGGATTGAGAGGAATTGATATTTTACATTTATCGCTTAACACCTGTGACTTGTACCGTTTACTTAACAAAGAAAAGCTTACGTATTGTGAATGTAAAGACACCATTTTGGCAAATTTCGACGACGCTCTAAGCGCCCTAGCGCCATCGAGTCGAACCAAGAGTCGAGTCAGCGGTCACCAGTCACGACTCTAAATACAGATGAAATATGATGTTGGTTTACCTGTACTCATCCCACTAACTAACTTACTATTAAAACGATATTGATTTTGTGTCAAAAAGTAGCTAGTTCTTCATTATTAAAAGTCGTTTCTTAAGGTCTCGTAAGTCTCCGTCTATCTCGCTATCATTTGGCCATGACACTCGAATTGGCAAATTGGCTAGCATCTTCGTTCTTGTTCTTGTAATAAAGGCGGTTTTGTCACCGCGAGTCACGTAACTGTCTCGTTATCAAACCATATCGATAATGTCATGTCACTATTATTAGCGTATTGGGAAGCTCCTTAGCTCCTTGTTTTTCACACTGCAATTCTTGATTGATAGCGAGATTCTCGATTATAGAGATTGGGTTGGTTATGCGATCGACAGTCTCGTTGTCACTTACTTGTATATTCTTCAAAGTAAACCTTTGATCGAACCTTTTATCGCCTACGGGGAATATTGATTGCCAACACCGTATATTGATCAATATATGAAAAATATGAAAAAAGGGTATTTACAAGGTCAATGATTTCTTGAATGATAAAAATGCTTGGATGTAATTTTTACAATATTTAATTTCCTGAATAATTAAACTTGCTTGGATGTAAATTTTGCGATAATATTTTTGTTTTATACCGGACATATACATATCAGATTTGTTTAATGCGATATGACTCTGGTGACGGAAATATATATTTGTTAGTTGTTTTAATTTGTATCGGAGGTTGGGTTCAGACTGTGTACCTGAAGCCGGCTTCAAACTGACGACTCTGTAATGATACAGGGAGAAAAAAAATTCCCCTGGCTGGTTTTCTTGGTGGTTCTTTCCAGTACAAGGTCTCCCGCCGTAGACTTGTGAACCAATGGCGTAGCATCTTTGACATTCAAAAGTGATTGTAAAATCCTATTTGAAGAATAAATTTTTGAATTTGAATTGAATAGGGTTGATAGATGATTTTTAGATTGGTGAGTGCAAATGGGTCTTTATATGTTGTTTTGTTTTATATAAGTACTATATTTACTTGCACCGCGCCCTCTCCGGTCGCTCTCGCTACAAGACGTAGGGTGGTTAGAAACTAGTCTTAGGCTGAGTTTGGTCGGTAGCTCACATCGTTGAGCCAACTCTGACGGACTGGAACCCGACATAACCACCGTGGCACTTGACCGCAGCATTAGCCATGAGGGATTCAGCCTCTCCTCAACTGAGCGGCAAAAATAAATTATCTTTTGCTATTTATGTTATAACTAGAGATCGGATAATCGGATGCATATTTATCTAAAGTAAATTTTTGGCTCACAAATTATGGAAGCGGCTTTTTAAAATACATTTTGTTAAATAAAAATCCCGGGAAAATACGGGACTGCAAATTTAACGTAGTGATATTGTTTGAAAATTACTAAATTAGCACGTGGTATTTATTTTCAAAAGACCGAGACTCCGGGTTCAACTATGCATACGTATTTATATGAAGTTTAGTTTCAGTTCCCCGTGCGATTTATGAATGTACGATTTATTACATGAAGCGTGTTATACGAAAGTAGTGAGCTAGTTTGACTAAAACAATAATCAATTAAATAATTGAATAAAAAAACAGAAATGGTGAAAAGTTTTATTTAACAAAACAATAAAAAACCGTTTCCATACTTTGTCTTAAACTAAGTTTAAGTAAATATGCATGCGATTATCCGATCTCTAGTTATAACATCGCGTAACTCAAAAAGTAGAAGTGTCATTTATGACGATTACTTAAAAATTGAATATATTTTCATATTTGTGGCTAATAAAAAGAAAGTACATATCCTATGCATGTTACAAAATCATATAGTTTTGTTTGCCTCCTGAAAATTCGAAATTTTGAGTTACGTAGAACTTAAGCGTCGATTTCTAAAGCAATATTGAGAAAATATAACAATAGCACTGACATTTTAGATACTTACTTTGTACATAAAACGTCGTGTTTTTTGTATCCTCAATGCATAATTAAATATTTAATGACATAGCCGAAGCCTGAATTTTCATACGAACATGTCTGACGTATAAGCACATATAAAGTACGGGACGTCGTGTAACTTTATTACAGCGGAAACCTCGTTACGTGCCGACGTACACTGCCGCGCAATGTGCGCCTAAATTAATTACTATTCAATCATGACGATAACTAGGTATATTAATATCGAAGTGGGTAGTGCTGGAATAGACCGTCTTTACTTTATGGAGTTGTTACTTTGACTCATATCAAGATGCTATTGCCATTATTATTTCACAGAATTATATTGACAAATAAACTGATCACCCATCTGTGACATTACCATGAGTTTGCTATCGTTACGTATTTCATGTATGTGTACGTATTTCATGAGTACCTACAGGACTCATGTCAGTTTATCATGAAATAATAGTACAACTACGTTCCGCTGTATAAGTTTTCATACACAAATTTACGCTGTCAATGTCGTTTGTAAACGAATGTAAACTCATGGTAGGTCAAATCATGTAAATAAATTTAACTCTGTAGAGAAATGATTCTCAAATTGATAATATAATTATGTATAGGCGTTCTGTATCTATAGTAACCATTAATAAATAACTACATTATGCTTAATAAATTACGAAGAAGTTAATTTTTTTACTCATAACATCTAAAAGTATGAAAATACAGTTTTTTTTACATATACGATATTGTTTGCTAACGGTCAGATAGCAAACAATAGGTGGTACCTGTGAGGTTTATATCTAAGTTACAACCCCCTCAAGAACCACAGTACGTTGCCAACTGCTGTATAAAAAGTCACGGCTCCCAGATTTTTCATTTATATGTCTTCAAATTGAAACACAGTAATACTGAAACTATTTTATGGCAGATATAGGTAAGTTGGAGTATATACTCAATCAAGCGATCCAATTTTTTAAATCAATTCCGCGCACAATTCAAGATGTCAGTCTGCGGTCCGCAAGCGGGTTGGCTTGACGACTCGGTACCGAATATTTCTTTGTTAACACTATGTATATCAATATTAGATGGATTAGATAATTATCCTCGTCTACCTACAGACGAAGTTAATACAATTTTAAAATAATGAGTCAATTAAATGTGAAGCCGACGAACTTAATGGCGCCATTTTGTAATTTACGTCGCATTGTCGTGACCACGTCTACTTTTGCACGATTCCCGATAAAGCTTAGTAATGCGCTTTAAAATTGTTCGTCGAATAACTTCTGCAAGTTTTTCAGTTGGCGTCGGTGTAATTGTCGTGTGAAAACAAACTTTTCAAATACCAAGTGTTATGGATTAAATAAAAACCGATGTACCTTATAAATAACGTTACTCGAAACTCACTTCTCACGTTAATAAAACAAAATATGGGGTCAAATTAGTAGCTACCACATAAAACGACTGACGTACGTCGACATCTTGAAAAACCACGCCACCTTAAATTACGAGTATCCATGACCGTTAAAACTATTAAAGTAAACATCTAAGGGCCCCTATATTGTAAAAAGGTTACGTTGCACCCCTATTTGTCTATGATTTCTCACGATCAGGTGCTTTTCTATTTTGAATTTCGAACAATAGTCCCTGGGGCCCGACCTGTCCCTGTGAGAACAGGAATTTAAGATGGCCGCCAAGACGCCCGGGTAGCTAACGGTTCGCCGTCTTTTGTGAAACCTTTATTGCCCTTTATGGTTATTGTGTCGACATGTTAATACGATTAAACTTCTTCTCATTACTTTCTCGACTTATTTGAACTATAGAATCGGTATTTATTTTTATGTATTATTTAATGAACTTAGCTTTTTCTATAAATTAATATTCAAGAAAGCAAACTTTTAAGCACGTCAATAGATTTTAAAATAACTAAGTGCATAAATTAAAAAAAATGAAATTACAACCAATAAAGTAGTGTAATAGTAATGTAAACAAATTGCAACATTTTTTTTTTCAATTTCCTACAGTAACAAATCGTGACATTTAACGTAATCAAAAATTGCGCAGTAAAGTTAAAATGGGGTACAAAATTCAATATGGCGACATAATGTGAAAAAAAAATTATTTAGAAAATTTATTAACAAATCCGGATTTCTCAAGCAGTTGCGTTACGCAGTCAAGTAAATAAAATACCTGAAAATCTATTAATAGGTTAAATTTGCACGATTGAATCTAGATGTCTTTATTGTATAATTACCTAATTCAAGTAATTTTCATCTAATAGAATATTCGGTTTATTTTTTAAATAAATTAATTTATAAACCTAAAAAGTATGGTCGAAGACTTAAAAAAAAGCTTATTCGTACTATTATTCCAGTTTTTTGTAAACTCAATTACCTATTTCCTTAACACTGTAATATCCTATTTTTCCTTTTTCATTTTTTCCCCAAGCCGTATGAGCCAAAAAAGAATAAAAAAAAAATAAATGATGGCACGCGCGTCGGTTATTTAGATAATTTATATTTAAGTACTCAAATTCTGTATTTGCGTCAGTGTCAATTTAGACCAGGATTTGAGTCATGCTTAATTTCTCTTTAATTTTGAATTCGCAGGATGTATATTCTCCCTAAAAACAATCATTTGGAAATAGAGGAATCCCCTGAAATGCTTCGAATACCATCCAAATGGCTGCTAATAATCAAAGAATCCTTCGCCAAGAAATTTCCAGTACTATAGTGTAAGCCGGAACGACATCCCAAATGATATTGGCGCGTCCTTCAGTTCGAAGTGACGTAATTTTAGGCTCCAGAAAAACAATAGGAAATTGTGTCTCAAGATTCCGACGTGCGTTAGACAGAGACGTAAAATACGTGAAAGAATTATTAATGCAGTGGTAATTCACATCCTGAGCCAGATTCGACTTCACGGACGATTCGTTCCATAACCCTATGAGTGATCGGCTGACATTAGCATTTTGCTCTTGAGCCAATGTGTTAGTGTGAATGTAAATACTCTGTATTGTTCGTGTAATAAGAAACAAATTCAATTAAATTTAATATTTAACAGCGCCTGATAGAATAATACCATCAATTTTTCTCCATAATTATACCCGCAAACCAGTAGCAGTGCAGTTTGGGTTCTACTTTGATATCTCAGTCAATCAGTCACCAGCGCTTTAATGTATTCAAATTTAAAAAAAAATATTTCTTTTACTTACATCAATTAGCCTAGCCTAAAGTAAGCACTGTAAGGCTTGCATTATGAGATCTAGAATAAGTAGAATTTTTTTTAGATGGTAGAGAATCCTCATGCACTTTGCGTTGCGCTACTATTGTAGTCTTAATAACCCCTTGGTGCTCGGACGACCTAACACCGATACCACCCGCGTCCAGTCTACGGCGGGTGGTTATGTTGGACTCTAGCAGAAGGCTAGCCTACCAACTAAACACTACCTACAACCTTTGGTCGGGCAGAAGGCCTGGGACCTTATCGGCTTTGAACTAAAGCGCCCGCGCTCCAGAGCGGTGGGCGGTGCATAATTTTGATACAAATATATATTATCAACCATGTCAAATGCTTGCATTCGAACCCGGGTCCTCTGAGATGGCGACACCTTTAAATCATTCAACTACGAAGGTCGTTATAAAAATGCACCAAAACACAATACAATATTGTTTTTCGTATATTAATTAAAACAGTAAATAAACACGATGTAATCCAGTTGATTGCAAGGTTTTCATTTTGTAATAATCCAATTTCGTTAATGACTGAATGATAGCAGTACATGGTTATTTAGTTACACCTTGGTAATTAATTTGGGACCTGGTGACGCCTCAGCCGCTTTTCTATTAGCCCAGACATCACGTCTTGCCCAAAGTAGTCATTTGTTTGCAAACGATTTGGACAGCGTAAAATGTTATGTTAATGTTTGTAAAATGTGAACGACACTGTACTATTCTTTCATGTTAAACTGATCGGGGGAGGTAGTGTAGCCTCCCCCAAGGAGGGCGCAGGGGAGCGGAGGCTGGGAGTTCCCGGATGTCGCTTGGCGTTCCCGGGGGCTCCCTACATGACTGAGGAAGGCCATCAAAAAATAAAAGCCACAGGTTGTTCGGCCTAAACGGAATCGAGGCAAACGGCTGCTTGAGATCGTCTCGTTTTGTAAATAGTGTTGTGGTTTTAAAATTACCGCAGATACTATTTATATAATTACTCGTACAGTAGACTCTTTAATCCGGCACTGCGCTAATCCGTCACTCCAGTAATCTGGCGCTCTCAAATGGGCGTGATGAGGAAATCATGTTGAGATATGATAAATACTTGTGTAAACAAACAAATGCCGATCGGCCAAGAAGCAAAAGAAAATTGTCAGTTTCTTTACTCCAATAGAATAGTCCACCAGAACTGTAAGTCTTGGTATGCTTATGTTTCTATTTACAATAGGCCTAAAACGATTATGTATTTTAAAACGTATTTTTTGAAAGAATTCCAATACATATGTCCTTTTTACTTAAAACTTGAAAATAAATCTCGACTTCTTTTGTACTTTTTATATATTTTTATGTATGTACATATAGGTACTATCATTTTTCATTAATCCGGCGTTTTCACTAATCCAGCACACCCTAGTCTGATATCTGCCCGATTAACGACAGTCTATAATTATATTTGCGCATACAATAAATGTGTACGTTTATTTTGAATTTCATCTGAATTTTCGGGGCTGGCTACAGTTATTTAATTACTCGTAGTTGTAGTGATCTCTTTATCAGCGTCTTTAATAATTTAATCTCTGGGATAATTCTGACCCGGCGTTAGATTAGAGATGTATTGCCGAGAATTGTCCGACTCAAAGAAGGGGTCAAATTACGAAACGCTAGAAGAACGACGATGTATTTAGTTTGAAAAGACATTATTATTATATTAATATTTTACAGCGCTTTAGTGTATAATTTCGTTTCCGTTGATTTTAGAAAGAATGCATTAAATTCATGACTTGCATTAATATCAGTAAGTACGTAAAAACAGATTTCATTCGAAAGCTTATTATAACTTTATTTTTTGTAGCAAAACCTATAAATTTGTCTTAACAAATTTCATATTAACATTAGGTACGACATTAGTCTTTATTTAATACTTATATTATTCAGTTATCGTTTACACGCGTTAAAAATAAATTAGACAGTAATGTTATTTAACAAAAGAACTAAGTTCTAAATAATCAGTATGTAATGTGTCTTTAATTCGTTCATTCGATCTACACGTTTTGCCCGTGAATACTTACGATGACTAACAGGTAAATGACCAAACGTGGGGTTATTTTATAACTGAATCGGCAATTTCGATTAAATGGATTCGATAATTTTGTGTGGTTCAAACTCAATTTTTATACATTTAGCATTTTATAACATTATGGTCCGAGCGAACGTCATATGTTTTTTTGTTTAATCGAGTAGTTGCTTTATTCGATGTACATAATTCAGACTTTCTCATTCATAATATATGATAAAGAAATAAATATTTCTTACAATCACACCCTAAAGATATAACGAATTCGCATATTTCTTTACGATTAGCGCATTCGCAAATTCTATGCGAATGGTTTTCGAATATGAACGTCCACAAAATAAATAATATGTTCACAATAGGAAATATTTTTTTATATAATAGTATAATAAATAATCTTGTTATTAGAATTTTCCATATATATATTTATATAATGTTTAACATACATCTATCAAAATAATAAATAAATAGCGATAAATTCAAAACTGAATAATTAGCATTCGCAAATATCGACAGCAGATATTCCTAAATTTTTTTGTTACATCACTAGTATAATTTTAATAGAAAAAAATTATACACAACCTCTCGCCATATCGAATTTATTATAAAAACGTCACTAGTTAAGATAATTTAACAGCAGATCTCATTTTACAACCATTGCGTAATTATAAATACAATTCTACCTGAACAGAATAACAAACGGCGCAATGTAATGTAAAGATTAGTGGCGTGTTACACTGGATTGCAAACATTATATAAGCCGAGAGTTACACGTGTACTTTAGTGCCCTACTTGACAGTGTCTATAAAATTCTAATGAGCAATTTTCATACTTTTCCGCCGACGGGAGGGCTCTAAAATGTAATTGTCGCCCAGATTGCTCCATCACTGCCGCGAGCGGGGTTAATTGAGTCCAAAAATTGTATGTTCAGTTAAAATATTAATAAATCCCTGCTATTTAATTATAATATTTAACTTAACAAGATTATAATAATTGGATTAATATTTCCTAAGTAATTGTAATTGTTTCCAAAGGACAGTTCTGAATTTCTGTCTCCGCTAACTCGCTGTCATCCTAGATTTTTTGTGTAAATCAGGGATTCACAAAGTCTATATCGACCCCTAGGGGTCTATTATAACGTGCAAGGGGTGTACGTCAGCGAAAAATCTATTTGGGGATCCATGAAGTGAAAATAGGGTCCACGATAATTAATCTCAACATACACTGATAGTACCTATTTGCTTACATTAAACTATCTTCTAATATACAGACTTAAACATTATTTATAGAAGTACCTATGAAGTAATAAATATATATAAATAAAAATTTTGTCTCAACAACACCTTTAAAGCTTAAAACCTATTTAGCCATTCAAGTTATATATAATTTCGCCTCTTACCCATAAGGATAGGCAGATCCTCGTTTTGCACTTGCTACTATCCAAACATACTTCTTTAGCTTCCTCGACTTTTAATCTTGACCTGATCTTTCAATATGTCACCTACTTGATTCAAGTTTGTTCATTGCATAAATAAAAATCTAAAACGTATTCTCTTTTCTTGGACAATTATCATATACTTGTGCTTCTTATGTTGACTCGGTAAGGCGATGGCTCATACCTTTCTGCTATAATATTATCATAACGCGCGTAAATATAATAAAGTATAAAGTCTTCCAGAAAAATTAATCCCGGCTCCCGCGCTAACAGCGTCTACCGAACTACGTTCAAAACGATCCGTAATGCTTGCAAGCTAGTGTTCATTTTTCTATCTCGCTCACAACAGGGCTTCGTAATTGCAACAAAATCCCCCTGAAAATGTTTTTAGGGTGTTTTTTAATTACCACATTTCGATTTTACGATATTAAGGTTGTAAAGTATTCAGATAAGGGAGATGTTTTGCTTTATTTAGTAGACGATAAAATATTTTAAAACTTTTATATAGGTATTAAATTTCTTAAGTAGTTGCTTTAAAATCATGTGCTAAAGTTATTTAGTTAATTATATTGTAAATTCTACATATTTTTTTTATAAACGAACAAGTTAGTCAATTCGAATTGCGTGATGAATGAGAGCATTTATACCTTAGTCGTGATTGTTATTATATAATTCTATCAAAAATATTTATATATGTAAAATATATGTATGTCGTTACCCTTTTTTTGTTCCCCTGAGGAAAATGCATTAAATTGCATACCCCGACTGTGGCGGGCCGGTGGTTATTGGGGCTCTCCTCCCCAGAAGGTGGAGGCCTACCCATTAAAAACCTCATGGATGGCCTTCCTCAGGCATGTGGGGAGCCTTTACTCCCCTGCCGATACAGGGGAATCCTCCTCGGGGAGGCTACCTTCCCCGATCTCATCCACCGACACCGCCCCCTGGCCACGGACTTCCTCGCGCCCGCCGGCGACCCGCGGCCGCTAGATCCCATAACACAAGCCTTACAGAGCTTACTTTGGGCCAAGCTAATTGGTGTATGTATAAGAAATATTAATTTATTATTTATTTTATTTAAATTACTAACTGAAGAAACAGAAAAGGAATAATCTTTATCGTCAATTAAATTTATAATTCATCACATTGCGTCATTAACTATTATGACACATTAAAAACGAAAATCGGTTTTATAGTTTCAAATATAAATAATTTAATTACTCAATCCAGTAACTCACAGCCCTGTTTGCTTAAACACTAATGTGATTATAATTGGGTAGATGACAATTTTTTAAATTCAATGTATAATAAGAGTACTCTTTTAAGTGAGAAATATTGTAGAAACAACAGTACACCTGCACCTATTACTTTTGAAGATACATCGACATGTTTGCGGCGCTGTCGCGGGTCGCTCAAAAACGCTCCATACTAAAACACTGCAATTGTGACGTCATAACTCAGTAAACTCGTCAAATTTGTATGAGCGTATAAATAAATTTTAAAATAACTTTGTTATCTGTACGTTTATATATATACTTTCTATATAAAAAAATGTTACATTTAATGTGAGAATGTTAGAAATATGTTCGTTTCATTAGAATTACGTAAATAATAATTGCTATTTTTTTAGAAATTTAAAAATATATAATTTAATAATTAAACTGAAATTACTATATTGACATACTTTCACGAGATATAAATTGCTCAAATCAGATAATTATAGTATAAAAACGGCCACAATCAGTTGTAGTCGTCTACCCTATTGTTGGTAAATGGAAATTCAGACGGAGACGTCTAATCGCCGCGCGCCGCGCCTGAAATCGTAAAAGAGATTGTCACCGAAGTCGGTACTTCAATCAGGGCTGTCTCCTTTGCTATTCTAAAAGAAATTACATAGCTTAATCAACTATGAATCGTTTGTCACGATTAGCACCAAAATATATGTCATACTGGCTGGTGCCCGCGACTTCGTCTGCGCAGGATTAGTTTCGAGTAGCTTATATTAGCGTGGCGTAGCTATGTGTTATTCTGATGTATCTATACTAATATTATTAAGAGGAAAGATTTGTTTGTTTGTAATGAATAGGCTCCGAAACTACTGGACCGATTACAAAAATTCTTGCACCTTTGGAAAGCTACATTATCCCTGAGTAACATAGGCTACTTTTTATCCCGGAAAAATCGACAGATCCCACGGGATGCGCAATAAAGGCTTCGCTCAAAAACTACTGCACATTCTTGAGCAAGGTTTTGCGGTATTTTTTATCTCGGAAAAACGGATAGTCCCACGGGAAGCGCGATAAAACCTTTGCGTCATAAACCGACTTCCGCGCATATGTAGCCGTAGGCAAAAGCTATGACCCTTAACCCTCTATAGACCCAATCCCGAAATCCACGCAGGCGAAGCCGCGGGCAGAAAGCTAGTAAGCTATATTATTATAAAGTTTCATTAAAATCCAATCAGTAGTTTTTACGTGAAAGAGAACAAACATCCATTCATTGCTAAAAAACTAAGTTACGACTTTCTTAAAGGCTAATTTAAATAACGCATTGAAATTCAATTCGTCTAAAAAGATTCAATTCATTGAAGTTCGCTAAAAATAAATTAAAGTTAATATTTCGGCAAGTCCTTTCATCGTACAATGAACTTTGTTACAAGAGCGCCATTGTATTCGCGGCTTCTATTGATACAATTATTGTATTATTAATATCTGAATTTAACGTTAAATGTATTGTATAGTCAGCTTTGATAATTCTATTATTATTATTATTTATCTTAATATTAGAGATATGCTATCGTTTATTCAATGTTACATAGCAAAATCAATCATAATTCTTGTTGAAAAGGTTCACAATTGAATCAAGCTAGTACTATCGTAGTTTCTGTATGTATGAACATATTTTACTGGTTCTTCTTTTTCGTATTAATATTTTTTTCTTGTTTATTTAAGACATATATGTTAAGTTAAGACATATTTGTACTTAGTAGTCTTATTAATAATCCTATTTTTTAATGAAAATAATATGAATCCCATTAGAGATTAGCTTAGAAATAAAAGAATTCAGAAATTGCAAGATAGTATCAAAATGTTCTACTAATATAGCTCAAAAAGAAAAACGCATATCCATCGATTTTCATGTAATATATTGACAAACAGACTAAAACGAAATGTTTCGATTGTTATCTGATACTTTTGCCCGTAATTAGACTTAAGCATTTTTTCAGATTTGAACCCAAATTGTAATCTAGGTCATGTTTTAATTATTTTTAATATTTACTAGCGGTCCCGACAGACTTCGTCCTGTCAAAAAGAAATGTAGTGGCAGTTTTTAGTTCCTACTTATTTTATAGATAATATCGCTTAGCCAATCAAATTGCAAAAAAGGTCCAAATGAACTATTACATTTTGTGACTATTCAAGTTTGGAACGTGATATTAAATCTTCCAACGATGTATTCTGTGCTCCAACGCACACACGCACACTATTTTGACAGATATGATTGAATTTAAACTTTATATATAAATCAAATCGACTCTTTGATGTTAGGAAGACATCTACATTGCTTAGACAACAGTGAGTGCTTGCAATATGAACTTTATGTAATAACAATGAAGCTCAAATTGACTGTACATTTTAGTTAGAGAAGTTTGTATGGGAATGAAGGGCTATTTTAGGATTTTTCTGATAATTATTCGAATTTTTCTCGCATTAAAAACCATCCTTGAACTTCAACGAACATTTCAAAAAATAATTGGCCTAATTGGTCCAGGCGTTGCTGAGTTATGCGCTTACCAACACATTTTGCGATTCATTTTTATATATAAGATTTAAAATTTCTTTCATCTCAATATCAAACATGTATTTCGTAAAACTAACCTCGACTGGCATTGCTTACAAACCAAATCCTGTCTTGGACCTTAGGCTAGTAATGAGAGCGACTGCTCCTCAGTAGATGATACGGTGCAAACATGAATATACAGGCTAATACATACTTTAAATCCTATAATCCACGTTTAAATATTACTAAAGCCATTCAAACACGAGGAAAACAGCACATCGTGAAACTGAAGTATATGCTTAATGATAAAAAAGGTAAACATCGATAAATGAGCAAACGGCCGACCAAGCAGTATCTGGTACTATGCGTGCCCATTTGTGACGTCACGTCG
This sequence comes from Scirpophaga incertulas, assembly GCA_036419045.1. Lineage (NCBI taxonomy): Eukaryota > Metazoa > Arthropoda > Insecta > Lepidoptera > Crambidae > Scirpophaga > Scirpophaga incertulas. The sequence goes on from CM071627.1 coordinate 36,997,931, forward strand.
CAGATGCCAGATAAAAACATGGCGACGCGAAGGAGTATTTAAATCAGACCCTGTGTAAAACGGCCAGTTTAACTCTACCCTCGCCTTTGTCCTTGTGGTCTTTTTACATGGTGTTGCTTTTTATATAAATATGCTAAACAAATGTTTCTAACACAATTCGAATTTTTCTAGTAGTATTTTGATTTTATTAATTTATTTTAAAAGTTATGCTATCCTAGTCGAGTCTTATTCGCTGCGTTTCTTCCGCCACTTCGGTCGTCAAAGACAACGGTCCTATTTTTATCTTGTCAGTCAAAAATTGATCTTATTGCCCTAAGTATTAAGATTCAGTTCCGACATTCCTTCTGACCGGAGAGCCCCACACTCGGCCGCGCCTAGCCAGCGCGGTGACAAAGTACATAAGGAGCATTTCCCCTCGAAAAAAGAAAAAAGGTATAAGCATATTATTTCCCAAAACTAAAAAAAAAATATTTTAATTGTATGCAACTATTAATATATATATATTATTGATTTGCTAAATTTTAATAGTGCAATGGTGAAGGAAAACATCGTAAGACAACTTGCATACACTAACGAACAAATTCAAAAGTGTACGTGACGACGCACCGGGGCACCGAATTTGACTGAAGCCTAATCGCTCTGATATAATTAATACCCCTTATTAGGAACGGATATGAAGTGTGATGATGATGAACAAGTGATAATGTAGCAATCCTTAAAAGTCGATCCAAAACTGAAAAACATATGCATGTCATGTTAAACTTGCAACACCCTGTTAAAACCAAAAATAATGAGTACCTATACTTTATTTAACATTAAAAATTGAAAAAAATAAATAAATGTAAAGTTAATATACTAAGTAGACTTCGTACGTAATTCATTCGCCTATAGTCCCCGTCCAAACCACGAAGGTCTTCTTAAGCTGGTCGTACCCGCACCGACAGTTTAAAGGAGTTCATTAATTACTTTTATCGTGTTCCGTGTCGTTACGGCTGAAGGGTGTACGTGCGATATATAACGCGCACCGAAAACAAAAACTTTTGAGAAGGAATGTGTTTTGTGTTCAACATTTCTCAGGTACCTATAATGCTGTATGCCAGCAGTACATGGCACGGGGCTACGGAATCAGTAAGAGTTAAAAAACAGCTCGAGTCGGTTCAGAGGAACTTTGCCATAAAAATCTGCAAAGCCTACAGAACAGTATCCTTGATCTCCGTTCTGACACTGTCGGGACTGCTTCCGCTGGACTTACGGGTGCAAGAATCAGCGATGCTATATAATACAAAAAAGCGGAACTGCAGTGACCATCTGCCCTATGGCAGAACCATGGAAAAGCAGGTCAGCGTTTTACACAAACCGCATCCATCAAACAGAGTCCTGATTGGATATGAATGTATAGAGGATACAACACCATCGACTGTCAAAAAACATAACATCACCAACTATCAGATATACACAGATGGTAGCAAAATCGACGGAAAAGTAGGTGCTGCCATCTCTTGCTGGATTGACGCTAAAGAGTTCGCAAACTATACATTCACTCTTGATCCTGCATGCTCTGTGTTTCAGTCAGAACTGTATGCTCTGCACAGAGCAATAAAGATGATCCGAGAGGAGGAAGTGCAAGCGGCAACTATATTTAGCGACTTCAGGTCCTCCTTGGACATCATCACAAACCCTAATGCGGATCACCAGCTGGTGCGGAGGATACATGAAGACATAAGGGAAATCAGAAACAGAGGTGGGAGTATAGCTCTGTTTTGGTTGAGGGCGCAAGTGGGGATCGCGGGAAATGAGAGAGCAGACGAACTGGCAAAGATGGCAGCACTAGCGGAAAAAGAGTTACCGGACTACGGAGATGTCCCTGAGTCATATGTCAAATCAAAAATTAGAGAGGAATCGGTACGTATATAGCAGGACCGATACGAAACCTCCACCACCGGAGCTACAACGAAGTGTTTCTTCCCAGACCAGAAAAAGGCCTACAGCTGGGTCAGAAGAGAAAAACTTTCCCCACTTCTAGTACAAGCTTTTACAGGGCACGGTGGTCTTGCGGAATATTTGCACAGATTTAGAATAAAGAATAGCCCAAGCTGTGAATGCGATGCAACGGAGTCTGAGTCTGTGTGGCACGTGATATTAGACTGTCCCAGATTTGGCAGTGATCGCCATAACCTATATCAGAAGATACAAGAAACGGTATCGAAAGAGAACATCCACACTTTGCTAGTAGACAAAAAATCAAAGATGGCAATCATTCAATTTATTGAGAAAGTAATGGAGACGGTCATTCGCCGCAATAAAAATTGTACACCACCAGCACCGGGAGAAAGGTTGAACCCACAAATGATACAATCAAGGCAAGTACCAATCTCTTCAAAAGAGGTAGCACAAGAGAACCGGTTGTGTGGTGGAGAGGGGGGTACCCCTGGTATTAAAACATGAGGAGTGGCGCTGTTCATGGACAGTGGCAGAGAAAGGTTAGGTATTAGTTTCTGTATAACTGGACCTAGAAAACATATAGCCATTTCACCAGGCTTGGCAGTTCTGTTGATAGGTAGCACCACTAGAGCCACCATAAAAAAAGACTTATGAGGCAATGCCGGAAGTGTCAGAAACAAATCCATTCTTCTCTTGACTAGGGACATGGACAACAAGTCGCCGTTCACCAAGGCAGGGGAATTACTGGGAAAACTGGAGGGAAGCCCAAGAGTGATTAGCGTTGATGTCATGAGGGCGGACCTTGAGAGAGGCGAGGTAGCAGAGTACACTCTTATCGCGAGGGCCGCTCACAGACACGAAATTATTCTGTAAGAAGGACGAGGTCAAAATCTCGACTTCCTGCTTAAAAACAAAGAGCAAACCCCACGCCAGGGCCAAGCGGAGAGCGGCTCAGCTAGAGTGCAAAGACGACATGAGGAAGCAGTGCAAGCAGGAAGTACCAGTAGATGCCTTCCTTTACACAGATCCCCATCGGAACACCTAGTAAGGACACTCTGCACTGCTCTGGGCGCATCGTGTCCCAAATCGCCGCATCGAGACACCACCCAGGGAAAAAATGCGCCTTCAGTCGGGATGCCCCTCACACGAAAAACAGCCACACTTGAAGATATGGGGAAGCTACGACCGCCAATACGCATAAAAGAAAACCGGGACGCGGACAAACTGATCAACGCCTATCTGGAGTACATGGAGACATTGCGTGCGTCGTTGCAGATAAAGCACACGGTCTGTAAAGAAATATTGGAAGCCTTCCAAAACGATGCGCGCATTCTTCTTCGTGTACGCCTGGATATGGCGAAGGCAGTAATTTATAATAATGACACCGGGACTGTGGTGGCGGGCAACGCCAGTGTGAGGACTCACCAGCACATGGCAGCTTACAGTGGGACGTCGGGAATGGTTCTCGAGGATCGTAAACGAACTCTAGAGAGGGGAGCCCCCGCATTCTACACCCCAGTTGACGACCCAATTGTCGTAGTCGCCAGATGCACCCGTTTTCTGCTGGAGGATAGAATTCTAGAGACCTCCGAGTCGGTGACGGGAACCTGGTCCTCAGAACCTTGGGAAAGGTTAAAAATACGCTGGATAGATGGGGTACCCGGATGCGGAAAGACCACCTGGCTCCTTAAAAACTTCCAACTACAGGAAGACACGATCCTTACTAGCACTGTTGCTACGGCCAAAGAACTAGGTGGGGAGATGATGGGTCGTCTAGGTGCTGTCGCGAAGGGAAAAGTAAAAACTATTGCCTCGGTGCTTATAAACGGAGCAAAGAAAGCAAAGCGCCTACTGGTGGACGAGGCTTTGATGGTCCATTTTGGATCCATAATCATGGCAAGTAGGTTGACCGGGGCAAGAGAGCTGGTTTTAATGAGTGATACTAACCAGATCCCTTTTATCGACAGAGATCACCTATTTCAGATGCAATACAGTAACCCAGCTGCCGTAACGACAGTCACAGAAACCATTCTCTGCACACACCGTTGCCCGATGGATGTAGTGTATGCGTTAAAGGAGATATACGAAGGCATACACACGTCTAGGAAGGAACTGAGGTCCCTGACGAGCACCATGGCATCAGAAGCAGAGTCTAAAAGAACTAACTCAGAGACTCTATTCTTGACCTTCACCCAGGAGGAAAAGGAGGAATACGAAATGAAAGGGTATGGTACCGGAGAAAATTCCAAATTGCTAACGATACATGAGGCTCAGGGGCTGACGCACCGTAGAGTAATTGTGCTGAGGGGCAGAGAACCGAAAAACCCGGTCCACGATAGTGTCCCTCATGCTGTAGTGGCTATATCTAGACACACGGAGTCCTTCATCTATTATTGCGGGGACCGAAAGGAGGACGACGCCATCAAACGACTCATAACCCCGTCATGCTTAGCAACTGATGAAGAGATCAGAAACTACAATTGGCAAATGTCGTTCAAGGACCAAAATAATGCAGCGATCTAGGTGCCAATTATTTTCGTACCTCTAATTCTAGTTTTATTTAAGTTAATATAAAGTTAATGTTTGTATTTTGTTTTTATTTTTTAATCATTATTAAGTATGCATGTGTATATGTATGTTAATATATAGGTATAGCGTAAGTTTAAATGAGTATATTGTATTTATATTGTTAGCTGCGTAAATAAAATAAAATTGAGTACATGTTAATTAAGAGAATTGTAAAAAATATTTAATTAAAAATTATAAAGGGCATGGACTACGAGTCTGTGGAGTAGAAAATGTATAAAAAAAAAAAAAAAAAAAAAAAAAAAAAACATTCTCAGGTTGAACTTGGACTGGCTTGTAAATCCTTTATTTACTTCCAACGTGTTTTAATTCACCACATTGTAACAGTAAATTAAAGTAGTATACGTGTAGAAGGTGCATAATATTACTCGTTGCCAGATATTTTTTTGCCAAGTTTGAGTTTCGGAACTTTTTGAGTGAAAATAGCGGAATTCTTTCGTCGAAAATATATAATTAAAATCAAAAAGCTTTTTAATATTTGTCTTTTTATTTGAGTTCAAATTTCGTTTACGTGACAATAGATAGCAAAAATATCCATGGAAAATGTATTTTAATAGTACGCTGCAAGCACGGCGAGTTAATCTCGAAAAACGGGACTCTGAGCTTACCGCGTGGGACATTTATTTTTGATTTATAAATCAATACGTCCCGCCAAAATCAGGACGTCTGACAACGCTGTTCCTAAGCCACAAAATTTTAATCAAAAATTGTGCTTAACCTAACCTACATGCTGTTAGAAGCTTACTCCTTTCTATTTTTCGTTTTTGTTCTAAAATCTGACTCTAGTTCTGGACTGAACTAGAATTTCTTGACTCGAGTCTAGAAATATTCGAATACGAAATATAGAATTGGAGTACTGGAATCGAATCAGGGAATCGAGTCCTGATTCGAATACCGTGTGATCTGACTCGAATCGACTCGATCCAACAAAACGGCGACTCGGCACGTCACTAGTAGCTAGGTGGGTTGTATGAAATTCATGAATTTATGCTTCAAATGAGATTTATACAATCACTTTTGCACGTCAAAGATTCTACGCCATTGATTCACAACTCTACGGCGGGAGACCTTATACTGGAAAGAACCAGCAAGGGCTATTTTCTCCCTGAATTTTTACAGAGTCGTCAATAAGAAGCTGGCCTGAGATAAGTAGTAGTTGAATCCAACTTCCTTTACAATTTTAAACAAATAATTTCCTTCTGTTATTTACTATATATATATTGTCAGTTATTCCGGGTTCGAACTTCGATCGTTTCTAATTTTTTTACTGCGCGGCTTCGGTTCTTGTCAAAACGGACTCCATTTTAACGGCACTCCGATCGCAAATTTGCAATTAGTGCGACTGCAAGGAAATTGCAAACCAATCGTGCAGCTCGATTGCAGTTCGGGCTTGCTTGCAGTCACTGTAATTGCCAAGTGCACACGGGCGTACAATTGAAATGCAGTGCGTTTAGAACGGAACAAAGACTTCTCCTTTGGAATATAGAGAAAATATTATGTTTAATCATTGGCGTCTAATCGATTTGCAATAGAGATGTGTCAATCTTTTCAGAAACGACTTAGTGAGTCGTTTCTTCCAAGTGATTCACTGATTTAAGTCTCTAACAGCGCTTGAATTGAATCATTCGCTCAATTGCATCTCGGTTTCAATCGGCACGCGGCGCTCGCACGTTTGAGATTATTGAGACATTAGCGTCTTTTTAACATGTACCTTAAACTTATGGAAAAGGCAATTGAGCTACGCTATGTGGAATCTTCTTATAAACATTTATACATTTGCCCACAAACAAACCTCTAGTTTTTGTAGCCTGTACGTTATTGTCTGGGCGTTTACGAAATACATTTGATTCACAAGTATATTCCGTTATATGGCACTATCCTATTTTACTGTCGCTATTTAAATGAACCGGTAACATAATACCTTACAAAGTTTACGTCCAAATAAGCTATAACAACAAATTATTACTTAGGAACTAAACTTTGTTTTATGACGCCTACGCTTAATACCCGAACTTGCACTACGAATCCACGAAGATAATTTTAAACTCCTCCTCGCTTAGGGTTGCCAGGTGATAATTAAAAAATCTGGTCAAATTTGTCTTGTAATCAGAATTTTCCTACCAAAGATGGCAATATAAATTTAAATGATTTTGAATTTTCATATTATTTATATGAAATAATAAGCTCTTAACATTGATTGCATATATAACATTTGCATTCCTTTTTATACCTAAAGTGCAAGTTTTGGTTACAGTTAAATCGGAATCCGAATTAGGATATTTTAAATTAAAAAAAATGACAAACAGTACCTGCTTTTGTTTCATATTAGAGTTTTGAACATTATTAACTATAACTTTGTGACAATTTCGTTGCCTTCAAAACAATGTATTTATATATATATACATTATGTTGTAAAGTTTGCTCTCTTGACTATTAAATAAATAAGGAAAATATTTTATATGGAATAAGCCAAATTCTTTGAAATCTCTACACTAAATCACAATTTCATTCTTTAACCCCCAATATAAGTTGTCTTTTTTTTAAATAATTACTTGGATTTTAAACGAATAATTATAAAACACATGTCTTAGTAGTTATATTTAGTGAGATTCTAATATTTCGCTGTGTTTTCACTAAGAATGTTTCCCTGTCCACATACAAATAATTGGGAATATTTATATCCACTATCTTGAAGAGGACTTGGAGTAATTGAGGACGTGACGTCGAAAATCAAAAAGGTTGATAGAGGAGACAGGAGATTTTCCTTCTAGATATAATCTGACAACCCTACCCCCGCTGAAAACTTTTTCAATTCGACACCGGATTTCGTGATAACCGAACGGGAAACCGATATATTTTCGAGTTGGGCCGTTTTCTGCGTCATTTAATCGATTCACTCTCGGCTAAGCATCGATTTTAATTCGTTACTCGCACGTGTATCGAGATATCGGTATTGGGAGTCGCCAAGCGTTATATGCGATTCGTAACACGATTGCACGACTGACTGCCGCTATGATTATTTGTAAAAGCTTGTAGCGTTTATTATATTCAACATATTCCCTAAAAGCCTTTCCATGTGTCGCTAGGGATAGCTCCTGTCTTCTGTGTTGTATATTATATAGTAATATACTGTATGCTGAATATATATTTATCTTTGAAGCATGAACGATGTATCTAAATGAAAAGGATTCTACTAAGACATTTATAGAAACTTTGAGCGTATTTTTTTAATGTAAAAATACTGAAATTACTGGAAAACAGCTTTTGGTAGAGACAAGCGTTTCATTCATTAATGACGTAATAAAAATTTGATACCATAGTGGCATGAAACAAGTCCCACAAATTCCCTTGACAAGGCTTCTCATACCAAGCCGTCAAACGTTTATACATTTTCTTAATTTAAATTGATTAATTCGCAGACAATGAGTTTGCATTACAAACTCTTTCGACAAATATAAGTATAATAGATCATTACAATACACTCGGTATCAAATGAGGGAGAGTTTAGAAAAGATTCCAGAAAACGATTTTTAATGAGTTGTATATGATAAACTTTTTGCTCATAAGCAATAAAGAGATTAAGCATAGTTAAGTTATTTTCATTAATTTTAAAAAGTATGCAGTTTTATGAATGCTAATAAAACTAAACATCATGTTATTTCTGTATTGGATATCATTACCAACGTAAATAAAGACGTCGACGGCTCGAAAACATATCGGCATCGAAATAATCAGGCTTCTGTTACGTAATCTACTTTCGTAATCTTCGTTTGTTTGAAAAACATGGGTTTAACGATTTTGTTTGTCCTGAAGCCTTACTACGCACGCTTCGGATAACGTGAAGACAGAGACAGAGCCATTGTAATGTATAGCGCTGTTTCACTCAGACGACTGTATTTACAATGTTATAAGCAGTCTTGGTAGGTTGCCTGACCGCGCGGTTGAGGTTAGCCGGCCACTTGTTGCTAGGTTTTATTTTTAGGTATTTGAAGTTAGTTTTATATAGAATCTTTGCGCGAAAATTTAGTTCGTGTGACATCACAATTAGTACCTATCTTTCTTATTATATATTTATAAATATTTTTTATTTGTTACAGGTAAGTATCGAGAGAATATCGCGCATCGAGAAGTCCTAGCAACCAAAACAGGTTTTTTAGTACCTATATTAAGCGCCAACTGACAAATATGTCCAGAATATTATGATATTTCAAATTATACATCTTACGATGTATCAAATTATATCTAAAATTTATTACAGTATACAAACAAAATTCCTAATTTATACATTACTTAAATTACAGTAACAGAAAAAAATACAAAAGTTAACATAAAAACTTATTTTAGTCGTGTCTGTGTTTATTACCAAATTTAAAAAAAAAACCATTACCTGAAGATCTTTGCATATTTTATAAATGTTGTCTTTTATATTTCACCCCACTTAGACCCGACCAGAATACCAGCACTACCACTGATTAGTCTGCTGCACCTTATGATTTTTTTTTTTATAAAGATTTCTTACACTTACGTCAATTAGCCTAGCCCAAACTAAGCTCTGATAGGCTTATGTTATGGGAACTAGGGTAACGAATAGATGTACATATATTATACATATATAATAGATATATAGATTAACAACCATGACTAAGGTACAAATGCTCTCATCCATCACACAAACATCTGTCTCCACCGGGATTCGAACCCGGGATCTCAGATGGCGACACCTTGAAACCGGTGTACTGACCACTCAACTGTGGAGGTCGTCAAAAGGAGGAAAGAGAAAGAGAAAGGTTGGGTCCTAATTGGACATAAATTATTTATTTATTATTGTATCCGTTTTGTATATATGATTGTGATCAATAACTGTTCAAATCAAAATCAAAATAATCTTTATTCAACATAGACCTTTACAGGCACTTATTGACGTCAACAGACAAAACAAGAAAACAAAGCTTAAAAAAAAACAAAAACCTTGTCCGTACGTACGAATAAGGAAAAAAAGAAAAAAATAAAAAAATTGACTCGACACCTGTTCGGAAATTGGGAGAGCCTTCTCGAGAAGAACAGGCAAGAAACTCTGAAGGTCTATTTTTTATCTCCTCTTTACAATGTTAATAATTATAATAATATAATATAAAAATACAATATAGTATAAGATACAATCATACCTAATACGATTACAGTCGTATGTATGTTTACATACACATATAAAAATAATACAATATTATAAATAATGTTGTTACCAAACATGGCTCTATGAATAGTGTCAAGTCAATTGTCAATTCTATTCTACATCTCCTCTGCAGGTTATATAGAAAAGTTAAATCAGTGTGTATAGAACTTTCCCTGTAAAACGTACCTAGTAAACAACCCCAAAGTCCATCGCGTTCTTAGTCAGGATGATCTAGGGATCGGGGAACCCAATTTCCCCGCATTAACAGACTCCGGATTAATCTCTCGTACCTCTCCATGACACGTGAACTTGTAACAGTTGTTATAGCATTGTAAGCCATTATGCATAAAGGTTAAATATACAGTATCACTTATACGTTAGTAATGAAATCTATAACAGAAATGACATTCATGAAACTGCATATTTTTTAAATAAATGGAAATTACTTAGCTATGCTATTTATTGCTTATGAGCAGAAAGTTTATCATATATACTCATTAATATACTATTAATAATCGTTTTCTGGAATATTTTTTAAATTCTCCGTCATTTGATACCGAGTGTATTGTAATCTATACTTCTATACTAATATTATAAAGAAGTAAAGTTTGTGTGTTTGTATATTTGTTAAATTGTAAGGGGTAATCTCGGGATCTACTGAACCGATTTTAAAAATTCTTTCACCAATAGAAAGCCAGGTTATTGCTGAGTGTCATAGGTTATATAAAAAACCGAAAAATAAAAAGGCTTTTATGTGGTAGCCCGTTTTGCAAAGTGAATCGGAGAAAAACCGGTCGAATGAAAGCATTTCTTGCGAACGCTGCCTTAACTATGAAAGATATATTTTTGAGTTCTAGAGAAAAAATGTGGAGCTTGAAAATGCCTACAAAAAAGTCAACGACAGCATATGTCTAACTTTTATATTTAAATTACAAAAAGTATATTTTTTAACATTAGCATAGACAATTTAATTTTTTATATTAATAAAATAATTCAAATCATTAGGTCATATTTATTAGTCATATATTACGAAAAATTATGAATCTATGAAAACAAGTAAACTCATCGTCATAAGTGTGAAGGCCAAAGCAGCGGACGGCGCGCGATGGCTTCGGGTTTAATTCGGTTCGCGTTCGTGCTCGCTTCGGGGATTATTAATATTATGCCCAACGAAGTGGGCACGGGTCAGCTAGTGATCTTATATTTGTCGAAAGAGTTTGTAATGCAAACTCATTGTCCGCGAATTTATCAATTTAAATTAAGAAAATGTATAAACGTTTGACGGCTTGGTATGAGAGCCTTGTCAAGGGAATTTGTGGGACTTGTTTCATGCCACTATGGTATCAAATTTTTATTACGTCATTAATGAATGAAACGCTCTACCAAAAGCTGTGTTCCAGTAATTTCAGTATTTTTACATTAAAAGGATACGCTAAAAATGTATTTAAATTCGTAATAGAATCCCTTTCATTTAAACTCGGTTTTCATACTCAAATTTCTGTATAGTCTACAAGAGCAGCCTTGCATTCAATCGTACGTTTGTTGATGAAATATAAACAATGGTATTTTGCTTGTGTAAAGAACACATACGTGCCTTTCTTTAAAATCGATGTTTTAACCAATGTAAACAATATAAGTTAAATGCGTGTAGCGATTTTTTTACAATTCTTGCAATACATGTAGTTTTCGTATGATTCTTATGTATTCAAGTACGTACAAAGTCGGCAATACACATTACCCACTAGAAGGCTGGTTAATAGAAATAATCTATAATAATAAGTCTGTAGGGAGGTCAATTCTGTACATGAAATATATTTCCGGATCATCCACGGATCATTAGGGATCGCGATTCTGATGCCAAAAATGCAATCAGTAAAATTTTTGTCTATCTGTCTGTATAACCGGTGTAGAAACAAAAACTACTCGACGGATTTTAACGAAACTTGGTACAATTATTTTTCATACTCCTACGCCGATTATAGTATACTTTTTTATCACGCTACAATCAATAGGAGCAGAGCAGAGCGGTCGTGGGCACAGCTAGCACCTAATAATTTTGCAATATCTCTCAACCTTCAAATCTGAATATAGAACTGTCTTTGTGATAGAAATTAAACTGAACAGAGATATCTCTGCATACGAATCTGGTGCCTAAGTTGTATGAGATGTCAGCTCTGGTTATGAGTTTATTGCCATTTCAATATGAGTGCTACCAGATTTATTAGACGATGTAGGTCAAAAGCAAAGTAATATAAAAAAAATTGGTTGTCTGTAGAACTCCGTCTACTGCCGATATTTGAACGTGACAACGTCTATTACATGGTAATTTTTTCTGGGTGCAAAGTAGGCGTGGACTCCGTGTGGCGTCAGATTCGGCCGTTACGGTGTTTTCGAGAATGACTCCACGCCGTACCAATTTAATAGACGTTGTCACGTTAATAATATAATTTATATTCTCAGATTATAAAATCTTCACTCAAACTCAAACACAGTAGTTTCCGAAACTAAATTTAGTTATTTGTAAAAAGGCGTTATAAAGTGTAATCTGGTAGAGACTAAAAGTTTTAAACAAATGAAACGTATGAATACGGAGAAAATATAACGCAAAAATGTTACAACTTAATGAAAGTTCGGTGATCTGTTCAAAGATGTCGCTGCTAGCAACTTAAGTGAAGTACACTGCGTTAATACCAAATTTTGTTTTCATTTCTTAAGTCGTAGACTCAGCACTATACAAATTAGTATTCCAGTATTCAAAAGAATTCTCAACAAATCGGACAAAATATATTTTTTAAGATTGCAATCCAAAACAGTGTAGCACTTCTATGAATAGCGCCATCTAGTGATATTCTCAAGAACTTTGTATAATAACACAAAAAAATAAAGTAATGTATAACATTTATATTTTTATTACGTTGCCGTGTGGCGTCAGATCGGCCGTTACGCCGTTCATGGATTCCGTGTGGCGTCAGATTCGGCCGTTACGGTGTTTTCGAGAATGACTCCACGCCGTACCAATTTAATAGACGTTGTAACGTCAAAATTAAATCTTATAGATTTATTTTCATAATATAAATTAAATTAATATGAGGAACTGTCGCGAACGTTACGAATTCGTGTGTTGCTGTAAAGTTAGATTCGTGTTACAGGCGTGGCCTTAGTTACACCTTTTTCGCATTTATTCGTAAGTGTTTGGCGTCGTTCCCTTTGTTTGCCGGCTTTCAAGTCCTGTTGCTTAATCCAATATTGACTCGCACGGCCAGGGCCTCTAACGAACTAGGCTTTTGTGAACTGACAAAAATAGTGTAGGCGCGATATACATAAACTACTCGTAGTTTTCGTGCTCTGAGCGAACATTGTATATGACACGTTTCGCTTCGTTGAACGAAACCTCTTTGGAATGCCTGTTAGTTACAAAATTCGGGCGTCACGAGCTTCGCGAGAAAACTGCGACAGTGTTTTATGATTGCCTAGTACGTAAGTTCGTTAACCTGAAGGGAAAATATTCCCAGTGGAGTAGAAATGGTACTTCAAGGGTAGGGAATACTTTTAAATATAAATACGGCTACTTCTTCAATTATCTGTATTTCTAGTAATTCTTTTCATTATGAAAGCTAATACAATGTTGTCGCTAGGTGTCCGCACTAGGAAACCTGCATACAAAACTGCATGCAGGTTTGAAGGTTAAGATATGTAGCGATGTAAAGTCTTCTACTAGAATCCATATAAACGACTATTTTTCATTCCTATTGCCATCCATTCGTAAGAAAAAGACGCATTGGCATAAATTTATTCAGTATGTAAAATGAATGTGGTATAAAAATTTCCTTATGTTTCGCCATTTCTGATATTTGTAACTGAATTTTATTTTAGTCCTTTATTTTTACCTACAGATTTTTATCTGATTCATTCACCTTGTATTGTTTGTTGCCAATAACAACTCGTAGCAAATCGACTGTTAAATATTCATACATTTACAATGTCAGTTCATTACATCTCCGCGAAGGGCTGCTGGAGTTTGTATACAAAAATTTATTCAGCCATAAAAGTACAAAATACTGATGAAAAAAGAAACTTGATTAAAATATTATTAATAGCTTTTATAAGTCTTTTCTTACTTAGGAAGCTATAGAAGTATGCACGTTTAATTAGTAGCAAGTGAAATAACTGTGATCTTTGCCTATCCCCGTGTGAAAGATACATGAGTATATATATATGTACAATTCTTAAATCGAAAAGGTTATAAAGTTACAAACTAAAAATAAGTAGATCAGCCGTGCTTGAATAAGTAAAGTAATTAGCACGGCTGTGTGTTATGTATATAAATGTGAAAGTTACGGTCTGTTACATTTTTCACCTCAAAACATATAGAATACTTTTCTTCACTGAAAAGTATCTCCTTCCTCTGAGAAAATCTAGTAAACTATAAAACGGATAAAGCGAAAAGTTAAAGCGTAATTTTTGGATATGCTGCCTTATCTAAAATCACATCGACAGTTGTGCCTTTGTCGGGGAAAACTTTAACGTTGGAGCATACATTGTACCATTCTATTTTGTCCCGTTTTGAATTTAAGCCCGGAGGTCCTATCATAAAAGGAATAAGTGAATACATTGTAAAGAACACTTTTACATGCCTTGGATCAAAAATTACGTTATAGATATAGGTTTGTGGCACAAACATTCCCTTTAAATTATATCCTTTTCAACCTCTGGAAAGGAGAGGCTGAGAATTCTCATGGATACCATTGCAACCTATCGCCACCGTGATTATGTCGGACTCCTGACGAATCAAGCCGGCTCGACCCAAATGACGTACCGACTAAACTCAGCTCGAGCCGTTGGTGCGAATGGCACTATGGCTTGACGTGACAAGGAAGTCCGCACCCTCAGGAGAAGGCAGCGTCAGAGTTTTTTCCCTCAGGAGAGAAAGGCTGAGAATCTTCACAAGGGGCACGAAACGTATCCAGGATACCACCGCGACGGCAAGTGTCGGTGATTATGTTGGACTCCACGTGTCCTGCCAACTAAACTCAGTCTTAGCTTTGGCCATATGGGCCCTACGGCTTGAATGGAGGAGGAGTGCCCCACCCCCAGGAGAGGGCGCGGTCAGCGCTGCCCTCTGAGGATATGCGCTTGAAGAAGGCGCGGTGCACCTAAATGGCTCCGGTCTATATTGAATGAGGTCTACTCGTGGCTAAGTAGAAACCTGCTACGATAGGAGTTGCAAGGACTGCGGCGACTTAGAGGACGCCGCAAACAGGCTTTGAAGGTCCTGCGTTATTTGTTTATGGGATCGATAAGGACGTGTCGCGGTCTGCTCGATTTTGATTGGAAATTTTCCTTTACTCTCTCTTATCTGTGATATATTACCATAGATGCTGTGACGCGCTAACGGGGTCTATAGGGATATTTTTAAATACACACAAATTCGTAGATTATTATCTATATGAGAGCGTTCTAATATGCTGTTTATTAATACGTCCGTACAGGAAGCGATCTCGTCAGTTGTTTTGAACGAGCTGTATCAGCAGCGGCGCGTTATTCTTTCAAATTCTGACACGTCTTAGATATGAACTTCTAATGAGTTCGTCATGGTTCTGTGTAAATATTCAATCATCATCATCACCCTATGTTAGGGCGATTAAGTCTTAGTATTTTTTTTACTCTATAGTGCAAGTTTTGGTTACTTTGGAATCTAAGTTTGTAAATACCTATTGTTTATTTTCTTAATAATTTTGTACATTATTGACTTTTACAATGATAAAACTATTTTTCTTGCCTTTCAAATTATTTTATTACTTAGTTTAATGACAACCGACGCGTGTGTGTTAAAATTTCATAAACTTTAGTCTCATGAATTTTTTAAAATCTTCATTTAAACTGGCAATTTCATGCTTTAACTCTTAATCAAACACTTAGGTATATTTTTCTGAAACAATTCATGTTCATTTAAATTGGGTTTGTTATAGTCTTCACTTTGGCTTTTCTTTTGACTGAACTGAACAAAAGTGTATTTGTTCATTAATAACTTCGTTCGAGCTTGAAAATTTTCTTTATCACTCCCATATCGCTCGGGGCAGTAATGGAAAATTCTTTTGAGAGTAATTAATTTTTCCCGCAAATAATTTGCGCCCAACCGGAATGCTTTCAATAAT
Organism: Scirpophaga incertulas; assembly: GCA_036419045.1. Classification (NCBI taxonomy): domain Eukaryota; kingdom Metazoa; phylum Arthropoda; class Insecta; order Lepidoptera; family Crambidae; genus Scirpophaga; species Scirpophaga incertulas. The sequence continues at coordinate 37,013,783 of CM071627.1, forward strand.
CTTCTTTGTCTCGGTATTGGAATTATTGAACACTATAAAACTTCATCGTAGAGTTGAATAAAAAAGAACTTTAGCGTATTAGAAATAACGATCGTTTTGTCTGCAAATGTCTCTATAAAATTTATTCTTCAAATAGGATTTTTACAATGACATTTTGCACGTCTAAGACGCTACGCCATTGGTTCATGAATCGACGGCGGGAGACCTTGTACTGGAAAGAAGCAAGGGCAATTTCTCCCTGTATTTTTACAGAGTCGTCAATTAGAAGATAAATAGTCTGATCCTAACCTCTTCTATAAGTTTTTGTGTCATAGACACACTTTGCTATGTTTTTCGTTTTTGGATAGTACCGCTACCTTTTTTTTTTATTTTGTTCCCCTGAGAAAAATGCATTAAATTGCATACCCCGGCTGTGGTGAGCCGGCGGTTATGTGGGGCTCTCCTCCCCAGAAGGGGGAGGCCTACCCACTAAAAACCTCAGACATAGCCTGCCTCAGGCATGTAGGGACATCAAGCGACTTCCGGGATCCCCCAGCCTCCGCTCCCCTACCGATACAGGGGAGCTCTCCTCGGGGGAGGCTACAATACCTCCCCCGATCTCCGCCACCGACGACGCCCCCCGGCCACGGAAGGGGCGTGGGCCCTCCCGGGTCGCCGTATCCCGGCGGCCCGCGGCTGTGCCGAGCCCGCTTCACAGAAGGAGGCCACAGCCCTCCAACCTCCCTCGTCCGCCAGCATTGCCGCAATCAATGCCGGCGGAGACAGATCTCGCCCGATCTCTGCGACCAAGCCTCGGCGCTCGGAGGCCCACGCGGGGCACTCCGCCAGCGTGTGCTGGGCCGAGTCGAGGTCGGATGCGCAGTGGTGGCAATGTGTCGATCCCTCCCGTCCTATTCGACACAGATACTCACCGAAGCAGCCGTGCCCGGTGAGTATCTGCGTAAATCGGTAGGTGACCTCCTCCTTCCCGTGGGATAGTACCCCTACCTATATTGAATGCCTATGTCCTTACAAGTTATTTTATAAACATATATAACATAAATCCTAAAATTAAGTAATAAATCTTTTTTCTTCGTAATTACTTTTATAAATAATGTACGAGTATGTTTTTATATTAAAAGATTGTATAATGTGAGTAAATAGGTATTATCAGTGTATGTTGAGATCCATTATCGTAGACTCCCTTTTCAATTCATGGACCCCCAGTCTTTTTTCGTTCACGTAGACCCTTGCAGGTTGTCATAGACCCCTAGGGATCGATATAGACTGGGAATCACTGGTTTAAACAAATTCATATTATATCTGTAAAAGCTATAATTTCTGTATGTTCTTTACTATATTCAAAATATTGAAAAACGTCACTAAAGAGTTATTTCAATTAAACCCAAGCATTTTTATCATTTAAGCAATCCTTAACGTTGCAATAACCTTTTTTCATACAATTTTTTATGGAGTTCATAATTCTTAAGCTATTTTAAATATTTATATATATACAGTTATTCATAAATCTCTTTTTCTTTTTCAGGTAAGTGCAGAGCTCGGGGCTCGCGTCTGACGTAACTATTAAGAAAAATATAAATAGACTCCTTACAATGGGCGGACTAATTTACGGCGGAACAGCACGAGGGAAATGTTCCCCGGGGCTTTTCCAATTATAAGATTTGTTCAGTCTTTTATCTCGGCTGGGTCGCAAGTAATACGGAAAAATGGCGATGCTTATAACGGTATACGACTTTTCACCGAGTTTTCAATCGCTCATACACTTCGATTTGTGCTTACTTAGAAAGAAATTTAGGTCAAATTGTACTTAGTGAGAAATATCTTCAATGTTATTTTATACGATTGATGCTAAACGGATTTTGATCATAACCTATAAAAAATATAAAGAAAATATTAGTTTTTCTTTTTGTGTTGCTCAATCGACTGTTATGCTGACTATTCATTCAGCATAATAGGTTAAGAAGAATCTATGGATTCGAATTAATTCTATTTAATGATTCTTTGGTAAAAACATCTACGAATTTTTTAAATTCACAATCGACTTTATAATTTATCAATAGTTATTGCAAAATTAATTTCAGTTTTGTTAATTACAAAAAAGTATGATAAAGTTGTTAATTACATAATGTCCAATGTGCGTAGCATTTTTCCAAATTGAATAAGACAAAGTAAATATTTAATCAGAATAAGTTTTATGACACTATTGAATGTTTGACATTTATTTTTTATTTTATGTATGTATATTTTTAAGAAACAATGTATCTGTGAATATTACTTTTATAGATACAGCGATATGTTTGCGGTGTTGTCGCGGATCGCTTAAATGCTAAATTCAGTGTAAGGTCACAATATGGTACCTAGTCTCCAAATTTCTAGGAGCATACAAATAAAATTCCCAGTAACTTTATTGGTTATAAATTTACATGTATACTTTCCTATGTTAAAAAATGTTGCATTTGATGTAAGAAAATGTATAATCTTATAATTTTACTGTATTTATGAAAAAAAAAAACAGTTTTGTTTGATTTAATTATTCAAAGATTCAATTATTTTGAAACCGTACATACATTTACCCTCCAAAGGTATGCCGTGCAACAGACTGCGTTGCATCGCGCCCTCTCTTGAAGAGTGGTCGTTCCCACTGCAAGCCACGAGGTCATTACGACCAAGGCTTAGGTTGAGTTTGGTCGGTAGGCCACATTGGTGGACCCTTGGCGTTGGCTCCACCAGACCTAGGTCGAGCCGGCCCCGGAGCACATGGCGGTAGAATCGCGAAAGCGCACCCCGCATGGGTCTAGATAACTAAGGGGGGTTTCAGCGGGTAGGTCGATCCTGTCAGTCCGGAGAGCCCCACACACGGCCGCGTCAACGAAAATAAACCATTTAGATTTTTGAATATGTTTTATAACTATTAATAATGCACGTAAAATTTGATAAGACGAAGCCTAAGTTTCGTTAAAAACGCCGTGCCCCTAGGCAACCGAAGTTTAATTACTCTTTAATTATGTTAGTTCACCTCATTCTTTGAATTTCGCTGGTACTGAAAGATTAAAGGGATTTCTGAGGTCACGTGCAGGGACTGTAATTATCGTCTGTGTATTATTTATTGTGGCAATTTTCGTAACTCGTACAGCAAATCACAAATTAAACCTTAGCACTTATGGAATATGTGATATTTTTGTTTGTTCAATATATCCTTGTTCCTTTTAGAAGGAAAAGACTTAATATTATTTCGCTTCCTTTCGTGATAAGTATTTCTTACATCATACGGCTTTTGTATGCGGAACTTTGTTGCATCACTGAATCTTTCTTATTTATCTTATAATAGTAATAGGTTAGATACACTAAAATAAATACAAAAACTACCAAATAGAAGCAAACAACATACAAATGTGTAAAATGTATTTAATGCATTTTCAACTTAATGCCGCTCGATAAAGAATTCATAGAAGCTTGGTGTACTGGCTTCTGTATTTTTCATGAAATCAAAGAAGAAGTCGTCTTTTGAAACGGCATGAACGGAATGAATGAAATTAGAATTCCGTAAAAGAGGCACAATTTTTCCACTCACAGTCTTAAGCACCTTATATCGAATTTTCCAATTAGCGAAGATTTTCCCGTTGTAGTATTTCCCGGAATTAATCATCCAAATAAAGTATATATTTACTATTGAGTAGTACTATATCTGGTATCTGACAAAATTTTAAAAGTGATCGTTAACAAGCTTTAATAGCCAAAAAAGTTTTGTAATTAAAACATGCTATTTTTGTGCGTGGATTAATTTATCTGAGGTACTACTTGACAGTTTGGAGCGGCTGCAAAATGTAGTCATCAGGTTCATTTTTAATCTGCGTAGGTTTGACCATGTTTCTAATTGTCGCTTTCAACTGAAATGGTTACCTATTCGCCAGCGCAGAGACTTACATGTTTTATCCCTACTTTACAATATTTTGTACCTTCCAACATCTCCATCCTACCTTAAATCTTTGTTCTCTTTTCGATCCCATTCGTCATGTCGTGTCTTGGGTTCTAATTTTAATCTGACTCTGGATATACCGCCCCGAAGTACCGACTATTTTTCATATTCTCTTTTGGCTTATGCCGTCCGGTTGTGGAGCTCTCTCCCTGAGGGTATTATGGGAGCACGAACGCTGGAGTCCTTTAAGAATCAAGTCCGTGTTCACTTCCTGTCAAAGTTCCTTAACTTAAACTAGTTATAGCCTATTGTCCTGTCCAATTACTGTACCAATCCTATATTTAAATCTCCTTTTAATATTTCCCTGGTCCTAGGTTGCCTGGAAGAGATTGCTGTTTAGCAATAAGGCCGCCTTTTGTACATTTGTTATTTTCTTTTTTTTTGTATGTGTATTTTATGAATACAATAAAGGGTTATGTTATGTTATGTTATTTTTTTATTGTAACAATCATGCAATCCAGCCAATTTATTCTACTAAAGTCATACGCGCATTAAAATCCATTCACTAGTTTTTACATGAAAGAGTATACTTACAGAATTTCGCGTTTATGATATTATTTGTTCAAAATATGACAATAAGTATCAAGTAGGATAAAATCGCGGGCACCAACTAGCTTACTCATATTTCATTTAATATTGAACCGCTTATTATATTCTGAGAATAAATTTTTTCACCGCAATGAGTTTCCACGATTGACTCCACTGTCCCTCGTACCTTCACACATCTCTTTTTAATATATCAACATTGAATTCAAATACGGACCTTACATCTAATGGTCGAATGGGAATGAACTGCCCCGTATCCTCGTCGCGGCCCTCGTCAGACCCGCACGTGAATAGTTCCTGATTAAACATAATGATTACGTGAAACGCTTATGTGACGCTTAACGCTGCCGCTGCGTGCACTGACAAACGATTGGCTCTTTGTAACTAGCGCCATCTGTTGAAAAGTCGGTAAAGTTATTTGCTCTTTAGTATATATTTACAACCTTAATTAAGCGCCGTTTTAAAAGCGATACTTAAGGATTTTTTTAATCGCTAGCTATTATTGTGTATTCAATAATTATATATAACTGAGGCGGCCTTGCAGCTGTTTTATAGAAAATTTGACAAACTGTTATCTAATATTTATTCTATAGATAAGATACATTATTAATGTATATTTCATCTATAAGTAATCAATTGCCTATATATAGGCATTTCATATGTCCGTTTGATTAAACGAAGTTTTACATAACCTTGACAGCCTATCTCAAAGGTACGGTCTTAACGGTGCGTCCATATTTTAGTTACTATAGCAGTAAAGGTCTATAAGGTCCACAGTTACTGTAGCCTATATATTGTCGGATTATTGTTTATTATCATTTTAACGATGTTGTTAAAGTATGCACATAAATAACTCGCTGAAATAGATTTATTCAATAATAAAAAAGCAGATGTGCTTTCTATAAACGCTTCCAAATTCAATTGTTGCTAGGTAACATTTTAAGCGGTCGTTACAATCCCGTCGTAAACTCAAACAATGGCCACTTTTTGTTGTCAAGCTGCATACATTGCGTTATGTTGGCAGTATTGATAAAGCAAATAAAATGTTAGTTCCCCTAGCAACTGCGTTCTCATTTCGTTCTGTAGGTATTATCCCCATCGAACCAGACACGCGTCGGTAAAGCCCGGGTGCGATTTTAAAGGGTGCGGAACCAATTTGTTGTTGTATCCCCTAATTTACTTACATCTCTCTCGCTCTCAACAAACAAACCGCAGAGTGAAAGAGATAGATGCAAGGAGATTTTTTAACGCAAGGGTTGTACGAGTATTATGCATTAAGTAATAAAATAATCCTACACTCCATAAATGTAGTAATAGGTATATATGTATGGTGAGCTCTTCGGCTGCAATAAATTCTTTTGTTTTTCTGTGAACCTCGACAAGCGGAAAAAGTTAATGTACGTGCAAACGGGATCGGCCATTGTTCATAGAAAAAAGTGATTTAACGTAATTTTTTTTCTTTATATAGAAACATGTAAAATCCGATGTTTATTCTTAGAACTTTTGTCGAAGCAAACCCACAAAGGGTTGGCGGTCAGTTAAAAACAGAAACGTAATTCGGACACCACGATGTTTGCGAAATCAACAGCCATCGAAAATACCACTTCGGAACATCTGAATTCGGAAACGCTTACCGATAGGCAACATTTGTCGTTTTATTTCTGTACGGCTACCAGGCCTTCGTTGTATTCGTTTGCAGTCGCTATCGCAAAAAGCTGGTTTTGTAATCTATGTTGTTACTTAGATCCATCTTTGAAATACAGATACATATTAAAAGTTATATATAAATTATTTATTTTTAATATAGATTGTATTACTTATGTATATTCAGGCTTATTATAATAGTATTCAGCTTTAAATATTATTTCTGGGTCTGGAAATTGCGAAATTAAATGTAAAATATAACGCTAATGACATCTCGAAAATGATGGATGAAATACGATGAAAACATTTCAGTCTTCCTATTATAAGGTGATTAAAAGAAAATATATATTAAATACTTCTTTTCCTTCCAATCCAAATCCAAAGTTAAACCTATCGAAAGAAATAGTAACTCGTTGTACCCGTAAGTTTTTCATAAAAAAATACTAATGCAAAAATGTGAAATGGGAAATTTTTGAGTACGCAATAGTATAGTTTATTAACATGTTAAACACGGAAGTCTTTCGTTTATCAACGTTAAATTTACGAATCATATAAAAATAAACGTGAAAACCGATATTTTGGTTAAGTCTCTAAATTCCGCACTTAATTGTGGAATCTTAATGTCCCTGTTTAATTCGTCAGGTCAAAATTGTATCGCCATTGCTCGTGACACTCGAGACACAAAATGGCGTCGATTTCTCGAAACGAATCGAAACAATTGAATTGACGCCATTTCACCCTTCCTGTTCAAATTAATCGAGCCTAATTGATAGGCGCAATAGAATTGTTACATCTTTTCAACGTTCAAATTAGCGTTAAAACGAAGAATACGAGTGCGCTCTACGCCGTTTCCTAGTTTATGCAAATCCGACAACGCGGGGTGGTTTTGCGTTACTTTTTGCTAACGTGTTTTGTAATTATGCGCACGTCGGTACGGGAAATGCGAGGGTCTTTTACAAGACAGGTTTTGGGCAACTCTGGCTTAATTTATTAATTTCGCGAACATTAAACGTGCCGTTGGTAGGTGGGAGGCGAATGCGATGTTTATCTCCCAAAGTCGAGGCTTGTTCAGTCGCTTCTGAATCTTGAATGGTAGTAAATTTTTAATATAAGGTGATGACGACCTGCTTTGATCTTGTTAGATTAGACCAAACCATCCGATCGTAAAACTTAATCTATTTCAATTTCGTAGGTAAACGATTTTTTTTGTTAATGACAGCGATCATTTTAATAAAATATTCTGTTATCTTCTTTTAAACAAAATTCTAATGAGTCTTATGTTAAATTTGTAATACGCAGGTATAATAAAACGCGTTTCAAATTCTGCTCAACCTAAATGTCTCATAAAATTGTAAATTGTATGGGGCCCTAATGAATTTGTTGACCGTACTACACTTGGGCAATATAAAGGTCATTCACATACCGTGAATTATTTAGCAGGGTTTAAAAGAAACGGCATTTGTTTTATTTTCCTTTTGTCTGCAAAGTTGGAATTTATTGCCAATATAGCAATCCAATTTTCCGTAGCAGCATCAGATAATAATGTTGATAAAATACGTACACATTGATAAAATATTTGGAGCGACGCTTTTATGTAACGTTTATTACAAACGAAATTATTGCAATGTCGGCTTAAAAGATGAACGGCTTATCCGTTACTAGTGATGGCCTTGTTAACGTCAAAATTAAATAACGATAACATTTTGTAAGCAAGTTTGAGAGCAACGTGCCTATCTACACTGAGGTGGCACTTTGACTAAACTTCGTTGCTTACCTTAAACGTTCTTTATCGACTTTTCACGTGCTTTTGATACGTTGGATCACCAAAAACTAACTCACAAGCTGGAGAGGTCGGGCCTGAGGGGCCCCGTACATGAGTGGTGGGTCGACTATCTTAAGAACAGGAAATATAGAGTTCAAATCGGTGGTAGTCTTAGTAACGAAGTATCCGTAAACGTTGGCACGGCTCAGGGCTCAGTGTGTGGCCCACTGCATTTTCTATCATATGTGAATGATATGGACACAATATTTCGCAGCTGCAAGGCACTCCAATTTGCTGATGATACTTGCCTGTTAATCACAGGCCATGATTTAAATGAAATCAGCTCGTGGCTTCAAAATGACTTTGATAGTCTTAATAAGTGGTGCCACGACTGGGGGCTTGTGCTGAATGCCCAAAAAAACAAATTGATGCATATAAAATCACCGCATTTGAAATGCAGCACACAAATATCTGATTTGTTGGCCCATACTCACCAATGCCTACACAATAATACACTTAATTGTGACCAGAAATGTCCTATTATTGAACAGGTCGACACTCATATGTACTTGGGTCTACTCATTGATAGCAAATTTAACTGGGGTCCTCACATAGCGCGAATTTGTGATAAGTTACGTGCGATATTGGCAAAATTTTATATTATTAAAAACCGACTACCTTTTAAAATAAGACTCTTACTGTATAACGCGTTTTTTGACTCAATCGTATCTTATGGGATCTCCATTTATGGCCGTACTTTTAAGACATACTTGGATTCACTATATAAATTGCAAGTCAGAATACTTAAGTTGATAGTATTACCAAATATGGAAGATAAAATAAAACATGAAAACGATCTTTTCATACTTTGCAAAACATTACCAGTATTTGAGAAAGTTAAGCTAAACCTATTAAAAGAACAGTTTTTCAACAAGCAGATACAAGCCGAAATAAAGCACTCTGTATATACACGTCGTGTCGCGCAGCGAAAACTGGTTACCATATCTGCCAGTAACTACTACGGTGAGCGGACGAGTGCGTTTCAAATACCACGTTTGATTAATTTGTTGCCTACCTCCATACGTAACACAATTAATAAAAACAACATTAAACACAAATTGAAAAACTACTTTCTGGAAGAATTAAAGTCCTAATATGGTTATATATGTATATATATATATGTGTGTGTGTGTATGTATGCATATATAATTATATATAATAGATATAAGTACTAACAAAACACTGGTCACTGTGGCCTCTTTGTTATTACGCTTAATACTATTAAACTTAAAAATTGTTGATCTGTGTAACATCATTGTTCGATTTTTTGGAATTAGGCTTAAGAAAATTGTACGAATACCTACATATATGATTTGTAACATTGTTCTCGCTTCATGTTAACGCGAAAGCATAGTTGGTACTACAGACAAACCCGAGAGGTTTTAGTAGTACCATTGTAAGAAAATGTATTGTTTTTTTTTTTGGTAATAAATAATAAAAAAAAAAACACAATGCTACTTATCGTGGAAAGTTTATATAGATTGAAGTTATAAATAATACAAGTTAAGCTACACGCGGTTATGGCCGGTTTATCACTTTCTTTTTATTAAAAGACGTTGTACAGTAAAGAAAGCTTGTGCGGAATTGATGCCTCAACGTCCGTTGGCTAGCCGTCTACATATCGATTGTAACGTGATCATTAGGCGCGGCCCACGCCACCCCTTGTTTACACGCTGTCACATTAATTTGCGTTATACACTCGCCAGTCTCGTTTTTCGTCGATTGATAGAGAGGTCCGTTAAAGCGGTTTTTGGACAACACTACCGATGGCGCGGTTTTTTGAGTTATCGTTACAACGTCGTTTGTGATTTTCTTCAAGCAATACTGGTATAAATTTCTCTTTTTGGTTATCTAGCGATATCGCTATACTTGATTAAATTGTTTTCTTATTTAATATAGTAGTTTCATCATGTCTCTGATTAATCTACAGTTCCATTTTGTTTTGTAATATTTCACTCTGCTAACATGAATTGGATATAACAATACAGCAATACTGGAATGACGTTGTTATTTTATAGGTCACCTATTCGCGATCTATATTCGCCTTTATAGCGTGTTGCTTGAAAGTTGAGTTTTTACAGACCATTTTTTCTAATTAGTGTTTGCTTAATTTATTTCCAATATTACTGACTCTTAAAACATGTTACAGCACTACGATGCAACTTTAATTTACTCTATATCGTCTACAAACATCGTTAGTCGTAGCTACGACGTACTATTCTACGATGGCCTGTAGACACTACGAAAGCGTAGCGGTCTACAGAAACCGCCGTCTAATGTACGACAACTTGTTGAATAAATTACCGGCTTGAATTTCTAATGCGCAATTTACCCAATGACAGACTAACTGAAGGATTTCGAGCCGTAATTCGACTAAGTTACTAATACGTTGTCTAGATTTAAACTTAATAACGGTTTGATTAACATTGTGTCGTAATTGTGACTAGCTTATTCAATAACGATGACGTTATGACATAGTTTACAGAAGGACGCAGTCAGAATAACGCTAAGCAGTTATTGTCGACCATAGGGTCGACAGTAGGTAGGCATATACATAGGTAGGTATATGCGGTTACTTTTCACTATACAATTTTTAATAACCATCACACAGAAATATTAATTTACTCCCAACGTAAATATTTTTTTTATATGAAGCGATAATATAGTTCTTAATAAATAATTTATATCAGCATCTAAAAAATCTTTTCACGTATCCCACGTCTTCTTAGTTAGAGCTCCATCCTTCATTTTACACGGTTTGTGGAACGTATTTCTAGGTTGCGTGACGGGAATTCTGTCAGAGGAAGTTTTGTGAAGATCCTTCCCTTATTATGTCCATTCAGCTGTCTAGACTGGTCTGTGTTGAAGAGAATTTCTTAACACATTCCTAAACTGTAATATTTTAAAGTAGATCAAATATTATTGATGTTTTACAAAAGTACATTTAACAAGCAACTTAAAATCGTGATTTGTGCATGATTGCTTTTTACAAATTTAAAACAGTGTTCTATTATAAATAATGTCTTATATGACATTGTTCTGTAGTCCTATTAAATCACGTTAGTTTTTATTAAATAATATTTTAATATCTATTTCATAATTATGTCGATTTTCATAAAAAATAGGACGGTCATTTCAGTCGGAATAAGTCGTCAGTAAGATTTTAGTTCAAAACACAACAAAAAATTAACGTTGAGGAACAAAGAACCTAATCACTTCGTTTCAAAGTGTATTTTCAAGTCACAATTAAGTTTCGGCAAGTTAATTTTAAACAGAAAACGTAGTTAATTACGTAAAAAAGAAGTTTGCCTACAAATCCCCCAGTTTCCGACGGCCTGCGTGCCTCGTTTGATTGTGTTTAAAATTTCAACTTTAATTAACAAAATTCAAATCTATTACCCTTCTAATAGAATTCCTAGTTCCCCAAAGCTAAACAAAGCGGCCTATTAATAATTTGCCTCTATTGAAACTTGGGCACGTGAAATAGTAAATAAAGTTGGGTTTACTTGTACACATACTACTAAGAAAATATTTGCAAATTGTGAATTTGTAACTTATATGTTGAGATTTAGTACTGTAACAACAAAAACAATATTCCAACAAATAAATTCATGAATACAATACGTAGCAGTAGTGTCTGTTCGACGTCTCTCTTGTTAAAGTTAATCTAACGTCGCCGTAGTCTAATTCATAATGGGTTACCTAAAAATACAATAACGTCAGGAGGCAATTCGTTTAAATTCTACCGGAACTATAACGATAATTATTGCCCGTGAACAATTTCATATATTGTTTGGTGACATATAATTAAATATTATTTATTTGTTTATGACTTGAAAACAGTTACAAAAATAAGCTAATAAACTGAAAGCTGGCTGACAAATTTTAAGTATATTATTTTATTTTGTACATATTATAAAAGCGAATTTAATTGTACTAAGTAATGAGACGTCCATAAAGCTTAATTTAGCTGCAACAGCTAAGTGTAGAGGTACTTCATGTATTGGTCTGATTGAGACTACAAATGGTGGCCTCCTATTCACTAATTACTTGTCTACACAGCTCAATCAGTTTCGGGCTATAGTTTGCTTGAATTCCAATGCTAATATATGACTATTATATGACATATCGTCTTAATGTTATGTTAATAAGATTATCGATTCTATATTATCGTTTCGAATCAATTATTATTTCATAGTTAAACCTTGCGGAAAAAAGAGTTCAAAATAATTTGAACTATAAATAAAAATACACGTATTAATTAATATCGATAGACAAGTCTAATTTAGTAGAAAGAAACTCGACTACTATTGTTCTATCCCTATTTGAACTCAGTTGTATTAAACACAAAATGGTAAATAGTAAATATGAAGAAACAATGAATTATAATACTTCTTTTAATTATTAGATTATATAAATTTAAATTCCCTATCAAAAAGACACTCATGAGTAAAGGTTATTATAAAGTAAGTGACTATCTAAATGATCACACTATTTGGGAATAGGGACAATATTCATAGAGCCATGTTTGGTAACAACATTATTTATAATATTGTATTATTTTTATTTGTGTATGTAAACATACGACTGTAATCGTATTAGGTATGATTGTATCTTATACTATATTGTATTTTTATATTATATTATTATAATAATTAACATTGAAAAGAGGAGATAAAAAATAGACCTTCAGAGTTTCTCGCCTGTTCTTCTCGAGAAGGCTCTCCCAATTTCCGAACAGGTGTCGAGTCAATATTTTTTTTTTCCTTATTCGTACGTACGGACAAGGTTTTTGTTTTTTTTTAGTTTTTTTTTTATTTTGTTTGTTTACGTCAATAAGTGCCTGTAAAGGTCTATGTTGAATAAAGATTATTTTGATTTTGATTAATTAAATAAATTGACGACTTCCGTAACCGAGCGGTTAGTACACCGGTTTCAAGGTGTCGCAATCTCAGAAGTCCCTGGTTCGAGTCCCGGTGGTGGCGGATGTTTGTGTGATGAATGTGAACATTTGTACCGTGGTCATGGGTGCTAATCTATATTTTTATCAAATACATTTATATATGTGTGATATATGTATGTCTATCCGTTACTCTAGATCCCATAACAAAGCTTACCTTGGCCCAGGCTAATTTGTGTAATTGTAAGGAATATTTATTTAACTAGCAACCACATTGGTTTCTTTTCCAAGCGCTGTCCTAATGTGAACTCGAACGAAATATAGAGAAAGTACTTGGCACGTATAATATAATGCTCGGATATAGCGAAATAAACAAACAATAACTAACAATTTTACTGTGAAAAATTCTTTGTCTCGTAACACCAGCTACTGCACTCGGCAGCCATTTCTAAACTGCGACAATACCTCCTGATGTATAGCGTACAACTCTACGCACTCGTAAGAACAACGGTATTTCTCGCACTGTATCCATAAAACAACATATTTCCTCATAAGGCGCGCAATTTCTCGTGCCCTGGCCATTTTTCAATGCCTGTTTGTGGAAATAGACTAAAGGAGCTTACCGACGTTAATTTTGGACAGGGATAGACGTACGCGAGCGTGCATGTAACGTTGTAGTGGATACATTAAGTAAATTTATATTTCCCCACGCGAGCCCATTTACACGAGTGTTCTTTCATATCCATCTGAATACAAATAAACTTATTACACCAGTCCATATTTTCCCGAATATACTGCTCCCGATATCGCGTTGAGCTTTCGTATAAAATACGCAGGTCATGGTTCGTGTTACGCTCCGGAGCCTTTGTGGCGGCTGCATCAGAAACAAAAATTACAATCGCATAATAATATGTTCGGAAAGCGGCAGTAATAATAATGCATAATTACGTGAAAGCACAGCGCGTGCCGTATTATGCTCCGCCGGGGGGAGACAGCTGCGTGCGAACCGCACATCTGCCAGCCCTGGCGCACGCACACACGCGCCGGATCAATGGCAACGGTTCCCTGCGCCGGCAACCACTCACACACTCGACCTCTTTGTAGCGACGCACACACTCGAACGCACCTTGCGTAGGGTGCTACCCCATTGTGCGACAGTACTCAGGGCTGTGCGATAACAGTTTTGTTTTTACTTGTTGAATGCGTGTGATTGATGATCGCTGATGATTGATCGACAAACTCACTACTCACCTAATAGATTTAACAAAAGTGGAATCTTTACATAACACTTTGCCCGATGAATCGTTCAAATCCGACTGAAACGTCATTTCGTTGAAACAACCAATTGCAGTTTCGAATTACGATTAAAAGTAGGCATTCGGATTGGTTATTTATTGTTCTTGTTTCGACGGAATTAATTGATGCCGTATAAACAGTGAACATTCGTCAGATTCGTAAATCCCTTCCGGATTAATGGTAAAATGGCATTGATGTATTTTTCGCCAGAGAACAATACATTATCAGAGCTTAGGGTTGGCTGCTGTGCTAGTGTTCGGAGGAGGGGGTAATGTGTTAACACTCATTTCAATCTGGCAACCCTAGATGTAGTATCATCTATTAATTTAATGGAGCCTTTCGGTTTTACAGCCAGCAATGGAATGGTCGTTTTAAAAGGCTGTCAAGACACTAACATAAATTTATGAGCGGACAACACCGATATTTAAGTGGTTTTTCGGAACTAACCTAAATATAAAATGTAGTCCGAAGTCGTTGTTAAATAATTTCAGCAGTAAACCGTAGCTATAAACTGGTATTAGGTTAAACCGTGCGCCCCAAAAGCTCATATTTACATAATAAAAGCTACCGATGTCTATCGTGCGAATTAAATGTTGCGTTTGAACACGTACGAAATTTATTACTTGTACCTTGTAAACTTTTAATTGGTATATATAAGCGACTGAACCTCTAACTCATTTATATATGTATTCTTGCAACGCTAGAAGTGAATCTTAAATACAAACCATGTACAGAACTATTTTCTCTTGCTGTCGATACTTCAGAGATATCTTAATCGCTCGAATTCAGTTTTAGTATTAAAAACAAATTTATTTATTTATTTCCTTACACTGTTCTTACAGGTTTACACCTAATGCAACAGTGGTATTTGTAGTTATCTTAAATATTTGGGACAAATCTTAACAATTTATATTAAATTAATTTAAAATTTCTACATAACTTTCTGTTTCATACAATATTAAATAAAACTGGTGCGCAATAACTAATAAATTTAAAAAATAGGCGATTAATCATAAGTTAAATCGAACGGCAATAAAAAATTGTTTTGTCAACTGTCAAATCGTTTGTATTTACTCTGTATTACGTTACATAGATAATATAGAGGTTACGTGTTACTTCCTCTATAGTTACTATATTGAAAATTTATTTACATTATAATCTATAATTTATCCTCAAAACATGGATAATAAGAAACCAGAGAAAACAATGTTACTTCTGCGTATATTCTACTACTCGTTGTCAGGATTACCCGTTGCTGAATTCACGAAATTTTGGAGGTGCATGCTATTACATAAATAATAATATAACAATAAAACAAACTATTTTTTTTTCTTTTTAAGCCTTACACCTAAATCCTCTATTTAAATCTCCTTTTAGTACTTCTCTGGTCCAAGGTTGCCTAGAAGAGATTGCTGTTTAGCAACAAGGCCGCTTATTGTATCGCCTACAAAGTAATTTTCATACAGTGACATAAACCAAAAAAAACAAAAGAGGAAACTTTATCTTAAACATTTATGAATAACAAAAAGCAGTTTTTGTCTACTTACTACATTTAATTTCTTTAATTACAAACTATATTTAAAGCGATCCAAATCAAATTTGGACTCGCCGTTTATATATATATAACTTTCTATAAATTAATGTATATTTATTTAAAACAATACACCTTATATATTCCAAATGGCGTTTCGTAAGTTTTATATTAATTGCCAAGAAAATATCGAGTTATCGCATTGGTTAAATCCAAATGAAAATGATTACAAGTTTACTTTAATAGAAGGCTTTTATATTGTTCAGTAGGTATGTACCTACGTACTACTAGTGTGTAGTTTCATTCGATATTTACCTCCACGACTAGAAACAGCGAGAATTTATTTGTACCACTGGTCGGCGGTGATATATCGTGTGGCACAAACGACCCGGCATCAAATACCAGAGCAGGCGCAGAAGGGCAATAATCTAAGTGGTATTCTTTCTTCCTCCTCGAATTTAGTTCTCCGTACGATTTTATTAGCTGCCTCGATCCAAACTTGGCGGAAAGGAATTCTTCGCAACAATCAAATCTGCCCGGATTCCCGGACACGACATTATATGCGGGTGATTCTTTGTATTTCTTCATTGTGGGATAATATTTTATCGGGATCGTATCAAACTTGCCTGATTGGGTACCGGGCGCGTTTGATGTGACCAAATTTATTTTTATAGATCGTTGAAAGATCGTTGTCGCCGCTAGTTTTCTTGTGGGCGTTAGTTGTCTGTAATGTGTGAAAAGGGTTTTGCGGAACAATTTTATAAAACCTTATATGGTTTGGGTATTTGATGTTTAAACGTACTCAAAGATTCTTTTGACTTATCTATATAAGTTCAGTTACTTTTATTGTTAGATTTTACTAGTATTGCAGCAATGTTTGACGTTTTACAATGTGTGTTAGTAATAAAAATAAGTTATATAAATATCTGACCATATCTTTTTATATGAACGTTAATTAATGTCATTACTTTTAAATTACGACTTAGATCAATTAAATTAAAATTGCTTTCTTTGCTTATTATGGTCATCTGTTGTTGCGTCACATACGCAGAGATTGACAAATTCGCAATAAAAAATTGATTCCAAGAAGATATTGCAAATTTATTTAATCGAAATCGTGAAGCTAATGTTATTCGAGATGTTATGTTTTTAATCAAACGCCTTGTATCAAAATAACTTTTTTTCGATACAAACTCATAAAATGTTACGATCGTTTCGTTTCTTTGATCTTGACTAGTGTGAATTCATGTCAAAAAATATTCAATCACAGAATCAGTTTTTATTTTCTTTTCATAAACACCGTCTTATAAGCAATTCCGATATCTTGTAAGATATTTACTAGATAGAAGCACAAAACCTATTCGACTCGAAAATTAGGGACGTTAATAAGATTCTGAATAAACAGTATTTTATCTCTACAAATAGTTATTATAACATTGTAGTTATACATCTAATTCACAAATTTATCACATCTCTTATAATGCAAGAATTTAGGACTAATCGAGAAAAATATTAGAATTTCTACTTTTTCAACGCATTTTGCGAAAATTCGTCGTCAGTCACTTTCGCGAATTTGTTTGAAATAATAACACGAATATTTGTTTCTCATACCTACAATTCATAGTTGTAAATCGCTTTTACACTTTGGATTTAAATTTGCGGGTACAAGTGAAGGAACAGTAGCATTTTAACACATAGGTAAAAAAACAGTGTAGTGAATTAGAATTTGATAACTTTTCTCCTTAAACTGAAGTAAATATTTCTATGTTATATTTTGATGATTATTTTGCTACATCACAGAATTGAGTCTGAACATAAAATCTAAACTTTAATTATTCATTGATAAGGTCTACTCTCATTCTACCTAACCAGATCCGAAACCGCGAACTATAAACTCCAGCAATAAAATCCTTTTGATTATCGCGACTATTGCAGAGATGTGTCTTTATGATAACTGGGTTATATTTTTTATATATTTATATGCCATTGTATAATGAATATCGGACCTTACAAAGCATAACTTAATAACTAATTTAGAGGAACGCAGAAATGTTTAATGTGGCCCATTGTTTTCGTTTCTACTTGTAATTATGAATTTAATAATTAAATCCTATTTGATGTGAAAAAAATATTTTCAAAATAATATCGACGTTATAATATTTGGAAAAAAGTTGTCATAGTGATTATTGATCAGTTAAATAGATGGGAAAATCTAACTCGCCCGTCTATATACATACATCAAATCTGGATCGATCCAAACACCACGCGGCCCATATATCATACATTATCGCTGTCCGATCAAGTGATTATTCGACCCGGGAGGTTCGCTCACAGATGGTAGATCTTGGAATTAACGCTGCCCACATTTGTATTTGCCACTGCCTTGACTCATTCGAGTTTAAATTTAATGTACATGTTGAATCGACTCTATTTTGCATCCCATCAAAAACAGGGACTTTATTACATGTAACAGAGAAAGCTTTTGGATTGCATCTCACTAGATGCTAAGAATGATCCCTATTTATACATAATTATAATGCTAGCTAGTGCCCGCGACTTCGTCTGCAGCATTAAAATTTCGAGTAGCTTATGTTATCGTAATCACCACACAGTATAAAACAAAGTCGCTTTCTCTGTCCCTATATCCCTATGTATGCTTAAATCTTTAAAACTACGCAACGGATTTTGATGCGGTTTTTTTTAAATTGATACAGTGATTGAAGGTTTATATTTATTTATTTATTACTAGCGGACCCGACAGACTTCGTCCTGTCAAAAAGATTTGTAAAGTGGCAGTTTTTTGTTCCTACTTGAAATGACATATGATGACATTAAATTTGTTTGACAGAACTAACGTCACTTTTTTGTCTTGCCAAAGGTTCAAATTGGCTTTTAAGTATTAATACAAATTGTTTGTATAAAAATGTTGACTTTACACTTTTTCAAATTTTATTTTTTTATTTTCTCTACGTACAAACCTTCTCTGGACTTCTACGAATAATTCAAGACCAAAATTAGCCAAATCGGTAAAGGCGTTGTTGAGTTATGCGCTTACCAACACATTTTGCGATTCATTTTTATATATAAGATAGGTACAAAACAGCTTACATCCTAGAAAGAAACAAAACAAACTTAAGAAAATAGTAAAGAGCTGGGATGTAACCCAAACAATGTACACAGCCTGAACATAAACAATTAAAACAAAGAAAAAATAATATAGTACTAAAATTAAAATTAAGCTACGTTTAAATGCATTATTTAAATAAATATTTAATCTAATATGTAAAATATATTAATCCTAACATATTACTTTAACTTGAAACATAACATAAACTAAAATAGAAACTAAAGTAAAAAAAGTGTTTTTTGACACATCGCCTAAATGTGGAATAGGGATGTGCAAAGATATCCAATTCAGGGTGCCTATCAACCAACTCGTTGTAAGCCCTGCATATTCGCACAACAGGATTATAAAATGAGGTATTGTTTTTATAAACTTCCAGCACAAAAAATATATGTATAATAACATCGATTATGAGTAGAGATTGGATAATCGGATGCATATTTACCTAAAGTTAATTTTTGGCTCACAAATTATGGAAGCGGCTTTTTAAAATACATTTTGTTAAAGAAAAATCCCGGGAAAATACGGGACTGCAAATTTAACGTAGTGATATTGTTTGAAAATTACTAAATTAGCACGTGGTATTTATTTTCAAAAGACCGAGACTGCGGGTTCATTTATACAACTATGCATACGTATTTACATGAAGTTTAGTTTCAGTTCCCCGTGCGATTTATGAATGTACGATTTATTACATGAAGAGTGTTATATGAAAGTAGTGAGCTAGTTTGACTAAAACAATAATCAATTAAATAATTGAATAAAAAAACAGAAATGGTGCCCGGGCGTAAGTATGGTCTAGTATCTCACTCTGAGTTAACTTCCGATTAAATGAGTGTGAATGAGACGGCAGTTGTGAGCAAGTACAGACTACTAGCGACCGGATTCTTCCTCTAAAACTCTATATACCTACTCACAAATCACACGGGGAACTGAAACTAACCTTCATGTAACGTCGTTTTAAGCTCATATTACCGACTAGTTTTGCATTACTAAAATGTTCGACAGTACCGGAATTCCGGGATTTTTATTTATGGAAATAAAATAAAAAGACAGTTCCATACTTTGTCAAAAACTAAATTAGGTAAATAAATAAACATCCGGCTATCCAATTCCGCAATCCCGGGATTTTTATTTAACAAAACAATAAAAAGCCGTTTCCATACTTTGTCTTAAACTAACTTTAGGTAAATATGCATCTGATTATCCGATCTCTAATTATGAGATACAAGATACGTTCACAGTTTTTCTGTAGTGTATTTTTAAACAGCATTGCATCCGTGCGAAGCCGGGGCGCGTCGCTGGTAATAAATGATAATCTAACGACAGTTCTCAAGCTGAAATCATCTAACCGTTCAAGATACAGAACATGCCAAACAATTATATATACATACTGGCTGCTGCCCGCGACTCCGTCTGCAAACCTCTGCCTTATCTATTTCTGCTGCGAAATAATTGTGTTCGTATTACTATGAATTATGAAGGGTTTAATTGCCGTATATTGACAAACAAGCAGACTGCCTACCTAATGGTAAATAGTTACAGTCAGCTGTAGTGATTTGAATCTTGTGAGATTAACAGCAAATATTATATACAACCCTTACAAGAATGGCGCATGTTAGCAATGTAATTTGTAGATATATGTTGCCAACATGCGACATAAGATGTAAAATCTCGGTATCCAGAAATTAATTACATTATGTCTTTGCATTTCACTTCAAAATACTAAAGTAACTGTGTAAACATGAAAACACAAACAAAATATTCGACTTATACATATATATACAAATTCGTATGTATATATAAATTGTTTTTAGTGTGGGTCTAGGCATCAAAATGACGTGACCAGACTGAAAGACTACATGACAAAACAACAAGATACGATTTTATTCTATCCCACTGACAGTTTATTTTCCTAGAAACACTTCAGATGTAGTAAGACTGAATTTCGCATATCAATGTTATATAACTTTTCTTGGAAACAATAATTCTTATTATCTTTCAGTCAGTTTTACTATTAGTCATGTCACTACTTCATTGCGTCCTTTAGCTGATAGTTGGTGTTGATGTTTCAGCTTTCAACGGACAATTTGACTATGTGCTTATAGAAAATCATATAAAACCGCAAAATACCGCCTTTATAAAACATTATGTTGACATAAGATAGGCACTGAATCGAACTATAACAGTATACAAACATTGGCGAGGCAGATTAAAGACGATCAATATGTTATCTGTGCCTGTGTTATTATCATACCATGTACTTATTATCTATATCGCCACTAAATGCAGTGACACATTCTCACGTTTGAAATTGGAACTAGTGTCGAATTCGACAATTAAATTCGCGATCAACTTCAATCATGAGTCTTGACGCTTGGTGTTTTCGTTTGAATTTCAAGGAATATTAGACTTTAATGTGTGCATTCACAAGTAGTTATGCTCGCCAGTCTCGCCTGCAATGCGGTGTGAACTGCACGCCATTTCCAATTTTGAAATAGTTTAGTTAGCATGCGATGGCAGTTCAGAACTTTTCAGTAGCTTTATCCTAATAGTTTTGTCATTATATAGTCATTGTGTTTATTTCATCATCATTTTTGACTATTCATTAAAACATTACAGTTACTTAATAATTAATCGGATCTTCGTACCCTTAAGCATCCATCTAATGTTTTTTTAGAAAGTAATTTTTTTTTACAGTTCATGCAATTAAATTATGGAAAGCCTATTCCTAGTTCATATTTATTGTTATTTAAGAAAATGTAATAAAGTACTATCTTTCGTTAAATATGTATATGTTATTATCTTATTTCTTTCAGTGTATCATATTTTATGAAGGTTTATATATTTTGTATATATTAAGTATTTAAGCATATTATTAATGAAATTTTTAGTACATACAATATTCACAGTTCAACTTTTATTCAATCTCAGTTGGCTTGGAAGCCACCTGCGATAGAACAAAAGATAGAAATAAGCTAATTATTTTGTACGTTTTGTCATATGTATATTATGTTTTCTTATTTTGTTCTTTAGTGTATAATAAAACATGGGTTGATTACTGCACAAATAGACAATTTGTAATTTTTAAGTCATTTAATAGATTCCAACGAACCCTTTATATTTGTTCAATGAAGATTGCGACAAGGCTTTACAACTTCTCTGTATTTTATTGAATTGAATATTTAGTTTGTGTGTCGCTACGAAATGTTCAAGCAACGCGTTTATTGTTCGGAAACACGAACTGAAGCGGCTGTCAATTGTTTTCTCATGTTCCATAATAGTGTTTATACTGACAGCAGTCGCCTGCTCCAGACACTTAGAGTGGGAGACTTTATCCATGTCGATCAGAAATAAAACCAGCATTAAATCTTAGATTTTCATGAAGGTTCCATCGAGTTTCGATAAGCCAGCGCCGTGAACTAATTAAATCGAAAATTATCAACAATAATATGAAATAGCGTGTGTGGCGCTGTAGTTGGGAGGTCCGGGGTTTTTCTCGCTTTTTTCTTACATTTATGAGACATGGTGGATGCGCTCATCCAGGGGAGTGAGTGGGGAGAAGAAGACCGATGAAACGATAGATGGACTGTGTGAATATTGATATATTGAAGAATGAATCGAAACGGTGAGTGATAGAGGAAGACATGTTGCGCCGACCCCAAATAATTGAGAGCAGAGCGAGAGAAAGAAGAAGTAGCAAGAGCTAGGAAACAGCGTGACACATCTCGAACATACATGTGTAAAATTGCAAAGAGTATATAAAGATTTGAGAAAGACCTGTAACATTGAGTACCTACTCTTGTACCTCTACGTCTTTGCCAAACACAATTCTTTGTAATTAGTCACTCGATTGACTGGTAGAAAATGCCTTGTGCATTAAGTCCGACTTTTGTACTTTATTTATATTGTTCAAAAAAGATTAAAATAAATAGTGAATAAGACGCAAAATTTATAGCCCCAGACGACTTGAATAGAATTCTATTCTTTTGGACATTATGAAAGCCTACATACTGTCAGACGTCTATTGTTAACTGAAATATAATAATAATATTTTTCTTATATTATATTATGACTAATAATGAATAATAAGAATAATAATATCACTCAACTGTTTTTCTTCTTTGTAAGAATAGTGCAATTGTTCACTGCGGGAAGAAAGTGACAGATTACTAAAGAGAGATCAGTTTGGGACTACAATAACCCAGAATTGGAAGTCCAACTCTCTGCCAAGTGCCAAATAAACTTGTTTAATTGAAATAAATAGCTTATTTAGACTTTATAACAGCTTTATATTATAATTATAAAGATTATAATTATATTTGTATGGGACTAAAGCAAACATTGAATGCTCCGCCATTACAGTTTTCTTAAAAAGCATTTATATTACTATTTCACATTTGAGACAAAACAGACCACATTTGAAATGAAGTTTTCATACACCTTTTTCGTTCGCATATTTAGGTCGAAGACAATATCAACTTTCTTGTTACAATTTGAGAGTATAATAGCTACTGTTCCAATGAAGTGTAGTATAAATTACATTTTTGTTAATTTTGTTAAAGTTAACTTGGATTTTTATTAATCTAAAAGTTCTTGGAAGCCAATATTTACTTTATGTTGGGTTTACCTTCGATTCGTTTTTTGTTAACTGCTTTAATGTTCGCGTAAGGTAAGGTACATTTAGAACGTTATGAGTTTCGTGATAGGTTATTTTAAAAATACACTCATATTGTTGTTGTTACCTCAATTTAATTTCCCAAATGTTTACTCGTTTAATTCATTACTACAAACATTTAGTCCGCTATTTAATATGAAACTAGCGAACTTTGAACGGAAACATGTAACCGCTGTCAAAACTTTGCACTTAAAATCCCTATATTCCACGTGCACACAATACTGTGCGCGCTGTATTGTTTCCTACTAGTTAACGCTTAACGACCAAAGTTGCATAACGCTCAGCATACACTTACTAACTTTAAATGAAAACAAGTTGGACGCCTATAACGTTGGCTGAGATTAATCCAAGCGATACAGTCGTCAGAATCGGAACGCGCTCTTTGCCTAATCTGTCCAATTACATTTTGAAAATTTGAAATTGGAACGCCGCATTATCGCGTGCTAACCGGTCACATTTTTAAACACGAGATTTGTGGCACGGGAACTGTGCTGTACAGCCAACAGCGCTTCGAGTCAACTAACACGCGAACAGAACAACGAAAATTATTCATGTTAACGAAAAAGTTTGAATGACATATTCAAGCAATGTCAATCTATAACCATTTATGTAGATAGCTAAACAATTTTATTAGTATTTTGATGACAATTATTAAACTTACCCTATCATTTAGTGTTGCTATTAACATTTTCATTACCAATACCGATATATACCATACTTAACAATATGACTAATTTTATATTAATTTTACCCACCATGGTATATATACATATAACGTTATATACATAAGGCAATATTTTTTTACCTAAACTGTTCTGCAGCAGCAAGCCCTTCCAACACTTTTTTATCATTTTCATTAATTGCCCAAGATTCTGAACAACTTTTATTAAGACAGCATTTTTCTAGCATACATCGTTCAGCTGGACCTGCTTTTTGTGCCTATCTTATAGTAACCACTTCCACGAGGTTCCACTTCTCGGAAAACTACTGTTGCCTCGATACTATATGTTACATTGAAGAATAATAATATTTCACGAGTTCTATTCGAATTTTAAATTTAAAATAGCTCATCTAGATCGACAGTCGTGACCGTTTGCACTAATAAGCCGGCTGGAGAGTGAAAAATTAAAAAGCCAGGAAAGATGACTCGCCGCGCGAAAGGGACAAAAGTCTAACAGCCAATATCCGGTCGATGCTCGATCAGCTGTGCCGACGGAAACAGCTGGCAAGTCGAGTGTTCGTCATTCACTCGCTCGATTTTTTTTCAACTGACTAACGACTTTTTCAAAAAGTCAATTTATTTTCACAAAATGTACGTGTAATCCCAAGCTATGTTCGATGTCATTTAGTATCTTAACTATTTGTTAGCCCCAGAAAGCGTTTGGGTTATGATCGAGCTAAACAGGAAAGATGAACAGAATGAATGACGAGCAATTACTAAAATAAGTGAGTCACAATCGTCACTTTATAATAATATTAGTATAGACAATGGATCGACTAAAATCGTTCAGATACGTTTTGTTACTACATAAATTACTCGTCATTCGATTTTAGTCGACTGACGAGTAATAAATATCAGCCTAGTCCGAACTAGTCATTACGTAATGTGACAAGTTGATTAATAAACTAACAACAGAATGTGGTATTCGTAACACGTCCGTATCTTATTTTGTGGCTTATTACTAATTTAAACTATTCACGGCATGAGTAAAATTTGCTGATTTCATTCTTGTCGCTATCGGAATAAAGGTGAAGTCGGCTCGTCGCGTGAGGCAAGTCGAAGACTCCTCACCGCAATATAACATTCAGTGAGGTCCTGATTAATATGTTAATCTGAGCTACACCGTCTTATACAGACCCCGAAGTTCCTGAGCATTGTAGTATGGAATGGCGCGCCATGAGTCTGTTTTATATTACATTGACTAGCCAAAGAGTAGTTGTCATGTATGGTGTCTTCGAATTTTGTACTTATAAGAACTGACTAATTCTGGTTCTTTAGTGTTGCGACTCATAATAATTTCGGATTAAAATAAAGTTTTGTGACTCAGAATGACTGAGAATAGATGCAGAATTAATAAGAAGGATTATACGTCGCAATTTAGACGCTTTTCTACAAGACCGGAACTATACGTTTAAGAATACCATTTCAGATTTTTTCTAAGATGGATCCAAAAATTTCGTATTTAAATTTATGATTTTATTGTTGTTATTATTTTGGGCACTTTTGTTTATGCCGTTGCTTTTATCTTTAAGATTTTCGCTGTTCATGTTGTGTACGTTTGTATTAATGTTAATGTTTTTTTATTTATAGATCATATCTTATTTTGAAATAAATACAGTTCGAATTGGTCCCCTCGACGCTTAAAGCCCTAAAACGTGTTCACAGAAACGCAGAATAATTAACAAACACGCTTCAACAAGTTTTTTTTAGAAATGTCAAAAACAAATTGATGAAAATTATTTATAAAAAAAAACGGTTTGTATAAGTAACTATAGTCATTCAAGCAGTTGCAGTATGTAATTAATATTAATGGTCTTTTAAGTTTAATGCCGTCTTGCTTTGTCATAAACTGTTAGAATTTGACAACATCAACTGTAATAGAGAATTATATTGAACGTCCATTTGTGCAATTAACTGCATGATCACTAAGATAAAGTTAACTATATAATTACATGCAAACGCAGGACTAGACAAAACGTTATATTGTCCTGCTGAGACTATCTTAGTTCTTTTCCAAACGTACTTAGCAATAAGCTTAGAAATTATCAAATTCAAATTAAACAACGTAACAATAACGCTTCAATTACACTTCTTACCGTTGATTTTAATAACATATTAACAATATTGACGACCACCGTCTCAGGTCCCGGATTCGAGTCCCGGTGGGGGCAGTAGTTTGTGTGATGAATGCGAGCAAGTGTAGTCATGGTTGTTAATATATATTTCTATTTCTATCAAAAATATAATAATATCAATTACCCTAGATCTTATAACACAAAGCTAACAGAGCTTACTTTGGACTAGGCTGTTTGATGTTAGTGTAAGAAATATACAACTGACTAACTGCTATTTCATAATTAAAAATAACGTTATAAAAACATAACATAATATTAACACGTTTTATTGTATGTCTAATTGAAGGGCAATCGAAAGACGATTATGAAGTTAATGTTAGCAGAATAGAGGGCATGGATCGTAAGTATCGAGCTCGACGTAGTTGTATCGTAACGAGTATGTGGCGCGAGGCTAGATATCGATTCCAGGTATTGAATGACATGTGTGCTCAGCTAAGTGGTTCTGCAGGTGCTTGGTAATAACCTTGTCTGTCAGCTACGGCTGATAGTAAAATCTCCGTGGTGGCAATATTATCATATTATAGATTAAGTGATGGCTTCATAATTAACAGTTCTGAAAGCGTATCGATTGGAAAAATGATATTACGTTCCGGTATCTATTATCAAGATTTTTTTTCATATTATGTACTATAAACCGGATAGAAACAGAGAGATATTTCGAGTGACAGATCAAGCATTATTATAAAGTGGTAGTCATATTTCGTGCACAAAAGACATTTTTTTATAAGTAAATTAAGTTGGCTGTGCATGAAGCTATACTGATTCCTACGTTTATGTGTTGAAGTGAATGCTAGGCGCCAAAGAAGGAGAAGGATAAACGCAAGATTAATGCATTGGAAATAACAGCTTTGAGGGGGGTGGCTGAAGTGACGAAGAAGGATAATTTGCTTTGATATTTAAGTAATGTGAAATAAGGTGTATTGGCAAAAATAGACAACGGAAAGTTGAGATGGTTTGGGACGACCTAGACGAACATACTCGGACCAAATAGTATAGAGTAGAATACATATTTATTTGACACACATAGATTGACAAGCACAGCAAGATTACATACAGGACACAATTATTAAACAATTAAGAGAAAAGAAAATAATAATAAAAAGAGAAACACACACACAGGTGCAATCTACATGTGTCAAAAAGGGCTCTGTCTCAGCATAACGCTTCCGCAGTTCTGCAGAGGCGCTGTTCTTACGACAGGCCCTAATTGGCACACGAGACAACAAACTATTTTCGGAACCAATTCGTTGGCCAAAAGAGTAATATTTAGAGCCAATAAAAAAAACACATTGACATTGACTGTGACATTGACATAAAATGTTGGCAACACAGACAACATATAAGTTTTAATTTTTATATTCTGTGAATGTATACCTTCTTCGCCTCTCGCCCCAGTTGGTTGTCTGCCACTTCACTTGCACGACACTCTATATACGTTTGTATTGTATAATTTCTGTTTAAGTTCTTTGAATACAGTGAAGTGATTAGAAAAGACATAACACAGTTTTATTACTCGTATCATTTAATAAGCAACCAGATTCACAAGACCTACAAAATACAGTCCACTAAAAATAACTTGTGCCCAACAAAAAAGCAATTCCGATTAACCTATAGATTTTAGCTAATTAATATTATTACAATACCATACCTAATAAAACATAATTTATGTATAACCACTACGATTTACCATGTTCTGCGGCTGGATGACGCTTGTTGGCGATGTGCGCGTACATACGAGTACTATACTCATCTGTCGCCACAAGGTGCCTAATGGGAATTAGTCGCTCGAGAACAGTCAAAAGGTGATAGGAATATGTTTACAAAACGGTTCTGTTAATATAACTTTTAAGCCTGCGGTATAGTCATTCTGGAATAACCGGCAATGAGAAGGCCGATGAACTAGCCAGGGCTGGGGCTCAAGGAATACAGTTCGGCCCAGAGCCTATCTGTGGTATCTCAAAGAACCAGGCCATGCAATACCTGAAAACTCGCCTTCTTAACGAGGCGAAAGCAGACTGGCACAGTACGTCCGGGATGACACACTCAAAAGCACTAATCGAACCATACTCTCGCAAACGCACTGACGAGCTATTAAAGCTTAACAGGAGTAACTTGAGCGTGATGGTTAGGGCTTTGACCGGTCACTGCAAGTTGAATAGACACCTTTACAACATGAAACTTAAGGACACTGACACATGCAGATTCTGCGAACAAGAGCGTGAAACACCAATACACCTCTTGTGCTACTGTGAACCGCTGATTCACAAAAGAAACAGACACCTGGGGAAACATATCCTTGAACCAGATGAAATAAAACCAATCCGAACTGGGAACATCCTATCTTTCTTGGTCAGTGCCCAGTTAAGGGAGCTACTGTAGGGCCTACATAGAACCTACATAGGAGGCTGGTCACAATAGATCTTAATAGGTCGCAGTGATGCATATCAGCCCCGACTTACACGAATAATAATAATAATAAGCCTGCGGTATACAAAACAGATGCCTACGGTGAAAATTCCTATGGAGGTCAAACTCAAACTGCATTTCCTCGGCACTGACACTACTGACATAAAAAACTCACACTCCCACCATGCTAATCGTAAATAGGTGATATACTGAGGGAAGGTCAGGTCAAAAGTACCCGTAACCGAAGAGCTTGCATTAATGAAAATAAAAGGTTTAATGAAAATCGAGGATGCTAGGGTTTATCGTAGCAAGTGGAAAACTGTGATCTCTGCCTACCCAAACTTGTAAACTCTATCTCTATTCATTACAACAGAACAGTTACGTAATGCCTTAAATCATCTCTTATACTTTACTAGCTGACCCGCGCCCACTTCGTTGGGCATAATATTAATAATCCCCGAAGCGAACACGAAAGCGAACTGAATTAAACCCGAAGCCATCGCGCGCCGTCCGCTGATGATGATGATGATGACACTCAACAATATTGTGGCTTTCTATTGGTGAAAGAATTTTTAAAATCGATTATGATGATGATGATGATGACACTCCGCAATAATGTGGCTTTCTATTGGTGAAAGAATTTTTAAAATCGATGATGATGATAATGATGATGATGATGACACTCCGCAATAATGTGGCTTTCTATTGGTGAAAGAATTTTTAAAATCGATGATGATGATGATGATGACACTCCGCAATAATGTGGCTTTCTATTGGTGAAAGAATTTTTAAAATCGATGATGATGATGATGATGACACTCCGCAATAATGTGGCTTTCTATTGGTGAAAGAATTTTTAAAATCGATGATGATGATGATGATGACACTCCGCAATAATGTGGCTTTCTATTGGTGAAAGAATTTTTAAAATCGGTTTAGTAGATCCCGGGATTACCCCTTACAATTTACAAACACACAAACTTTACTTCTTTATAATATTAGTATAGATTATTTCCATTTCACATTTAAATACCACGACATCTGAATAGAAAAAAGAGAATTATAATCAAACACATTATAATCGAATACGAAATACATCCTCTTAAATACTCGTAAACAATTTAGACATGTGTTCTTCGTAAGAATATTAAATACATTTACCGTCAATTCTGCGCTAAAAGAACGCCAAATCGTATCATTCTTATTGCAGGTGGACAAAATGTCATATTAATGGCAAACAAAAGTGGTAACGGTGACGTAACAATAACTTATTTCATCGCGAGTTTCCGTCTGATCCAATTCCCAAGTCTATGTCCATTCCGATCGAGTAAAACTCGGAAACTCTGGCGCTTCTGGTAACTCGCATTAACGAATATCGACAAACTTCGCCGAATGAGCGAGTGGTGTACTCCGATGAATCGATTCCGTGACTTGCGTAAACTTGATTTGATTCCACATACGTTGAAGTTAGTGTTACTATGCCAACAGCGCAATTTTTAGATCAAAACTATAAATCGATTAATCAATCTATACTTATAATAAATCTGTAGAGAGGTCAATTCTGTACCTACATGAAATATATTTCTAAAATAACTATCAGGGCGTGATTAGGGATCGATACTGATGCCAAAAATGCAATCAGTAAAATTTGTCTGTCTGTATAACCGTTATAGAAACAAAAACTACCTACTCGACGAATTTTAACGAAACTTGGTACAATTATTTCTCATACTCCTTAGCTGGTTATAGTATATTTCATTACGCTTCAATCAATAGGAGCAGAACAGTAAAGGGAAATGTTGGGAAAACGGGAGAAGCTACTTCAATTTTTAAGTTTCCGTCGCGTGGGCAACGAAATTTAATTATTAGGAACTAGCGGACCTGACAGACTTCGTCCTGTCAAAAAGATTTGTACAGTGGCAATTTTTTGTTCCTAATTATTTTATAGATAATGTCGCATAGCCAACCAAATCGCAAAAAAATCTAAATGACCTAACATTTTGTGGCTATTCAATTTTGGAACGTGACATTAAATCCTCCAACGATGTATTCTGTGCTCCAACGCACGCACGCACACTGTTTCGATAGATATGATTGAATTTCAACTATATGTAACGTTAATAAAGCGCAAATTGACTCTTTGATGTTAGGAACACACCTTCATTGCTTAGACAACAGTGAGTGCTTGCAATATGAACTTTATACAATAACAATAAAGCTCAATTCGACTGTACGTTTTAGTTAGAAAACGTTTGCATGGGAAAATAAAAGGGCTGTTTTTAGGGTATTCCCGATAATTATTCGAATTTTCCTCATTGTAAATACTTGATCTTCAACGAACATTAACGAAAAAGAATTGGCCAAATTGGTCCAGGCGTTGTTGAGTTATGAGCTTACCAACACATTTTGCGATTCATTTTTATATATAAGATAATGCGTTTTGAAGGCTTCATATTAAATAATTTTATAGCTAGTTAAATTTTCTATTGCATTTATTGTTCATTATCTTAATAATTAAGCATTTCCTCTGGAAATATTAAAGAACTTTACAAGATTTTCTAGCGACTTCGTCTGCGCAGAATTATTTTCTAGTAGCGTAACGTGGCGTATACGAGTATTTTTATAAATAGTATCCCATGTGTTATACTGAAGTATAATCTATATTATTGTAAAGTTTGATTAAAATCCATTCAGTAGTTTTTACGTGGAAGAGTGACAAACATCCAGCTATACAAACTTTTGCGTTTATAATATTAGTAGGAATAAAATCTACCTTTGTGTACTATGTAATATTGTACCAAAATCAATACGCAAACATAATATGGAATTCCCGAAACCTTACCGAAACTTTTAATTAAGTAGTATTAAGTTTCCTCGGAGAAAATTGTAATAAAAACAGTCCTATTATCCAAAATCAAATTTCATTTCATATTCCGTGGCGAGACTCCAAAAATATCCCCCTAATTAGACTATTTAGCGTAATTAAGCACGAATTTATTCCGTACTCTCTTGGAATTTTAATTTCAAACAAAACAAACTCCCCGGAGCACTTCGCGAAGTTTAAATGTAAAAAAAATACTCCCCAGTTCAAACATAACGTCGGTGATACTCAAAAGTTGCGCCCTTAAAGATTACTAGTCCAATATTCTAATGAATCACTCGTTAAAAATCTTTATTTCTTTCACGTTTTTAATAACAGTTAGAGCCGCTGTTTTATGTAAAAGGGCCCCGGGAACATCTTAAAACTGTTGTTAAATACAAAATGTTTCAAGGAACGTATTTGAGCTCGTGGTCGGACCGGCCGTGTTATTTTCGTTCGATGTTTTATGATTTTTCTTTTTGTTTCCAGGTAAGTTCCAGGGTGCACAAAGCTGTCTCGTAAAAGATTGGGGTAAATTAATTTTTGTCAATCAACTTTTAGTTGTGACAGCGACGACAAAATTTTAAAATATTTAAAAATCTGCTTTAATGAAACATGATCTTTTGTTACAATCTTTAAAAAAAGGACGTTATTTCATTCATTTGATTATAAATTGATGTATATGTATATATATATCGTTCTAACAAATTCATTATGATCATGACCTCTAGGTACATAAGTATGTGGCATGCGCTACTTTGTACATAAGTAAATTTTGTTTCTTATGTATATATTATTCTTCTCAATATTATTTGTTAATTAGTAATTTTAAAAAGTATCTTAAGTCATTGAGTTATAAAAATATAATTATACTTTTAACGGTATGTGTGTAAAACTATGCGCATTTACCTTCTACTCGTATACTGGTCAAATAACAAATAATTACTATTGACAGATAAAAAGATTGACAATTGACAGAAAACATTGTCATGGTCAACACAAAAAAGTTTGGAAGCCTGTGACCTAGACGAACCAAATAGGTGATATATGAAAAGAAAGTCAGGTCAGCACACGTAACCGACGGGCGTGCATGAAAGTCGAGGAAGTTAGGGAAATATTTTTGGATTTTAGGAAGTAGGAAACTGATCTCTCTCTACCCCCATAGGAAAGAGGCATGAGTGTATTATATAAAATACTAGCGGCCCGTCCCGGCTTCGCACGTATACTCTTCGCAGCTGAAAGACATTTTATGACAAATTTTTTTACACCTTCGTTTGGTTTTAATAAGAATTTCTAAAGATTTCTATAGTAATCTGGTACTAAATATAGCCTATGTTACTCAGTGATAATGTAGCTTTCTAATGAAAAAAGAATTATTAAAATCGGTCCAGTACTTTTTGAGTTTATTCGTTACATACAAAAATACAAATCTTTCCTCTTTATAATATTAGTTTATTTTATATAAATTATGTTCATCATTTTAGATTTAAGGATTAATACTTCCAAGTTTTTACATGATTTACAAGTACTTTACAAGTTTTGAAAAAAATATTAAATCGATGTGAAACTGACTCCACAACTATAATATCGTAACAAGAGAGACGCCTCCTAAAATTTGATTATACGTCCCGAGGAAATCAATTTGGAGACAAGTGCTAAGATTCATTATGGCTCTAAATTTAGACCTACAGAATCGTAATGGAGGCAATTTATGGTGCCGTGTGACGCTATCGCAAGATGTAATCGCTTTACTTGCGAAAATGATTGTCTTTAAGCTGTAATTAATTCTGCTGTAAGGAAATTGTCAACATTATCCGAAGGAAAGGCCAGATTTGTGACGCCAATAGCCGAACGTATTTTGTTCAAATGTACTTTTGAATGAAGGTTTTAGGATTCATGACGTGTAATTTTTTGTTTGTTATTCTTTGTATACTCAAAATCAAATCAAAATCAAAAATTTATTCTTCAAATAGGATTTTACAACACTTTTGAATTTCAAAGATGCTACGCCATTGTTTCACAAGTCTACGGCGGGAGACCTTGTACTGGAAAGAACCAGCAAGGGCAATTTTTTTTTTCTCCCCGTATCATTACAGAGTCGTCAGTTGGTAGCCGACTTCAGATACACAGTCTGAACCCAACCTCCGATACAAGTTAAAACAACTAACCAATATATATTTCCGTCACAAGAGTCATATCGCATTAACCAAATCTGATATGTATATGTCCGATACAAAACAAAATTATTATTTATTATAGAATCATTAAAATTATATATCGCAAAATTTACATCCAAGAATTTTTATTTTTTTCATTAGAGTATTCTTAATATCTGCTTTTAATTCATGAAACGGTAAAGCAGTTATATTTTCTGGAAGTGTGTTATAAAAAGTTACACATTTCCCTAAGAACGAACCTCTAGTTTTTTGAAGCCTGTATGTTGGAACGGCAAGTTTATTTTTACTCATATATTAAGTAGGGTAGTTTAAGTAATTATGAAGAATAACGTGTATAAGATTATTTAATTAAAATATCCACGCAGCGAAGGCACCGTCAAAATCTTAGATTATCTTAAATAAATTTATCCTTCATTCAGTCGTCATCTTGTATTGGTTTGATAAAAACACCTAAAATTTTATTTATCCTAACAATAAAACTTTCTATTGAAATATGATAAAACCAAATACTATATTATAGTTTAATGTACATGATATCGCCGAAAACCGAAAACCGAAATCCAAATGATTATCAAAACCGAATGATTATCAAACGTCTCGATTCGCTTATGTATTCGTATTATACAAAATTAATATGCTTTTAGGATGCAAATTAAATACTCCATCCGCACTTTGATCCGTTCAAAGCTCTCACCGTCGGAGGGCGGATGAAGCCAGTTTTAAACAAAGTGTACGTCACGCTTTGAGCTTTTGATCTGGAGTAGGCGACGTTTGCATCCCTGAGCGACTAATGTCAATAATTTAATAAACGCACAATTATTCTGATATACATTTAAATTTATGAATATTTGACACAAAAAAGACAGACAGCAAAAAAAGTGTAAACTTTAAGGGTAACTTCCCTACAGATATAAACACGAAAGTTCGTAAGTATGGATAAATGTTTGTTACTCTTTCACGTAAAAACTACTTAATGAATTTTAATCAAACTTAACAATAATATAGCTTATACATTAGAATTATACATAGGCTACAACTTATAAATATATTATGTGAATTGTCCAAAATATGACGATAAGTGTCACAGACGAAGCAGCTAGTTGACAAATATATTAATAATACAATAAAGTAATTTCTGATATACGATTTATATTTTTTATTGTTGTATTTTCGAATCATATTTGTGATAATTCGTCATACGCTTTATATTTTTTTTATTTTACGACTGTAAAGTATTGTTACTTGGCCTCAATAGTTATGAGAAAAAAGAAGTGTTCTTTATTATTTAATGAGTAAAAATGCGTAATCTCCATCGCTATTTTATTTTTCATTGTGTTGGTATTAATCTTAACGAATTGCAATGGAAATGACAAACTATAATGAAAAATAAAAGCATTACATTTCTTTTAAACAAAAATTTGTAATTCAGTTATTTTACAAGTACTTCGCCGCGTAAGTCGGATCCGCCTCTGTCTATTTGCCAATCTTTTTTTACAATATGAATACTTCTATGTCAGGGAATCGCTTTTAAAGTAAAAGATTGAAATTAAAAAAAAAACAAGATTGACGGTGTTTTAAGTATTTTAATAAAAAACTCAATGTCACAACAGCGAGCTGACTATATAAGCGAAATATACACACCACATTTTTGTTTCTACGACTAATAGTTTTTTAATTATTAAGGTACGATGATATAGATCTTTTCGTTACGGTCCACTTTTTAAACCTGGTACCCGTATGTTTCGGCGCGATTTTAAAGACGTTTCACGTCAAAAACTACGGTAACAATACTGTATTTTAAATCTATCAACTTTACCGATTGACTCAGATACTCACCGAGCACGGCTGCTTCGGTGAGTATCTATGTCGAATAGGACGGGAGGGATCGACACATTGCCACCACTGCGCATCCGACCTCGACTCGACCCAGCACACGCTGGCGGAGTGCCCCGCGTGGGCCTCCGAGCGCCGAGTCTTGGTCGCAGAGATCGGGCGAGATCTGTCTCCGCCGGCATTGATT
The DNA here is from genome assembly GCA_036419045.1 of Scirpophaga incertulas. Lineage (NCBI taxonomy): Eukaryota > Metazoa > Arthropoda > Insecta > Lepidoptera > Crambidae > Scirpophaga > Scirpophaga incertulas. Next base: position 37,049,619 of record CM071627.1, read on the forward strand.
GCGGCAATGCTGGCGGACGAGGGGGGCTGGAGGGCTGTAGCCTCCTTCTGTGAAGCTGTGATGCTCCAGAAGGAGGCCGCCGAGCGGGGTCGGGAGATGGCCGATCCCGCTCGAAGGAGGTGCCACCGGGCTCGGTAGCACAGCTGCAGCGCTGCCGCGGGTCGCCAGCGGACGCGAGGAAATCGCGCCCACGGACACGGCGACCCGGGAGGGACCACGCCCCTTCCGTGGCTGGAGGGCGTCGTCGGTGGTGGAGATCGGGGGAGCCAGCCTCCGCTCCCACGCCCGGTTCCCGGAAGTAGCCTGGTGTTCCCGGGGGCTCCCTACATGCCTGAGGAAGGCCATCCCTGAGGTTTTTAGTGGGAATAAAAAAAAAAGATCTATCAACTTGCCAACATACACAACCTCATTCGCTCTTTAATGTGAAATGAATTTACATCCTCTACTCACTCCTCACCAAACACCGCACTTCATACATTATTTATTTACAAAGGACGGCGTATTTGCATTCCTTGAGTTTATTGAACAAGTTTTATATCTTGTCATTCAATATTAAAGATTAGAGCGCGGCTGAAGTATAAATTTAAGCGGCGAGGCTCGGCATCTCTTAAAATAAGAATTAAGATCGCCTCACCCCGGTGCATTATTATAAGGGAAAGTTTAAAAATATCTCCAAGAGTGCGGTGGAATTTTTGAGTTGCGCCATTAATTATGAAGGTAGACTAAGACTAAAGTACTTTTGAACCGCTAATAACACTCATTTTCAGATGGACGTAATCCTAAGTATTTCTTGAATTGTGGTTAATATATTTCGTTATGTGAAATTTATATGCACCACCACTACACCAATATCCAAATCTTAAAAGTTTCTTCCTAACTTAATATGAAAGACATAGAGTTCAATATGAAATGGAGAAAATCAACAATGTATTCTTAAAACAGGATTTTTACAATCACTTTTGCACGTAAAAATGCTACGCCATTGGTTCACAAGTCTACGGCGGGGTACTGGAAAGAACCGGCAAGAACATTTTTTTTCTCTCTTCTAGTATTTTTACAGATTTCGTCAATCAGAAGCTGGCTTCTGATAAATAGACTGACCCTAAATTCCTTTACAATTTACGAACTATAGTTTCATTGTTTATTCAAATCATAATCAAAATATTTGGCAACGTAACTACTGAGTAATCCTTAACATAACAGTATAATAATGTTTATTCATAAGAATATTTTCAACTGTTAAGTCTGTGATAAGGCAAATCGCTAACATTTAGAACGAATATAGTACATTACACAGGTGAAGGAAAACATCGCAAAACAACCTGCAAAAACCTGCGATAGAATTCAAAAGGGAATGTAATGCAAGCGTTTCGTACTGCAGCAACAGAGAACCCATTGGTATGGCAAGCCTTGGGGAAGCTATTGTATTCGAATCGCCCATCGCCATTGTAGTCGAGACATGCCCCCTACTAGGGCATATCTCGACTGCAATGGCGATGATACAAAATAAACCAATTACGTGAACAAGACTAAATTAGAAAATCAACAGTAAGACTAGAAAAGTAGGTCTTTTCTATGTCGGTGTCAAGAAAATTCAAGTTTCATAACAAGACTCATACGTTATACTGGTAGGTACATCTAACATGTAATGTCCAAAGCAGCTTAAAGCGAAATAAGGCACACAGTCTCCATAGCAAAAGATTAATGTACCACCGAAAGATTAAACTGAAAAATTCCATTACATAAGCTTTTGCTAGAATACAAAGGGGGAAATAATATTACGTTTTCTTTTTGCGTTCGTACATTAATATGAAATTCTCGGGCTTGCGCGGATTGCGCGTTCGTTGTTCTTAACTTACAGTTGATATTGCGTTGTTGTTTCTGAACTGGCACATGGAGAAATGACGAAAGGTTAGTTTGTTATATGTCGTGCAAATATTGCGTATTACGAAAATATACCTACCGAACTGTGAAATAATTTGTTTACTTTTATTTGTAACCGGTATTTATGGCCGGACTACAGAGTATACCTTAACATATTTACTAATAAACTACGAGAACTCGAGAAGGTATGGACGTAAAGTTTCTTTTGTAATACCCGAATACTTGCAGATTCCGTGTTCCATTTACAAAACTTGCCCGGACTTAAATAATTATTCAGATTGTCCCCGAACGAATGCCCGCCACATACGTGACGTCATAACTGGGATGATGTTGCCGCCCGTGAAAAATATGTGCTCAGTCGTCCCAACATGTGCTCATGAATTTTAACTTTACAAGAGCTGGAGCCGGTTCTGAATAATGCAGGTCTGCAGCATTGAAGAACCAAACCAATATAGTGCTATCGAACACCTGCGGCGCTGTAAGCGGTTTGCTAATATTGACTGCGGTAATGACGTCAACGAATTGTGAAGATTTAATACTAAATTACTTTATTATATATTCGACATTTTACGATGACGTTTATCGACACAAACAAAATGCAGGAACGTGAAGGAGAAGGGGATGAGGGAGCTTCAGCTCACCTTATGTTATAGTGTTCAGAGCTTAATTAACTACTACGGCATGCATTGTTTGGTTAACTTTATTTATATACGCCTTTGAGTTTCTTCGTACAATTACGTCGCCGCTATGATATTTTCTGTCAGTGTCAGGATGTCTATAATAAATTCGAAAAACAAATTTACGCATTAACTGATATTGGTCAGTGCTAATTATAATCCAAGAGTCAACGACATTTTTAATTTTAGAATTATACATTTATCTTGTACTAGCTGACCCGCGCCCACTTCGTTGGGCATAATATTAATAATCCCCGAAGCGAGCACGAAAGCGAACTGAATTAAACCCGAAGCCATCGCGCGCCGTCCGCTGATGATGATGATGATGATGATGATGATGATGACACTCAACAATAATGTGGCTTTCTATTGGTGAAAGAATTTTTAAAATCGATGATGATGATGATGATGATGACACTCCGCAATAATGTGGCTTTCTATTGGTGAAAGAATTTTTAAAATCGGTTCAGTAGATCCCGAGATTACCCCTTACAATTTACAAACACACAAACTTTACTTCTTTATAATATTAGTATAGATTAAATTGGCTATGAGCAAACTGATTGATACCTTGAACTTTGTTAGTGACCCTAGCTATGAGAAAAATTTGCTCAGTACCACAATTTTGCCTTTACATTACCCTTATTTAATAAAAATTGTCTTTTCCGATAATTATTGATAAAATGCTAGCTTTCGTTCAATAAAAACTTAAGTACACTAACTACAATGCGATACAAACTGATTATCGTCCCTCCTACGAACTAGAAGATAACCTTCATGTTGCGAATTTTGCCAAAACCAAAGTAGACCGTAGTAGTAATAAGTTAAAGAAATATTAAATTTAAAAAAGAAATTACAGACTACACAATAAATACATAAATTATAACACATACTAATCGGTCCTTACTTCGTATACTTTCGATACATTTCGTTGCCATTCTTCGACCTTCATTTTATTGTCCTCGGACTACAAGCTTCCATTTTGTATGTAATGTTATACATTGCTCGCATTTTCTCATACCTGTTTTTTTGTTATTTTGAAACTAATATGTTATTTGTCTTTACTTTGTCATTGTACCTTTTAATTTATCTGAACACAATATCTTAAATTTAAATTAAAAGTTAACAAGTCCTACTTTGATTCTGTTTTTCCCTTTATTTGGTTTTTACTAATATCGTCTTTGATTGAAAACTAACCCCTTTACCGGTGACTACCCATTCAATATCAGGTGAATTTGTGTGACCTGACTCACAAAGGCGGATGAAAGTCTTCTCAATTCGTTCGCAAGTACCCTTCAGCCCTCATAGGCCGCTCCGACCCTTTTGTTATTTCTACGTATTGTCGAATGGATCGTTTCGAAGGCGGTTCATTCTGTTTCTTGTGTCTGTTATCAAAGACTTTCTTTATGTTCCAAATTATGTTGGTCTTTTACGCCTTTTGGATGTGATTGGAATCAGTTCGGCGTCTTTTTTAATTCATTCATTACTATCCCTTGTTCAATTTAGTTATAGTAAATCCATAGTGAACCCTAACTGCATGATGTGAAGTATCAAAGTTCTGTTTATCGTAAAAGTCTACTGTTTTTTTCCATACACAAATTGCATAACTAGCTTTTACATTAATTACAAAGGTCATACATGTTTCTACATCAAATCGCATCAAAATCACTTAAAGATATAACATCGCTCAATGGACTTCAGCATTTCCTCAATACTTAAACGTCTCCACACTTTAGCGTGACTTAATTTGAACTTTTTAATCTATTTGAAGACATCGTATCGCAACCTTTTACTTTACGTTAGATTTATAGTTACAATGAGAATTTATAAAGAAGAATAAAAAAGACCAAATTTTTAGATATTTTTAATCACATGTGTCTTTTACTTATTATATAATCAAACAATACCTTACTAGGTTCATCACACGAGTGTTTCTCTTTCGACTACAGTTAACAGAAAGAACGCAAACAATGAAAATTTAGAATTAATTTCACTGCTACTTGATTGAAAGATGAAATTCTGTACTAAATTTCATCTCACGAGTGCTCCTCTTTCAATTACAGACAACAGAAAGAGCACAGGCAAAGAAAATTTTAAATTAATTTCACTGCTACTTAATTGAAAGATGAAATTCTCTACTAAAGTTCATTACACGAGTGCTCCTCTTTCAATCACAGACAAAATAAAGAACGCAGGCAAAGAAAATTTTGAATTGATTTCACTGCTACTTAATTGAAAGATGAAATTCTCTACTAAGATTCATCACACGAGTGCTCCTTTCGAATGCTATAAATTAGCGTGAAACACAACAATTCACCAGGTGAATTAGTAAAGCCTGGGCATTACTTACTTAGCTCTTCAGTCTTCCTGCTAAGATACAGCTGTTGGCAAGAGAGTTATAGAATCATACAGTAATACTTGACTTACTTAAAATCCTATTCGACTCCAATCCCGCAATGCACCACAACAAAGGGCTATCAATAAAAATGTTTTTACTGTTACATTGAAAGATTGCCGTCACATTACTTACCGCCCATGAATTATTCGCTCGCCAGTGACTAACGAACAGAATTTGTTACGCGTTTCTCCGGAATAACAGCTTCACCTTTCTTCCACCGCAAACCAGGCTCGACGTTTCAATTGTACTAATCACGGACACAGAAAATCACACTCTCCGCGCTAGTGCTAAAGCTGAGTTTGCCGCGACATACAGTGATATAGCAGGGCAGTGGAAACCTTTAGGGGTTCCGTAATCTGCTCCGGCCCAATCGCAATTAATGGGGTCCGAACAGCTCCGAGAGCCCGGAGCGTGGACACAAATCGGCTGGAGTTGTCATCCCCTTCTTATTACTATTTATCTATTGATTACTCGGAATTATTTACTCACTTCTTCGGTGCACTTCAGATTTAGAAGAGTTGACAATTCTGGTGTTCCAACCTTCTTGTATTCAATACCAAGGTTACTTTCGAAGAATCCATGCACTTAATTTTCTCGCTACACCTTTGAACCAAAGACTGGGTTTAATACTTCTAAGAAACCAGGTTTGAGATTGCAGTATTTTCGGTAGATAGTAATCAATGTGATGTCACAAATTAAGGGGTGCTTCGTTGGTTAAGAAAAGTAACAAATAAACGCACATAGATTATTAAATGGCAATGTTCTCTCAAGTGTGTCAAAGAAAACGCAGCCAAAGTCTGAAGTGTGTTACTAAGAACGAGCGATTCAGCGCTCATCAGAGGTCGCGGCCAGTATTGTGCTAGCTGCTTTAGTTGACAATAAGCGTTCGTTGGCTGTGATGATCGCTGATCACGCATTTTATCAAGCGGCTGACATTTTTGTTTGTCAATGAAAAAAAAATAATCCCACAATTCGTGACGTTCTTGCTCCTGAAAAAACAGAAATGACAACCTAAAATATGTATATTTGTTTATACAAATACTTTAAAATTTTACGCAACATAACTTTGCATCTATGCGTACGCCACTGTACTTAAACACTTTCATACCTTTTTGATGTTAAATATTAAATTGTGGCTGTAAGGGACCTACGCCTGCACCGAGATATGAAAAAAAAATCTGTTACAATACGCGCGTTTTTTTTTTTCACTTAATTACGGAAATTTTTCATATTTGTTTCTTTGTCTAAATCAGTTTTTAATATGAGGTACAGAATCAGTAGTAGTGAAATTTTAACACCGAAAAATATAAAAATAGACAGACTTCTAAAAACGATAGAATATAATTAACATCTTTATGTCAGCAAAGTCTCGTGAAAATAAGTTTGTCTTTTAATTATTTTTCTTGTAGATAGGACTGAAATATAGGTCGTACGTCTTTGTGGCAAAGTTATTGTTACCCCGAACGATATATTTGAATCTCTTACTAGCCTAAGATAAACCCCTAAAATAACACCCTCGATACTAAATATGTTTCTGCTCCCTTAATTCTGACAGTTTGTAAACGTTTTAATTTTAAACCCCTGAAATTTCCTTTGTTTTATTTTCGTGCTTAAATCGCTTAAATGACAGTAATTTCTCTTCAGTCTTCTCTTCGTTTTTTTCTTAGCATTTGTTTGTTAATATCGCAACCGTTTTCATTAGGATTAAATAAATTTGACTGTAATGGTCGCTTCTAGACATTGTCTATGACTACAGCGCAGGGTGTACCTCCCTAAAGATTTGTCGGTCGACGGCGCACAATTTTCACAATTGTGGCATCGGCCCGATACAAACGTCAAACTTAAATTGGGTATTCCTCTGAAAATTCCCAATCGTCATTCATCACTTTCTCTTAGTTTCTGTTTAACATGAATTACATTGATTGAAATCCCTTCAATTGTTAGTTACTAACTTGTGACAAAATGTAAGGTGCTAATAAATTTACCGACTTTTCTAGTTTAAGTTTTCTCACGATTATTATTTTAACAGAAATAGTGAATATACATATGTTGATATTTTAATCTAAAAACATGGCGATATAAATAAACTCTATAAACTAATTAAAAGTACCATCTTTTTGTTCACTAACAATATATTTCTTTATAGGATCAAGTACGAGCATTAAGCACAAGTTAATTATACAATATATGTTTTCAACTAACCGCACTTTTTCGGCAATTTCAATATAATGAAACAATAAAAAAAAAGGATCATACAGGATATGTAGCGAGACATTGTGCATCAACGTTTTCAAGAGTCTCATAAATTTAAAAAAGCTCTGAAAGTTAATGTCAAGTTCAGGCAACTCTGGTTAAATTGTTGTGCAGACGACCCAAGCGGACAACCGGAGGACAGAATTGGAGAATATAATTACTAATGTCCTGAAAACAAATGCAAACGTGAATCTGGAATCTAACACAAAGCGCTGTCTAATTTTCTAGAGTCGTCGAACCGCGTAAAGCTACAAATCCATTTCCTATCTTCATTAGTTCCCGCTGCGTCCCAATGTGGTGATTCTGTATTCGGCGCATTGACCATGCAATCGAACTGCCGCTGGGGAACAAGCCCGTGTTGCCCACGTAATGTATTGCACGCTCGCATCGCTCACAGGAATCCCACTATCCTAATAGGAATAGCTGCGAATAGCAGATAGCTCGACTATAAAGGATTACGCTGAATTGCAAATACTCGTTGCCTGTTCTAATCAGATTTACGTAATATTTTGTAGTTCACATAACTTGTTAATGTTATAGTCGAGTAGTTAGTACACTGGTTTCACGGAGTCGCCATCTCCGAGTTCCTCTTCGAGTCCCATTGGGGGCAGATGTTTGTGTGACGAATACGAGCTTATATATATAATATATATATATATATGTTCTTGGAATGTCGGTGGTGCAGTGGTATCTACACAGACTTACTAATTGCGTAAACAGTTATGGAAAATTTCGTAAAGCAACCAGCGTACAATTTTGTATATGCATTCGACCAATAGCGGATGCGTGGTTGACTAAGATCTTAACGCGTTATGTTAGGGTCCACTTTTGCTGCTCGGTGTGGAGCTGTATCGCGCTTTATAAAAAAAACTATGGAACTTTACATTACATTTTGAATTTACTGTATTTATTTTGTAATTGGTTATACAATGTATTGGTTTATTTAAATTTAGTGATCACCACAATCCATATAGATCCCCACCGAGGGACACGAGCCTATTCTTATTATTTTAGGGCCGTTAGGCCTTGTGGGCGTGTGGGTAGGCCGGTCCTCTTAGACCGCAGAGCCCCACACACGGCCGCGCCTCGCCAGCGCGGTGTCACGATGCATAAGGCGCATTTCCCCCCTCAAAAAAAAGATCAGATTTGGCCTTCGTCTACCACGCTGGCCCAGTGCGGCATTGGTTGTCCACATACACCTGTTATTTTTTCGCGGATGTATACAGATTGCCTCACGATCATATCTTTTTTGACACCTTGGAATGCCAAGATATATAATGACATTAGGGGTTATAGTATGAAATTGTTGATTTTAATGAATTTGTACCAACGTTTTCTTTATCTATTTAATAACCAAGAAAGCAACATGAAATTTTTACACACCCATTAAATTCAATAATAATATAGTTTTGAAGGCAAGAAAATTATTTATCTTAAGTTGCAGACAATAATGTATAAAATCTAACATAAAACTAATAAAAATTTCAATTTTATAATTAAGGACATTTTGTTTAGGCAGTTTGTATGTACAAAGAACATTTTTCGGATAACTTTTTACTCATTGTCAAGAAAAGCACACGACTGGACAAAAACCTTTTCGCTTTTTTGTAGCTGAAAACATTGTTGTTGGTATTTACTATCGAAATATTTTAAACGTTATAGGTACAATCCAATTATGTGCACCTTTTTTGTGGAGAGTATTTTTGAAATACCATAAAACAGGGGCATTCACCTCGCAAATATCTCCCCTTAGGTAGCAGCATTAGTAAACACGGGGGAGTCAAAATAAATTTCCACCCTCACCCTAATTCGAATACGAAGTATCCCCTTACGACTCGCCCCACGCGTTGCTATGGCAACTTTGCCCTTGGAACAAAACTGCATCACGATATAAACATTCCATAGCGTGTATTACGTGCCAAACTTTGTTAATATTTTCTTTGTATCATCTTTTGTTTATGGCCGGGGTACTGGTGCTCCTAAAATTATTTGGTTAATATTATGTTGTTATTTATTCAATTTTGTATAAGTTAGCTATTTATTACAACAAGGATGGAAAAATCAACAAATATTTACATTGTGCTGGGTTCATTATAATTCATTCTTTTTTTGCTGCTAGCATCTAGCCCGTTTTGGTGGACTTCACCAAAACGTCGGTTCCCTTTGTGAGAGAACTTGCCCCAACGGTAATGTGCCTTGAACATTGCTTTTTAAGGTTCGAAATTCGTTGGTGTATGTCGGCTCTGAATTTTCACCGATTTCATCGTATCTGATACGATACGCAATAAATCTCTGAACCACTCCGTTGATCTTTACATGTCTTTGAGCCTCTAAGCCAGCCGGCCAATGTAGCCAGTTTTTCGGTACCATACATGATGACTGACAACATACACGTATTTTAATAGACGGGCCTCCCAGCGCCTAAGCGCTGCTCTAAGTGAACCCATAGATGGACTTATTATTAGGTACCTATATGTAATAAAAATCGTGACCCCTGTGTCTGTGCTCTTCCAAATGTGTTTTATATTATTTTACAACAATCTATTTTTATGTTACGCATACACCACAGAAATTATATTTTTTCTACATCAGGTTAAATTATTTTATGATGGATGGGTGAAGGCTGATGGCATTTTCTGCAACTTTGACGACTGGTCCTATTTTGCGTCTTCTATATAATTAAAGTGATTGACCAGTAATTGTAATCGGTCCACTTGTAACAACTTGAAATTTCAAAACACCGATTTGGGAAATAATTTGACAAAATTATAATTGTGGAGATGTTTAAAAAATATTATGCAAATATTTTACCTAATCATACTAAATTATGTTGTCTTTCATATTCATTATATTATATTACGCTTTATAACTAAGTTTATAATTGTAACATATGGTATTTCTTTATTCCAGGGATGCCGGTTTCTTGAAGATGGCCTCACGCACCCCTTCCCTTGAGTCGCTGCACGGTGCTAACTCCATTGGTTCGCTGCGTGGCTCCATATCGCCCTTGACCCTGAGCGGTTCCTCGCCCCCTGCAAGTGACTCCGCCGTATGTGATCTTCGTGAATACGACGGTCTCGATACCATCTGCTCAGTTTGCCGAGAAACATACGTCGACCCTAAAGTACTCAACTGCTTCCATACATTCTGCCGTGGCTGTCTGGAGAGGGAGCAGACACATCCCGATAAAGTTACCTGCTCTATCTGCAGAGTCGACAGCGAACTTCCGGCTGGCGGTATTCACGGCCTACTGCCAAACCTTGTGATAGCCGCAGCAGTAGAACAAGAAGCTGACCTTCTGCCGGCTGCAGGCCTAACAAACTCGCCGATATCCCACTGCACAGGCTGCAAATCAAAAGAGCTTGACGCTGTCGCCCGCTGCGTTGATTGTGCGAACTACCTCTGCCCGAATTGCGTGATGGCCCACCAATTCATGCATTGTTTCGAGGGGCACCGTGTACTAGCATTCACGGACCTAAAAGACGACAAAAGTATGCTTGGATACGCTACCCTTACAAGCAATGGCGAAAAGACCGCTTTCTGTCCAAGACATAGAAATGATATCTTGAAATACTTCTGCCGCACATGCTGTGTGCCTGTGTGTAAGGAATGCACTATCGTTGAACACCCAGCTGCCTTGCACGACTGCGAACATGTATCTGATGCTGGTCCTAAGCAGTTGGAACTGATGCACCAATCTTCAAATGAAGCTAAAACTCGCGCAACTGAGATCAGACATGTGATCAAAACTGTTGAACACGCTGCTGGAAAGTTACAAGTTCAGTACCATAAAGCTCAAAACGAAATTAATGATACCTTCCAGTTCTACCGCTCCATGCTAGAAGAGCGCAAGCAAGAGTTACTGAAAGAACTGGAGAGTGTATTTTCCACAAAACAAATTGCCTTAACCGTCGTTGGTCAAAAAGCTCAAGAGACCGTTGACAAGATTTATCAGACTTGTGACTTTATCGATCGTCTCACCAAATGTGCTAACATTGCTGAAATATTAATGTTCAGGAAATTGTTGGACAATAAACTACAAACCCTGATGAGCTCTAATCCTGAACAAAGTGTGCAAACAGCCTGTGAACTTGAGTTCGTCTCTAATTACCAGGCAATACAAGTAGGTGTGCGTAATACTTTTGGCTATGTGCGCTCTAGCTCTGAAACGAATATTGGGCCTTCAAAACAGCCACCTATAGCACGGCCTACTAACGGTTCTCTTTTGAACGGAGGATCATCATCTAGCAGTAGCAGCGTTAACGGAAGCTCGGGAAGCTTGAACGGCGGTATTCATTTGCCTGGCCTCAATGGCGTTCTTGATCGCCCTTATACAAACGGCCTTATTGGACATACCAGCCAATCAACATCACCATTCGAGTCCAATATTATATCGAAGAGATTTAATAGCGCTAATAGCCTGGGAACTTTCTCCACCGCTATCGGAGACATTAATTTGAACGGAATCAATCCATATGAAAAGTGGTCCAACGGTGGCTGCGACTCATTATTCCCGTCAGCTAGTAATGATCCCTACTCACTCACAGCGACTACACATACTGACCCCATCTTAGACTTGACAAACAAGCTCATCTCTACTGCCATATTTCCACCTAAATCACAAATCAAGCGTCAGAAGATGATTTATCACTGCAAATTTGGTGAATTTGGTGTAATGGAAGGTCAATTCACCGAGCCGAGCGGAGTCGCCGTCAACGCCCAAAATGACATCATTGTGGCTGACACCAATAATCACCGTATTCAAATATTCGACAAAGAAGGCCGCTTCAAATTTCAGTTCGGCGAATGTGGCAAACGTGATGGCCAACTTTTGTATCCAAATAGGGTCGCCGTTGTTCGCACATCTGGTGACATTATTGTAACAGAGAGGTCGCCAACTCACCAAATTCAGATTTATAATCAATACGGCCAATTCGTACGTAAATTTGGCGCAAACATTTTGCAACACCCACGCGGTGTCACCGTCGACAATAAAGGGCGCATTGTAGTCGTGGAATGTAAGGTCATGCGCGTAATCATCTTCGATCAAGTGGGTAATGTGCTCCAGAAGTTCGGATGCTCGAAACACCTAGAATTCCCGAACGGAGTCGTGGTTAATGACAAACAAGAAATTTTCATTAGCGACAACCGCGCTCATTGCGTCAAAGTTTTCAATTACGAGGGCATATACTTGCGCCAAATTGGAGGTGAGGGTGTCACAAACTATCCAATCGGAGTGGGCATAAACGCGGCTGGCGAAATCCTGATTGCTGACAATCACAACAATTTCAACCTAACAATTTTCACACAGGACGGACAGTTGGTTTCGGCACTGGAGAGCAAGGTGAAACACGCGCAATGCTTTGACGTCGCTCTCATGGACGACGGCTCCGTCGTGCTCGCCAGCAAAGATTACCGTCTCTATATTTACCGGTACGTGCAAGTACCGCCAATAGGTATGTGAGTAGGGCGCTTGTATCACAGGAGATCAGAATGACCGAACTATAAGCCAAAAATCGACACTTTGAAGCGGAAGTAAATGAAGTGACGTCAGTGGACCTAAACTGTTCAAGGCATGTGTGTCAATTTTTGTATAGTTCAGTGATGATTTCTTAGTGAAGTGGAACTTATTGGATTTTTGTAAGTGCGAGTATTAATGGTTGGCTGTCTCGATGTGATGAATTTGACTAACGATGGGTATTCCTTGAAAATATTTTTCGGCATGAGATCTCTGTAAGCGTAGTGCTTACTAATCCAAACGAAACTATAATGAGATTAGTTGATAGTATTGACATTGTTATTCAAGTACCTATTAAAGGATAGAGATATTCCTCTGGTTTAATCCAAAAATTGCGATCGGTGTTCTCGACCCTTATCATTTTTAATCTTATTAAATAATATTTTTTCATATCCCGCATCGTTAAATTAGGGATGAATATTGAGGGCATTTGTATTATTTAGCCCATTTGTTGGACCAATATTTTAAATATTACTTAACAAATTGTTAGGCATTAAGCGTGTGATTTTATCGTATAAGGTAACATCGACCTATTGTTGTTAGTTCTAAGGTATTCTTCGGCACAATAGCACTTCCTGTTTTTGATTAGCACTTATTCTGTGTCGATTGAAATATGATTATGAAATTATGTAAGAAGTTGTTACATTATTATTAGGTAAGTGTTAAATTGATTGAGCTGACATTGACAACCTTCAGTTACTACCCCTTTTGATGTAGTTACAAAGTTAGGGAAATGTGATGTTAGGGGTTTTATCAATGACAAAGTTGACTGCGGCATTACTTGTTTTGTACACCACCTTCCTAAGTATTCATCTCGAGGATCGCTGTCTCGGGCAGCTCTGAAAAGAACATCACCGCCAAAATGTTTTTATACACCTCGGTCGTTTATTAACATAGCCAATCTTCGTGTACACTCCATGACTTGAGTATTATAAAGCATTTTAGATGAATGATGATAAATTCAGAATGGTTAATAGAATTATTTGTTAGTTATGTTGATTATGTTGGATGACGGTTTTTATTTATTATGATTAATGTCAATACCGCCTAGTCACTGAGAGCCCACGGACCTAGCATGATTTTTGTAACTATTAGTGACAATTGATTGTTCTTTTTTTTATACAAACCAAGTATTTTATTAATTTTAGGAGTCGAACATGGTAGTAACTACTAGAGCACTTTTAGGAAAATTGTCGTTTCGCTAGATTTATTTTTAATTTTATTACAATAAAATGTTTCTGAGATTTGTAGCAAAAACAAAACGGGGTCTTTTGCAGTGAATGCGCTTTTACTACTTACTGGAGTATTATGGCTTGCTCTTATAAAAAAAATATACAAATTTGTTATTCTGGTAAGATATTTTTATATGGAACCTATTTTTGTAGTAGTAGTAGTAGTAGTAAATACGGTGCATGTGTAACGTTTAATTATTATTTTTTCGTATTTTATGAATATTATGCTATTATTATTTTTATTATTATTTCATTATCGTGTGTTTGAGTGTGTTAGTTGAATTATTTTAGTATGATTTTTAATTAATTCTTTTTTTTTTTGGTTTTATAGTGAATAAATTATGATCTTTAGTATTTGCTGAATCTATGACAATAAAAGATCTGATGCGCCCTAAGCGGGTCGAGGATCGTTCTTAATTTTGATCTGCATTAGTAAAATAAGTTCGTGTTTTCGATTTGGTGATATTTCTATCCTAATAAATTAATTTACATTAATTATTGAAGACACGTCGACCGATGAGCTTATATTCGCCGGCTATGCACAACCTGCTCGCAAGTGCCATACAGTCATGATGTGATTTTGTAAGTGATAATTTAGTAGTTTGTAAATATGTACCATACTTTGATTTATTGAATCTTGTCGTAAGTCTGGTGTACGTCTTGGTTTCATTACTTAGACAGTGCAAGGTCCCTCAACCGGATACTTTGATACGGAACCAATAGCTTCGTAGTAGGACGAACATCTAGCGATATATTTCGCTCTAGATGTGGTACCCTTTCTTTAACTTCAGTCAGTGTTTTTAACGATATGTTGCTTGGTATTTGAATAACCTTCTCTAAATTATTGTTAAAAAAATCTCACTAAAACCATCTTGAATAAACATCTGCAGCAGAAAGATTGCCAACAGTCATATAGACATTGAAGGAACATGGAGTTAGTTTAATTAAGTGTTCCATTTTAAACTACATTAATGAAATAAATTCATGGGCTTAATATATCGTTGGTTATGTTTGAATCAATTGCAATATTAGTGTTAGGTCTTTGCCCGAAATGAAGTATTAGAATGATCCAAAATATAATGTGCACCTTGAATATCTTGCACTGATCTAAAGTATATGATAACAGACTTTCTTCCCAGTATGTTTCTGATTGCATTCCATTGCGTGTACAATGCTCGCGGCCTGGACGTGTCTTCGATAAACCCATAGTTTTATCATTTTCCACTGGATTATGCGTATCCCAATCACTTTGACACCTCAGAGTCCAAAATTTCAGTGATCAATCACCAATGATTTTTTATAGGCTTTTCTGTTCCTAGTAAATTAGAAAACGCTTTAGATGTCAAGTGATATGTTTTACGTATAATCCACTGGCTGACTGGAACTATTCGATCGTAAGTTACTAGAAAATTTACTGTCAAAAGATTCGGTTCATCTCAGTTTTTTTCGTCGAATCAATTCATTGCACGACCCCAAAGGAATTTTAATGAGATGATGTCAAACTGATTGGTTTATTTAAAAACGTAATGTATTTTTTTCGCTTATGGTCTGTTTTACGCTGATTCGCCAATTTAAACTGAGGTTTTGCTCGATGTGTTGGTATTTTTTATTTAGTTTCTATGCAATACGACTTGGCATCGAGGTTTGCAACGCCGTTTATGGAATTCAAGTGATCTTCAGCCATGTGCACTTGCTTTTCATAGTCTCCGTTGCAATTTCTTCGTGTCGAATCACTTTCGTAATCACATACGCTTCTACTTAAATGAATTCGTTTCATCGTATTATATTAAAATTAAGAATAGATATAGTTCAATCAAAATTAATACTTAATAAGATTTTGAAGTTATGACAACTACCATTATTCACGCCTATGTAAAAGCTGTGTTTAAATTTTATTGTTTTTACAGTAATTCCATTTATTATGATTACTTTAAACCTCAAATAAAGTTTTAATGGTATCGATTTACTATTATTATTGCGAACTAATTTTGTCGTTCATTATTATTATATTTTTAATCTGTTTTGCATAATATTTAAGTGAAAAAAAAAAGATTATGATTTTTTTGTACGGAAAACGTTTCATTCTTAAAATTGCATTTCGAAAGCTTAAGGACTGATAAATTGAAACATGTTTTGTCTTTAAATATATTATGTCGATGTTTGTTGTTATAATTATTATTATATTTTTTTAATTATTTGTATAAACAATTGTTCTTTAAATTAATGTACATCGTTTTGTTTTGAATTATTTTTGTTGTATAATTGCTTTTTTATAATAATACCAGTTCATTGCAGTTTTATTGTGTGTTTTATTTTTATTTGCCCGCATATTGCTTTTTATTAGATATGTAGTTGGATCTTGGTTATTTTGGGACATCTCCAAAGTTACCATCATCGAGTGTATAAAATGTTCGTTCGATTGTGGCAATGACTCCGCAAGTGATCCCGCTATTTTGCAAATATTACAAATAGTTCATGTGAATATGTTGCAGTTAAAAGTAATATCAAAATTGTCCGAATCCTGCAACAAAGAAATGACAAGTTTTCAAGATCATAAACGCACCACTGTTTCAAGTAGAACATAATAATTCCCAAATATCTCAAGTTAATACATTTGATTACAGTTCTACTTTGTTACGATATTATTCAATTGGAATCTGACCCTAGTTTCTTCGCACTTTTCGACATAATATTAGATAATCTCTTGATAGTATTAAATCCAAGCTAGTAATATACCAGTGGCCTTCCATGAAACTAAAAATATATTTTTAAATTTTATCAAAATCTGTTCAATCGGTTTGACGTAAGAACGTAACAGACAGTTACTTTCACTTTTATAATCATAGAGACCTACAGGGCAATTTTCGATAACTCTTGAATCTATAAAACAGTTTATTTCTTTGAAAAAATAAACTTCACCTTTAAAATAGCTTATCACATATTGCCGACAGAAGTTTGCACGTTATAGGCTGAAATGCTCAGAAAACGTCTTTTTTCAAAGTTCAATAAAGTATGCTTTCTTGCTTATTAACTTAATAAGTAAAATGTTAGTATAGAAAAAGTCACAAATCTTAAATATCTTGATATAACAACAATTTATAATTAAAGGCTCTAGGTATACTCCCTGTTTTAGTGCCGGTACACTTACTATGAGCAATGAAATATTTCCCAATATTTAATTACAACAGACAAAATAAGATATAAACTCATAACATATTTTATTACACTATTACTGAAGAAACTAAAGCTAAATTCCAACAGAGGTAATATCTAAATATTTATTAAAGGCATTCGCTAGTTCCCTTGACTCGTTACCACAATCGACCGGTTTGGTGGTAGGCATATTGTGTTTCGTGTGAGTGCATCTTTCTAAGAGTTACTTTGGAACAGTTGGTGTCGGGGAACAAAAGATGGCATGTGAAGCGTAAGTATTGCTTAAGTAATAGCTATTTTTGATGACTTTGAACTGAACTTTGAAGTTAAGCAGTCTGCAACAACGGTAGAGGCATTACTATGGAAAACTTATGTGCCACATATCGCGTGGTTCTAAAGTCAGTCAGACACTATAGCAATTATAATCCATGCATTAAATTTAAGAAATACAATGACGGCTGGCCTGACCACAGTCATGTTTCTGTCAAAATTTCCCGCTTTGATAGTTAAACTAGGGTGACAGCTGTCAACATGTATTTCTCTTTATGAACTGTGTGCCCGTGCTATAAGCAGCCGTGGTAAACTTGCAGCTACCGTTCTTGATTGGCTCAACTTCGAAGTCTATCTCAAGAGAGGAAGCTTAGAGCGATCTATATTGGTAGTTATATAAGGATCACTGTTTTCAATGAAGTAACCTTTTAACTTAAAAAACGCTGTCAGAAACAGAAATGTCAAATTTTATTTGCAAACCAAGCATAACAAAAATATGATTAAACGCTGTAAGATCTTTTCTTTCACAAATTTACACATAATAAATAAATATACCCTATTAAAAGTATTAAATGGTTTCAAGTTTCCTTATAGAAATTGACTAGCAAAAACACTCTGCAGTAAATTTTACTGTGTATAATAACGACTTTGCTCTATGAAAAGTGGCAGGAACTCCGTTACAAGAAAAGAAATTGTTATTTTAGTCGCTCTGGGCTCCCTCTCTTCATTAGTATCAGCACCAAATCACGAAGTTAGTTAGTCAATTCATTACACTCACACACAAAACAATATACATTCAAAGACTCATCAAATTCAACAGATACTCTTCGTAATATCTAAATTAATATTGTTTAGGCACAATTTAATAGCGAAAATAAATAGACAACATTACCTTCTATTTAGCAAATAAAAATGTGCTTATGATGAAATAATGAGCATTTAGGAATCCAAAATTAGGTCTGATTTCTTTTCCTAACAAAATTTTGTAGACTCTCAATGTACTAGGCGGTACGTTAATAAAAGTTATTTCTAAAACAATACATATTCTTATGAATTTAGGCTAAAACTTCGTCTTAAGACTATTAGTAGGTATTTTAAAATAAGTGAATTCTAAAATACTCAATAAGCTTTACTTTTCTACAAAAGAAATGTAGCTCTTAATAACAATTTTCTAATTCTTTGTATACCATTTCTTTCCCTCGGCAGCAGCACTGCTTCTGAAGATTTGTAAGAAAATGCGCTAACCTTATCCTCTATTTCCAAGTCAATTACTATAGGGAACATTTTAATACTAATTCTAGCACCTACTAGTAACGTAAGCAAAAGCTAGGCTTACAAATTGTTTATAATTTTATACCGCCGTTCTCTTAAGACTACAATTAAGATTTCACAATTCTTTTCATGTAACAATATTTCTTTTATATCATTATCGTTATTTTTATCGAAATCAGCGCAAATCAAATCATGGACATCACCATTGTCGAATTTTCGATACACATAATCGAATCACATATCGATTATGTCAAAATATTACCTGAAGAATATGCTGCTGCACCTTCCTTGATGTCTTTTTAAATGGATCATTTCAAACCTAGCAACTTGTAGTTCAAACTAATCATTGATGAAATTTCAAGCTTTCCCATCATACCATAATTCCCGATCAAAATGTCCCAAAAAAAATTTCTTACAAGTTCATAATTATCAGGAAGTGTGTAGAAAAAACAATGTAAATAAGCCCTAGAATACGAAGTTAGTAGCATTCATAATTAGACGCAGAGAGCGTCAGCACAACACAATTGGGCGGATAATGGAACGGATTGAGAAGTTTAGCGGAGATGTGTGTATTTTTTTAAATAAAAATTATTAATCATTGGTAGGAAAAGCATTTGTGAATTTGTTTGAGAGTGGGGCAGCGTTGTTGGGACGGATACGTGGCTTGCAATTGTTGTTGGGAAATAAGATCGAATGGACCGATATCCGAATTCGTCTGAATTAGGATCAAGTTTTTAAAATTAACAGTAACCATATCGATAGTTGTATGTCTAATTTTAAAAATGTTTCTGTAATTTTGTGACAGTTAATAAAGTTCACCTGTTAATGTATTCATCAAAGTAGAGATTAATGTATTAATATTAGCTTGTCAAAATTGTATGTGGTTCAAATTTTGTCACGTACTACGTAGGACATCGTTGAACTTGAAGACTTGCATTAATAGAAACGTTAATGGGGCGTTTGAAAAATATTTGAATTGTTCTCGCTTCGTTCTCGTCATTCGGTCAGTTTAAACGTTGATTAGTCTCGTCGCTGTCGCCGTATGCGTAAATTTGCTCAGGAATTGCATTAATTTCCACAATTAATCTATCATATTTTGATATTAATAAACTTTTTACTGTCGCTTTTATAAATGTTTATATAAGCGGCGATGTTGTCTCATTGTTGAATTTGATTCGCTAATTTAGTGAATTGCACAGAACGTTGGTGTTTCACTTAATTTTTGAAGTATTTTTCTTGAAAGAGATGTTTCGATAATTTAACTGTGACTATATAATATTTGATATTTAATGAAATCTAAATTTCGATGGCGTCTTGAGGTCGGTACGATGTTTTGATGATAGTTCGTTCTAACATGTCGAGGAACCTCTTAATGTGATTGTTGTAAATTAAGAAAATAATGCACACACGAGCACAAACCATCCATCCTCAAAAATACTAACTAAATATTTAATATATCGTATATACGTTTAAATTTATGATACAGTTAATTATTTTAAAAGAAATATTTTACTATCATTTAAGTTTACGAAACGCATATTAGGTGACAATGTTTAAGGAGTCGAGGAGTCGATAAGGTGTTTTGTATTAAGATACTATAATATTGGCTTTAGGTATAATATTCGTAATATGTTTCTATGCGTTTCTTTGTGTTACTCTTATAGTGTCAATATCGACAATATATCCTATAAGTGTATGCATAATCCTTTTCAAAGAAGATCTGTACTTTTATAAGAACTTGCACTAACTTTTCTTCTAATACATAATGGCAATAGAAGAAAGTATAATCCGACATTATGCCGCTTCTATATGCCTTTAATTTAAGAAATAAGTGTGTTAAGTAATTTATTGTATTTTAAGGTGTGACATTTTTAGTTATAACTCCAGTGTTTTACACACGGAAAGATTCCAAATAAAACTGCATAGAAAATATGACGGTGTAGCTAATGACATATCAGGTAAGGCTTATAATTGAATGGTTGGTATTGAAGGGAATGGTTAGTGATGTTTGTACGATGGAACCGATGTGAACTATTGGTCTACTGACAATACTTATATGGTTTCGAAATTTTCTCATGTTGTACGAATAAAAGTTTTAATAGAAAAATTGTTTCGTGGTTAGTAAATTAACATATCGTCCACATAGTGGTGCCGTTTTATGAAATAGTCAAAATTAATAGGCCAATACCGTTTGTGAGATTTCACTTGATGTTGGTTTTGTATGTTACGCGTAAAAGGGGATAGCGATGATTTGGAATCTTTCTAAATGAAGCTAGTCGCCTAATATATTGCTTTTAGGGATTTAATGTTATTATGGTAATGTGTAAGCACGTAATTTTTAACCTAAATTAGTTGTACGATGCTTATTTATCATATTGTCCACGCAGAGAACGATTTTACATACTTAATGCCATCCTGCCAGTACGGAACACAATGCTTATGACGATCAATTTAAAAGTTTATCCTACTTAGCATACGAAGTAGTGTGTATTTTTAGATATTGCATTGTCTGTGTTAGATTAGTGATTAAGGCACATCTTGAGCTTTTAACAGTGTGAATCTGACCGATATTTTTACATGTTGTAATAATTCGACTGTGAAACTTCCACGTGCTTTCTCTGGAGTAGCTTTGAGAGTAGGTTTAAGTGGTGACGCAATGTCCCTCCGTCAGACACGACACTAAGAGTTGCACGTCAGTAAGATAACTCATTGCTTCAACACTGTATGTAAGGCCCGTCTAGATATAATTGGCACCAAAAGTTAATGTTATATTCAGTAACCTTACTGTATAATCTACTGAAACACCATGATGCGCCGTGGCCTTAAATTTGAAGGAATGTGTTAGTACTTTTGTAAAATTAAATTTCATTTTAAAATTCGTAATGTAGTAACTCCTCGTGTGTCTCACATATTGTACTAATCATATTATTGTACTTTCGTAACGTAAGTGCTATAATCTCACAATTGTATTGTAGGCGGTAAGTAGGTTAGTCGTTGCAGTAGAATTTCGTGTAGGTATCGCTTTATACTACGTCCTAATATAATGATAAAATTGTTGATTTCAATTCGTGCATATCCCCATTTTAACACGTTTGATAATTGTTACCTACTCATTAGTTACTTTGAGACTGTTCAAAATTTAATCTATCGAGTTTTTCTCTAAGGGAAAGGGCTGTTTTAGCAGATATTTTTGATACATTGAGAAGAATCGAAGGGAAACGATGGTATTTATTATGGATAGTGTGCCCTACGATTCAGTCGTTTCTGGTGGTGTAGGGTCGGCACTTGTTGGAGGTCGTGAGACCAGGGATTGAGGGAAGACACACTCGGCGCGGTCCGTGTGCCTTGCCAGTGAGGATATTACTTCCCATATTTAATAAGCGATGATAATGTTACTGTAACGATAAAAAAAACAATGTTGTTCTTATATGATGCGATAATTCGCTAAATAACTTGTTGTTTTTCATATTCATAATATTTCCTTTATTTTTTGTACTCTTTAGTAATAAGATTAATATTAAAATGAAAAAAAAAACTATTCAATGTTGATTACTCGGAAACCAATAATGTATGCGTAAGGAAAGTGTAAAATTAGTTTCCCCGAGAGCCTTAATAGATGAAAAGCCTTTTCCTTAGATGGTTATAAATTTCCCCTTTCCAGTTTAATGTAACTTAACGAATACGTGGTTGTTGATAATGGAATGCAGAACGGGGGTAAGAGCAACTTTTAAGTTACGATCTGTCTCATGCAAACGTGACCTTAAGAATCGAGCAATAATGATTGTGGCAACCACATGCGGCAATATGTGACTGTTTGGGAAATGACTCGAATATGAAATGGAAATTGTCAAATCGTCTCCTAATCTTTCGAATACTTTTGTATCTCCTATGTCAAGTTGCACTTCTGCTAGGTATCTAAAGACAGACATCATCGTTGAATCTTCATAAAAAATAACAAACGTTAGTTCTGACCTAGAAAATGATTTAAGATTTAATATTAAGGGTTCATCATTTCTTAGTTAGATTGTATGACTCAAATTTAAGACTGACGGAGTAAAAATGAAACCTGCATAATTTGTTTCACTAATTAGGTAGACTTTAAATATCAGTTTTCTTGATGGCGTCAGTTGCCAAATCAGTTATAAGGTAGTGTTGTTGTAAGTAAATTAATGGGTAGTCAAAATTTAAGAGTTGGAATAAGTGGTTCGGCAACCGGCGCCCATGATTTGTGTCATCGATACTCATATTCTGTCGATACTTTTCTTATTACTAGGGATGAAGCGATACCGTTGAGGTATCGATACTTACTCGGTATCGATTAAAAAGTATCAATACTTACTCGTAACGAATATTTTTTGGAACATTTTAAATTAAAACCATTAAAAGTATTAAAATTCAATACTAATAATTAAATTCACGAAAATAAATCTTGGTTTTCGTTTTCGTAGCGCTTCCTAAAAAAAAACCACTTAAATTCAAGGTAAACATTATCATATAATCAATGCTAAAATGAAATATTGACTTTGGCATATACTGATATTAGTACTATTATCCGATACCTACTTGATACTTGACTTGAAAGTATCCAGTAAAAAGGTACTTGGTATCGGAAATAAAGTATCAAGTAAGCACTCATATTTACTTGTATCGTTTCATCCCTACTTATTATACCTTCTATCTTAGAAGACGATATATCGAAATTGATTAACGATTGGGAAAATCATGGTAATGTTGACTGACACGATGTTGACGTTACTGTTGAAATTGTCGGAGAACTAATGAATATTTGTTGCCAAAGTGTTGTTAGGGGTAAAGGAGTAGTTATAAAATCGGTTGTCACACGCATAATTAAGTTGTTCTTGGGTGGTTCGAAATTAAGGAGAGAAGTTGAAAAATATTTCCAATATATATTTTTTCATAATGGTCTTGAATGCTATTACGAGTAAGGTTTATATCTGTGTAGGGATTTTAACTTAAACGTGTGTTAAAATGTGTTTGCTGCGATTCAATATTGTATTTGTGCCGCGCTCCCGACTTCGTCGTTGTTGGAAGTTTTGTGTGGGATTGCTGACATGCACCCAGCGCGGAATGCATGTTTGAATTGTGGCAAATTAGTTGTTTAGTGTTCATGTTACATTAGATTGTATTCGACAACTCTAACGATCTAAAACAAACTGGTACACCTGTTTTAACCATAATGCACTTATTGTCATCCCAATCATATTATAGCTCTTCTTCAACACGTCTCTTGGGCTGTACTAATGCAAAACTAGCTTCGTTTCTATCTTAAAACGAAAATCCATTCGTTACGAGTATTCTTATATCCTTTTACGATATTTTCTTTTTGTTGTAATTTATTGGTATTTATATCGACTTAATTTATTGTGTGTTTGCGAAGCTAGTCAGTGAAGTTTCGATTAAGTTAGCCACTAAGTTTCTTTGTAGTTACATGAGTTAAGTCCATCGTAACTTTATTCGTGATTGTAATATTAGGGAGCTCTTAGTTTTTCTTCGGAAGTTGTAAGTGTCTTATTTCACGATTATGTTGTGCACCGACTGAAACTACATTTCATTTCATTACCAACGAATAAAAGAGGACGAAATACAATTTTAAACATTTCTCATCTTGAAACTTCTTACATAAAGATATTAACTGATGCATCAAGGAACATATCTTATATAACCATGTTCCTAGTCATTAAATAGCAAGATGAGGACGTGTTTTAGGTCGGTGCCAGCATAATCACATGCAGTGTCGGTTTTCTAGTCACATCTTCGACATTTGTGTGTAATTTTCTTAGTGCTAAGTTTACATTATCCTAACCCTTTTTGATCTTTTTTGGAACGGTATCTCCTCTTTGGTGTCTATATTATGATATGGGAATATACGTAGAATCTCTGTTAGTTGATTGATGGTTATCAAAATATTGCTTCTGACTGTGTACCTAATTGTTTTATTTTGAAATATATTATATAAAACTAACGAGCACGCCAACTTTTAACTGTAGTTATTAATTTGTTCCCATGTGCGATTATCACAACCAAAGATTTTTTTTAGATTTGATATTGTGTTTGTAGTGAAATATATGTAATGTTTCTTTTTTATTTACTAAAAAGCTGTTGATCATTGCGATTTGTTTTGTAAAAGTTGGCGTGGCGTCTATTTTGCAGTTACTGAATTATTTCTTTTTTTATATTACAGTCATTTGTCTTTAAGATAAAAAACGTATTGATATTTTAAGGAGACAAAATCACTAAAGTGAGTTTTATGACTTTCGTTCATCGTGTCGGTTAAGTTTAGTGTGACAGTTTGCAGTTTGTTTTTTTTGTGATCCTTTGCTTTTTGAAACGAAATTAATGTTTAGTTCGTAATTCGTACATTCCATAACAAGTATGAGTGATCATTGGTTTTTTCACTGTTTCGCTATCACGTGGGTTGAATTAGGTTTACCTAAATTCTATTCGTTACCACACTAATTGTTCGATCAACCATCGATTGACGACTCATGCATACTTGTTATCCAAGTGTTATTTAAGTTAGCTCGTAAGAATTGATAATTATCCGATGATAAATTTACTTGTATGTTGTATTAAAACGATGAACATGAAATAAAAAAAAACTGGTTTGAAATCGCGTTTTATTTGCCACCGTTTCCTGCTCCTTTGTTAAATTCTATGTGTCTAGTCTACACATAGTTTTCACTTTAGACAGAAACATATAGGTTTGCAATAATTCATACAACAATATTAAATTAGACTGAGCAAATAAAATATTATCTTTCTATGCGAACTTGCTGATATTCATTATATTACTCGCGCGATTTGACGTAGATTTTGCGCTAGCGAGTTGGTTATTGTTTGTACTCTTATTATGATGTAAACTTATAAACTGTCACTTAAAAGACATAAATTGACTTCTAGTGAAATCCGCTAGTGTATAACTTTAACTGGGTGTCCACAATACACAGTTGCACTGTCCTCAATAGATTGCGAGCGCCTGTGATAACTTTCACATGTTATCCGTAGTTACGCCAACATTGCTTTTATAGAAAATCAGGCGCTGCAGACATGACGCGTGTAGTATTTTTAATAGCTATCAAACTTATAACTAGAGATCGGATAATCGGATGCATATTTACCTAAAGTTAATTTTTGGCTCACAAATTATGGAAGCGGCTTTTTAAAATACACTTTGTTAATTAAAAATCCCGGGAAAATACGGGACTGCAAATTTAACGTAGTGATATTGTTTGAAAGTTACTAAATTAGCACGTGGTATTTATTTTCAAAAGACCGAGACTCCGGGTTCATTTATACAACTATGCATACGTATTTACATGAAGTTTAGTTTCAGTTCCCTGTGCGATTTATGAATGTACGATTTATTACATGAAGAGTGTTATACGAAAGTAGTGAGCTAGTTTGACTAAAACAATAATCAATTAAATAATTGAATAAAAAAACAGAAATGGTGCCCGGGCGTAAGTATGGTCTAGTATCTCACTCTGAGTTAACTTCCGATTTAATGAGTGTGAGTGAGACGGCAGTTGTGAGCCATAGTGATAGATAGTGATTAAAACTGTAGTAACCGAGGTAATATTTACGCCCCATTTTAAATAGGATATTATAAGCTCATATTACCGACTAGTTTTGCATTACCAAAATGTTCTACAGTACCGGAATTCCGGGATTTTTATTTATGGAAATAAAATAAAAAGACAGTTCCATGCTTTGTCAAAAACTAAATTAGGTAAATAAATAAACATCCGGCTATCCAATTCCGCAATCCCGGGATTTTTATTTAACAAAACAATAAAAAGCCGTTTCCATGCTTTGTCTTAAACTAACTTTAGGTAAGTATGCATCTGAGTATCCGATCTCTACTTATAACCCATCTGATGGTTAACGGCTATTTTACAGCATTTGCATGTTGTTACTGTGTGTTACTGTTATTTCCAGTGATTTTCATACATTTCCATGTACCTGTTAGCTGCACATACAACACATAGTATACGGCAAGCGCCCTTACTATGCTTTAGAAATAAGAAAGGTTACAAGCGACAACTGATGACTAGTCCAATTTCAATCTTAAGAGGAACAATTAAAAATTAGTCATTTACAAATGTAAAGTATATTGCTGTCGCACTGTGCTCGAACTCACTCATAGAGTGCAATAAGGACAACAGTAGTTCGCACAGATATAACTAACGAAAAAGCCAAACTCAACGTTTATAAATCTAAAACTGAACTGATTTTTCAAAACGGAATAAACTTTACTTACATAATCTTCAGCTGTGCCTCTATGTTTTTATTTATATAGCTATTTCTATATCAGTAATATTTCTTTCACAAAATAATATAAATTATTTATGGAAAGAAAGAAAAACGTAGCAACATGGCAATAGAAGTCAAGGATTTATAGGAAACAAGAATATTGTTGTAGTGTGATTTTCTAGGAAGAAAATAATAAAGACATAGGTATCTATAAACAATAGGCCGTACGGCGTTTCTCTTAATGTAGTATGTATGGGGGTGAGACAGGAAATTGGTATTTGAGTACTACTTGAGCCTCGACCACCTGACTCACTATCGAATCGTTGTAGTATTCACAAGCACCTTAACTCCTTTTAATAAATGTTGTTTTTGAATGGCTCTGCGAGGCTTGTTTAAAACAGCGAGACTTTAGCGGACGTGGTCTATCCGCTGGTGCTGCTAATAATAGTTTTAAAAATGTTATTTTTCACACTAATGATTTATTATTGAATAATTGAGAAACCAAACTTTTACACACATCTTAATGGAGATCAAACGAAGTAATAACGTAATTTAAAAGCATGAGAATTTGTTTACAGAAAGCCATAGCCAAAAGGACAAAGTATTGGAACAAAAATATGGTGTTACTTTTAATTTGTACATAATGTTTGGGCCGATTGTAATCAAAACTTGCGCTATATAGTCGAAATATTATGCAAAAAATAACTACCAGTTTAAGTAAAATCACAATTACTTTATTCAGATATGACTTTAAAGAAAGCACTTTTGAATCGTCCAACATTTTTTTTCCTACCAGAACATTTTTTTTCCTATTCAGGACGTATATTTTAGCTGATAAGAAGAATCGGCGCAAAACACTTATCAGCATTATCACCATACAACGGACATTAATGTAAAAGATACTCTATTAATTGGTAATAGAGGATAAAACTAAAAACAGTATATTTACATTCCAATAACGAACAACAGTATTTTAAAAAAATTACTATGTATACATAATACGAAATATGTTGGCCTTGACACTTTCCATGTTGACCTTGAGACAGTTGAACATATAGTTTTATAGCGCAAATGTATAGCATGACGTATTGGCGACGACCGATTTTATATTAAATTCTTCTGATTTTATATGTAAGTTACGAGCCTACTATAACTATATATTAACGACCGAATACTGAAACACAACTCAACTCTTTTACTCAGTTGAGGGCCTCTCACATTTGAGTATCTCTCAAATTTAAATGGTATTCTCAAACGTCAGTTATAAGATTTGAAGGCGTGATCAAGTAAGCAGCCGTCATTCTTTAAAAAAGTATGTTCAGTTACGCATAAGATTACTTTACGTTGTGTATCCATTACACGCAGCGTTGTTTGGATAAGTAATGTATTTTACGCAAATAATATTTTATCAACATAAGACGAAACGGTTTAATATTAGATTTTCATGTAAAGTAAATGCTTGATATTGAACAAATCCAAAATTGAATTGAAAATTAGTACTTTTTTTGTTAAAATCGATAAGGTTATCGATAACGAAACGTTGACGCGTGATATTGTTGACAAGGCATTTGTCGACCATATTAACCCATAAAAACCATTGTCAAAAATAACTTATGAAAAGGCTGTTGATACTATCCTCAGCGAGGAGCACCAACTAGCCTTAACTATGTTAAGACTATGAGGATATACTCAACGACACCGGCCCAGTTGGTTGACTACATATACCTTTAAAGTACATGGTTCAGATTATATGGCAGTTTGGTGAGCGGCGATCGACTCCAAATTTTCGCTAGTATTGTTCTCCTTGACGAGCTGTACACGAATATACAAGTTTTAGGGAAAGTTAACCACAAAAATCGCCACTAGGGGGCTCAGAAGTTTCAAATCGCAGACCTTATAGTAGGTCTAGCTCATTTTCTGAAGAGAAATATTCAATGCACACTTTTTAAGAATAGAACTGTAACGTTTAAATAGATGTCTTACCCGTGTTTCAGCTCGTTCTGCCGAAAACCAGAGGGGCGATCGCACTAATAAATCGCAAGCGAAACGCAACCGAACCGTTCGGCTTAACCAATCCGAACGCCACAATATCACGTCATCTGTTCGATGAGGTGATATTCTAGCTCTCGGATTGGTTGAGTGGAACGATTTGGTTTCGTTTCAGCTGCGATTTGTTAGTGCGATTGCCCCCCAGGATATTTTACCCAAAACTTCAAAGCCCCTGTCTGCCCTGTTTTTACAAACTTTAATTTATTATATACAACGTTCACAGTTTTTCTGTAGTGTATTTAGTGCAAGGTCGCTAGTATTTTATACTTCGTAATTCGATAGGCCACCAGGATATGGGAAAGATGGTGAAGTTATTATGATCTAGGTGGCCGGGTAAGGTATTTGGGAGCAAGCTGACTTTGTGAAGGGTATGAATATATTTAAGAGACGGGCATCTCCACACCAATACTGTTTTTTTTTTACTCTTGACTCCTTTTTTGGACTACCATAACAACATAAAATATCGGCGACATAAAACTTATTTTAAATTATACAATGAGACCACTAAAGATGACTGAATAATATGTCTCCATAACACGAGTCAGTGGTTGAGCGATTGAGTGGTTATCACTATAAAGTTTAAAGTTCACTAAAAATTAAAATAAACTAAAGAAATATAACTATCTCCATAACACTAGTCAACGGTTGAGTAATTATCACTATAAACTTTTAGAATTTCACATTTATAATAGACAAAAAATATATCTCCATAACACGAGTCAACGGTTGAGTATCACTGTTAACTTTCAGAATTTCATATATATATTAAGCAAAAATTAAAACAAAATACATAAAGTAATAAAGCGCGAAAGTTCAATGAAATGTTGAATTACAAAAAGTATTGAATTTCCAATATCCACGATCGTAAAAGAAATAAAAATGTATAAAAAAAAAATTGTGATTAAAAATCTGTAATGTCTGAAATAGCACCGCATTATCTCTTGATAAGGAGTTATTCTCACTGCGAGCCATGAAGTCACTGGACCCAAAATTGGTCGGAAGATCACATCGGTCGAGCCTCCTCGAGCGGTCTGGAGTCTGACATAATCACCCGACACTTGGTTACTACCGCAACCAAGCATCCTAAAGGTTTCGTGGCCACTCCATTCTTGAGGAAAAAATCGGGTGGGGCTGTGCCGGGGCACACGGCCGTTGGTTTTAACGTGAAACGTCATGTTAGGGAATCGCTTTTAAAGTAAAAGATTGAAATAAATAAAAACCAGATTGACGGTGTTTTAAGTATTTTAATAAAAAACTCAATGTCACAACAGCGAGCTGACTATATAAGTGAAATATTAACACCACATTTTTGTTTCTAAGACTAATAGTTTTTTAATTATTAAGCTACGATGATGTAGACCTTTTCGTTACGGTCCACTTTTTAAACCTGGTACCCGTATGTTTCGGCGCGATTTTAAAGACGTTTCACGTCAAAAATGTCATTAGTAGAAAAAATGTTTGACGATTGAAAATAACTCGGTATTTACACGAATCGTTGCAACATATAATAAATTATTCCAAAAAAATGACCCCTTCACAAGATCCAAACAATTATTTATTTCTAATATTAGAAATTTCATTCTGCGCCTTGATTAATTGCAATTAAGTTTTCGTTCAAATAATTTGCATAATCTTTATGTAAAAGTAAGGGAATTATAGCTGATTTAATTCAAGGTAAGATTGTTGATAATAGGTAGGTAAATGATTTACGAAAATAATAAAAAGTAAATTGATAAAAA
This sequence comes from Scirpophaga incertulas, assembly GCA_036419045.1. NCBI lineage: Eukaryota > Metazoa > Arthropoda > Insecta > Lepidoptera > Crambidae > Scirpophaga > Scirpophaga incertulas. The sequence goes on from CM071627.1 coordinate 37,080,338, forward strand.
TTATTATAATTTGTTAAAATAAATACCGTAATACCTAATAAGGTACAAATGCTCGCTTTCATCAAAATAACATCTACCCCAATGATATTAAATAAAACATTGATCTACCCTCACTGGGACTCGAACCCGGGACCTTGATGACCTTGAAACCGGTATACTAACCACTCAACTACGAAGGTCATCAAATTGCGAGTTGATTCAAAAGTGAAATTATAAAAATAGTTTCTTATTGGAGTATTTTTTTTAATTCTTAATAAGCCTTACACCATAATGGTTAAGCCGGCTACAAAATAATTTACTGAATATGTCAAAATTCAAAGTCAGGTGATCGTTTAGAAACAGTTGAGATATACCCGATCTCGCCTGACAAACGCAGGGCGCCTCAAATAAGAAATAGGATATTTCTCCTGTGACCCGAGTTTTTACCTGACCGAGCTTGCCACAATGGTCATGGCTTTTCCTAAAATTCTGTTTTCAAGACAACCAATTATGCACCGACTAAAACATTTACGAAGCATTAGTCATTTATTAAATTTATGTTGTCTCTTACAATCATTATTACAAAAAAGACAGCATAAATAACATTTAATAAACCAATGGTTCTTGAAAAATTTTATAATTGCTTAATTGGGTATGGTACATGTTGTTTTAAAAATTATTCTTTAACTTCAGTAGTTACGTAGATACATGTAATTACTATAATGTTATGTTAATTAAAGGAGATGTCCCATATTGGTTTATAGTAACTAACTCGGGTAAATTTGATATATTTGATAGAAGGCTCTAAAAGAAAGTAATCGCCGTAAGTCATGTTATTTTCAAGACCCCTGATTTTTAATAATTCGTATTCTAGTATAATAAAAAATGAAATATCTTTAATGCAATAATTACACATTGCTTAAAAAAATATCAACAAGCCTTTTAAAAATCTAAATACATACACATAATTGCTTTAATGAACCGAATATTTCTAATTTTGAGAAGTTTTTAACTAACAAAATATAGGGACTGCTATGTTACTTAATGTATGTTAACTAGAGCCAGAAAAAAATATTAATAAAAAATCAACTGACAAGTCAGGCACCTGCTGTCAATGTCATAACTCAACGGAAAATATCAAACATAGAGTAAGATACCGGTAGTCACAGATTAATAAAAACATCATTAAGGTGTTGCCATAATGAAATATTTCTTAAAAACATGTTTTATTTATTTAAAAATAATTGGGGTGGTAAAAATATTTCTTTTATTTGTTTCATACTTCATATTTTTTCGGCTTTCAATGTAATGTAGTTTGGTGTTTGTTAGGTAACGCTGATCACAAAAAACCAACCTCCTTGTAATAAGAGGACATCTCCTTTTAAGAAAAAAAAAATGTTATCGTTTTCTATCACATTAACGTCATATTGTTTATGGTATTAATATATAATACTAAGCTTCCGCCCGCGGCTTCGCCCGCGTGAAATTAGTTTTTGTCAATCCTGGTCCCTTATGTCTAAGATACCAAGATTCATGGACTTATCTTCAATTCAACCCCTATTTCACCCCAGCACTGGTTAAAATTTCAAAATGCTAGAACAAACGATTTTTTTGTTTCTTATGACGTGATATTTGACAAACTTGCTTACTAACTTTCAACCCTTATTTCACCCCCTAGCTGGTCGAAATTTCAAAAATGCTAGAACAAATGTTTAATGATTTCATATCAAGTGCTTAAGTATAAAGTTTCATGGTTTTATCTTTTAAAATTAAGAAATCCCATACAACCTTTCAACCTCTATCTCAACCCCTTCGTCCCTTTTTTTCGAAATGAAAAGTAGTCTATGTTCTGTCTCAGCGTCTAAAGATTGTTTGTATCAAATTTGTTGCGTTATCAAAATCGGTTGCGAGGCTTATGAGGGTAAGCGTAACAGACAACTATGTTTAAAATGAAACAAATTAAATTGAATATATTCCAACTAATATTATAAATGCGAAAGTAACTCTGTCTGTCTGTCTGTTCCGCTTTCACGCCAAAACTACTGATCCGATTTAAATGAAATTTGGTACACAGATAGTCTAGAGCCTGAGAAAGGACATAGACTACATTTTCATGAAAAAAAGGTTGTAAAGGGTTGTAAAAGGTTGAAAGGAGGGATAATAGGTTGTATAGAAATAGTGTCAAAACTACTGAACCGATTTAAATGAAACTAGGTACACAGATAGTCTAAAGCCCGAGAAAGGACATAAGCTACTTTTTTATACAAAATAGATTGTAAAGGGTTGTAAAAAGTTGAAAGGAGGGATAATAGGTTGTATGAAAATATTGTTAAAACCACTGAACCGATTTAAATGAAACTAGGTACACAGATAGTCTAAAGCCCGAGAAAGGACATAAGATAATTTTACCGACGGAAAACATATCCTTCCTGTGGGAAATTCGAATATAACGCGGGCGAAGCCGCGGGCGGAAAGCTAGTAATATTATAAACGCAACGAGTTTGTATGGACAAACGTTTGTTACTTTTTCACGTAAAAGTGTAATGGCCCGCGTGGTGGCGTTGCGGTTGGCGAGTGGGGATTTCACTTATTGATGAGACACACGAATACTTGTCACTAACTGAATTTATATGTCAACTTATAGACTACTAGCGGCCCGCCCCGTCTTCGCACGGTAGACATTACTCTTCGCAATCTTCGCAGCGTAAGCGAGGAAAGACATTTTATGGCTAATTTTTTACACTTTCGGTTGGTTTTAATAAGAATTTCTAAAGACTTCTATAGTAATCTAGTACTAAATATAGCCTATGTTACTCAGTGATAATGTAGCTTTCTAATGAAAAAAGAATTATTAAAATCGGTCCAGTACTTTTTGAGTTTATTCGTTACATACAAAAATACAAATCTTTCCTCTTTATAATATTGCTCGTAAGAAACAGAGTCGATTCTGTTAATCGTCCGGAGACCGATTGACTACTGAGTAGCTTGAGCAGCTGATCTACTGATACTGATTATACAAGTTTTTTTTTTCCTCAGGAGAGGAGGCTGAGAAACCATGGATACCAACGCAACAGGCTAGCAGGGATGCGTTGATTATGTCGCACTCCTGGTGCTGTCGAGGCGGCTCGACCACACAGACCTACCGACTAAACGCAGCCTAGCCTTGGCCCTAATAGCCCTACGGCTTGAATGGAATGGTTGGCGCACCCTCAGGAGAGGGCACGTCAGCGCTGCTCTCCGAAGAGGACATATGCGCGAAAGAAGGCTCGGTACGCCAAAGTGGGTCCGGCCTTGAAATGATGGGGCCTACTCGTACATGTGCAGCAAGCTGCGAAGTATGGACTAACTAAGGGATGGCAGCGCGCGCTGGGTCGACGATATTCTGTATTACGCGGATTGACTGGTGTTTATACAAGAGAAGTGGTGATTATATATAGTTCATTAGGGATAACAATTCCACGACTCTTAATGTTTACATTCGTTATCTAATTTCATATTAGCTAATACCTACAAAGATTTTTTTTTTCGAACTCTTTTTGGTTTTCAGCGGACTCTGGTCCGCACTCTTTTTTGTTTGTGTTAGTCTTTTTACATTTCCCTATACATTATACAAGAGATTCTTAGTAAGTAACTTATTGACTAACGATGGACAATACGTAAGCTCATGGGATAAACAAACATCATTATATTATTATTATACACTAGCGGACCCGACAGACTTCGTCCTGTCAAAAAGATTTGTACAGTGGCAGTTTTTTGTTCCTAATTATTTTATAGATAATGTCGCATAGCCAACCAAATCGCAAAAAAAGTCTAAATGACCTATTACATTTTGTGGCTATTCAATTTTGGAACGTGACATTAAATCTCCAACGATGTATTCTATGCTCCAACGCACGCACGCACACTGTTTTGATAGATATGATTGAATTTCAACTATATGTAGCGTTAATAAGCGCAAATTGACTCTTTAATGTTAGGAACACACCTTCATTGGTTAGACAACAGTGAGTGCTTGCAATATGAACTTTATACAATAACAATAAAGCTCAATTCGATTGTACGTTTTAGTTAGAAAACGTTTGCATGGGAAAATAAAAGGGCTGTTTTTAGGGTATTTCCGATAATTATTCGAATTTTCCTCATTGTAAAAACCCTCCTTGAACTTCAACGAACATTAACAAAAAAGAATTGGCCAAATTGGTCCAGGCGTTGTTGAGTTATGAGCTTACCAACACATTTTGTGATTTTATTTTTATATATAAGATTTAAAGGAACACACATAACAACTGTTAAGCAAGATAACAATATTAACAAAGAGCTACGTGTCCTAAGTCCTTTACAAAAGCTACGGAATGGATTTTAATGAAACTACAATAATGTGGTTTTTACATCAGAATTCGAGTAACATATAGGCTACAATTTATTAGGCTGTAAGCGGTTAAAATAGGGGGAAAAAGTTAATATGAGAAGTACGTAATTATTGAAAATTACTTGTTAAGCTTTTGTAATAAATTAATTCGACATTAGCCCAAAGTTTAAATAGGGGATGAAAGTTTTTGTATGAATAGGCTCAGAAACTAGTTAACCGATTTTAACATGATTATGTTATATTATATACATATATAATATAAAATCTTATAGGAATAGTTTGAGGAAGGAAAGAAAAGAAGATTTTTTACTACGAGAAAATCTTGTAATAACAGCTGGCTGGATCTTGATCTAATTTGGTATGAGGGTGGCTGGAGAACTGGGGAAGAGTATATAAACTCAGCCCCGGATCTTCAAATTTTTTTAGGTGGGGCAAATACTGAAAAATGCCGCCCCCGCCCCTTATATTTATTTTTATGTTTATCATCAATATAATTTCAGCTATCAGATGTCCACTAATTGATTGATATTTGGGCATATGCCTTCCGGAAATAATGCATCCATCGCTGTTTTTTCTGCACGAAAAAATTAAACAGGAACTTTTATAGTTTGAAATAGTAACGTGGTACTTCAAACGCAAAAGTGGAAATATTACAGTTTAAATGAAACTCAAGAGTTGAATTATGTTTGGCGAGCAGAGAAATTAATTTTAAGAAGTTACCTTGACTAGGTTGAGGATATTGCGTGATGAGATCGCTTGTCGTTTCGCGGGACCCACGAAAAGAAAGGCAGATAGATAGATACGATCCATAACAATACGCAGGATTTGTCTCCATTTTTATTTCTCTGAGTGAATTACTCTAATAATCTCTAATCTAATCTAATTGTCTTGATCTATTCATCAAGACATTGATATCATATCTAAAACGCAATATTTCGGAGTAATTAATTTTATTAACGTTTTTTCTTAATTCTGTTTTTATAATCATGTTTGTTGCTTAGATTAATAATTTTTAATTTTGTTTAATAGTTAGTAATTTAGTTTTGAAGCGGTCCATACTTATACATATAGGTACTTTATGATTAATTTTCTTTTATTATTTTTTACTTTTTAAAGGTAGCTTATGTTTTTTGTGTTGGTTTTTTGAGCTCGCGACTAATGTTCGTTCAGCACGTCTCACTCCGCGCTCTGGATATCGGTCGAGTTGATATGGCCATGAAATTTCTGCACTTATACTATTATTTATATATTATTTCTGTGGCCACAGTTAAGTAAATGATGAGTTTTCTATTCGTCTGTAAAGTGTGAATTTGGCCGCCCTCTGAACTTGCCGCCCGGGGCATGGGCCCCCGCCTGCCCCCCCTAGATCCGGCGCTGTATAAACTAATTATATATATATAAATCTGTCGAGGCCTAGTCCCTAGGCCTGAAGGAAGTTCGTGTAAATCGAGATGCATACATATGCATGCACTTCGCACCCGTTAGCAAAAATATCGATTCCTCTATGATCGCGTCTGCTTCGTTTCGCGCCGTGTTGCGTTTGCGTGGATTCGGTCACAATTCAGTTAGTAATATTAGGCGATAAGTTTTCCGTTTCAGTTAGATCTTCATATATTTATACATATATGTAAATATATCTTTATAAGTCACCACTAAGTCAAATTTACAGTAGCATTATGAAAATCACTAACCGCTATTACGAAAGATATAAGCATATCAAGGTCAACATGTAGATGTTGCGTCGCTATGTACTTACCTATAATAAATCCATGACAATAAAATCAATTTTATAATAAATGTAGAAATGTGTTTAATCATTCAAATTTTCTACGAGTGCTGCATTCCAGACGATTCAGTTTTCTGTCTAGCTCAATATTGCCAGCTGTTGCAAAAATCTTCTTGAAGACGGAACGGACAATTAGGTATATAGAAAAAGTACCTATTAGCTATTTTAAGTAAAAAGTAGATTTAATAAATATCACTATATTCGGAGAATACGAATATTAATTATGAGATTGATATTCGGCGATTCAGAAGAAACCAAACTGTTTATAATATTGCGCAATTGACAAATTTTATGAATTTATAATTACAATGATATTATTTTTAAAATGTCACTACCTACTACACATTTTATTTAAATTATCGTCTTTGCAAGATCATCTCATTATTCTGGAAATCTGGTTTATCTAATCTCATGCTCATGTTTCAAAATAGATACCTACAAATATATATTTTTTAATTTATCAAATTGGGCATTTAGCATTATTGTAAAATATTGTTCAAAAAAGCAAAAGGGGAGTCAAATCTTCTACAGCAGTGGTGTTGAGGAACCAATGTCCTCGTGAAACGATTTCCCCATCTGGGATAACGTTGACCTCAATTAAACTCCACGGCCATTCTCTATAGCTATGGGAATCCACCAATTTCGCGCTAATTCTTAGCCACGAATATAGACGATAAATCGTCTCCGCCACAGTGTTACACAGTCACCCCCGGACCTAGGCGAACTGTCACACATTTTCCCACAACGGCCTCCCACAAGCGGGGGCGCATCGGGTACTCAAATGCGGTAGAATTAGTACAGCTCTACCGCAGACTGCCTTACTGCGTAGAAACGGACTCCCCACTTAATGTCTTGTTACTGTGTATATATTTCGAATACGGTGCAAACTTTACAATCGCGATATAGGTATGGTATAATTGAAATTATCTTTTTTTATTCAAAAATAATTTTTAAAATATTATATTTTTATACAACATTTTTTTTTAATGTCTATCTTTCTATTTTTAAATATAAACATATAAAATTATAAATTATTACGTTTAAAAATATAACAAATTTTTTATTTCAAAGTCGTCTATAGAACAGACACTGTTCAATCGATACTAGCGCCATCTCTGCGCAAATGGCCAAACTACGTGGCGTCCTATTAAGCAAACAACGTAAGTGGGCGCGTAAAGAAGCATGCCATTATTTCCTTGTTACTTTTTAATCGGGAAAATTCAATTTCTTGCAAGTTACAATATCTTCTTGTGTACATTACAAATAATCTATATATATATATACATAAAAATCAATGCCACTTTTCTGTGTAATGTTATAACTCAACAATGCCTTTACCGATTTGACTAATTTTGGTCTAGATTTATTCGTGAAAGTCCAGAGAAAATTTTAAAAAAATCTTGAAAAAGTGTAAAATCAACATCTTTCTATACTCCCATATACAAACAATTTGTATTAATACTTAAAAACCAAATTGAATCTTTGGCAAAACAATCGAAGACAAAAAAGTGACGTTAGTTCTGTCAAACAAACTTAATGTCATCATAATGTCATTTCAAGTAGGAACAAAAAACTGCCACTTTACAAATCTTTTTGACAGGACGAAGTCTGTCGGGTCCGCTAGTAGCTTAAATAAAAGTTTATGTGACTGCTTCTCTCAAAGACTACAATTGATTGTATTGTCAGTTATATTGTTTATACTACACTGTTTGCTGATTACAGATGTAAAATCTATAAATCTGCTAATTTAAATATCTTTTTTTATAATATTATTTTATTAACTAATAAAAATATATACATATACTAGCTGGCCCAACAGACGTTGTCCTGTCAAATGTCTCAAATGTCACGTTGTCTCACGTTGTCTCAAATGTTTTTAAATAAATAATTTAGCTGAAAAACAATATCTATATGACCGTATTGTGAATCTAAACCATTCTCAAGCCCCCTGGAATACACACAAAAAATTTCATCAAAATTGGTCCAGTCGTTTAGGAGGAGTTCAGTCACATACACACGCACACAAGAAATATATATATTAAGATCTGAAAATAATAGATAAGTCTTTATTATTTATATGTTTTATTTAATATGTTTTTGGTATAATCATTTTGTGTACCTACAACTATGGCATTAGTATTTATAGCTATAATAACATGGTACGAATAATTGTCACATTTGCCTTCATATCCACCTAGGTGTATGGTGGTTCAAATTATTTCACATCGTTCGTTTTACACTAATAGTATCTCTGATATGTTCGGAGATTCGAAATAAAATATTTAATTACATTAACGACAAATGTTTACGTTTATGACTTGAGTATATGAAAATATCGACCTGGAATATGTTTTGTAAATAACATTTTTTAGGAATTTCTATGTGCATGGAGGGTTTCCTACAAAGGACATGGACAATCATATGCAGACGTAAGATATATCAATCGATAGGTAATTTTATGTTCATCAATAATTTACAATTTATTATATTTTTTTACATCCCCCGTTTTTCTGTAAATGATGTTTGTAGATATTCAAGTAAACACATCCCAAAACGTGGTTAAATTGTTTTAATTAAGTATATAAAATGATAATATATTTAAATCTTATTGAAAAATGGTCATATAGTTAACAAAATAAATGTAATTTGGTAATTATAAATGCATCAAGTTCTAGACATGTAGTGTTACTGACCACCCTGAATGTACATAGTCTGTGACCAATGATGACACTCGTCCGCTGCCAATGCGACTTTGACAGCATGTCTTGCGCAAATTAATAAAAAGAAAAAAACACCGGTAGCACTCCGGGAGTGTCGGCAGAAGTGAAAACTTCAATATCAACGTTGTGTTTAATTATAAGTACAAAAGTACGCTCATTTATGAGGTAGAATACAATGTTTATTTATTGCGCTATCGTACACAAATATGACAGACATTCGCGCAAGCGCCCTGTGCCGCCTAAACGGAGCAGCACACTCAGGCACGGTAGAAAGAGTGAGAGATACTAGTTCCTCTCCCTTCCCCCCGATCTTACGCTTTTTCGATCAGCATCACGTGACCCTGACGCGAGTTTGGAAGTTTTTACCCATACAAAAAAGTGCTTAGCGCCGCTAAAGAAGTTTTCACTTCAACAACTTAAAAAAAAAAGATTCCATCAACTTGCTAGTATTAAATAATATAATTATTAATTACAAAAAAACGGGAGATATTTAAAATCTAATCTTTATTCAGATGATCTACAATAATTTATACTCTTCTCTGGTAAAGTTTCGTCGCTGCACATTACTCAGGCCCACCTTCCATAAGTAGGCAAACCTGCAGGAGACCCCTCGGGCTATCGGCCCATAGTGCTGCTGGACGAGGTCGGTAAGGTTTTCGAGAGGCTTATCGCCTCCCGCCTCGTCCAGCACCTCGAGGAGGTGGGTCCCGACCTGTCGCCGGTTCAGTACGGCTTCAGAGCGGGTCGGTCGACCTTAGACGCACTGTCCGACCTGCGGGCGGCAGTCAGGGAGGCGTGTGACGGGGGCGAGCAGGTGTTGGCGGTGTCACTCGATATCGCCAACGCCTTCAATTGCCTCCCGTTCCGCGCAATCATGGCGGCGCTGCGGTACCACAATGTGCCGCACTACCTCGCCCGTTTAATAGGCAACTACCTGGACGGGCGAGACATCGCGTTTTCCCGCAGCGACGGGCAAGTCGGCAGCCGCCGGGTGAGCGCCGGGGTTCCGCAGGGCTCAGTTCTTGGGCCCCTCCTGTGGAACCTCGGCTATGACTACGTGCTGCGCGTGTCCCTCCCGCCGCGTGTCCGTCTGTACTGTTATGCAGACGACACATTGGTAACGGCCAGAGGGAGGGACGCTGAGGAGGCTGTGCGGCTAGCGTCGGTGTACACGACGCTAGTCGTACGAAGGATAGAGTCGCTCGGCTTACGAGTGGCTCTGTCTAAGACCGAGGCCCTGATCTTTCACGGGCCTCGCCGACGCCCCCCGGCCGGGACCTCCGTCACGGTCAACGGGGTGTCGATCGTACTTCAGCCTCATTTTAATTATCTGGGGCTGACAATTGACGGGCGCTGGGGGTTCGAGGAACATTTCCGCCGCCTCGAACCCCGCCTAATGAAAACAGCCGACGCGCTCGGCCGCCTCCTTCCCAATGTGGGGGGCCCGAGCGCTAGTGTCCGTCGATTATACTCTGGCATAGTCCAGAGTATGGCGCTTTACGGGGCCCCTGTCTGGGCCGACGCCCTTGGCCCTCGAGTCGTGGCTTCCCTGCATAGGGCCCAACGCGCCATGGCTCTGAGAGCCGTGCGCGCGTACTGCACAGTATCGCACACGGCGGCGTGCCTTATTGCGGGCGCTCCGCCTTGGGAATATGTCGCCCACGTCCACGCCGCCGCATACCGCGTCCGGGCGGACGCGCGCAGCGGCGACCGGCGCCTGGCGCCGCGCGAGAGGGCCTCCGCGTCCGAGGAGGCCACAATGGAGGTAGTTCGCCTGTGGTTTGAGGAGCTGGGCGACCTAATGGTCTCGGCCTCCGTCTCCGGCACTCTGCGCCGGAGCGTCGAGGCCTTCCATCCGTTCCTCACCACATGGGCGAACCGGTGCCACGGGTCACTCTCCTACCACCTGGTGCAGGTGCTAAGCGGTCACGGCTCGTTTGGCCGCTACCTGCACCGTATCGGGAGGGAGCCAACCCCGGGGTGCCACCATTGTGGCGCCGAGGAGGACACCGCACAGCACACCCTAGCGGTGTGCCCGGCGTTCTCTGCGCGGCGCGCCGAGTTGGTCGCCGTGATAGGCGACGATCTCTCCCTCCGAAACGTGGTGCGCGCCATGCTGGAGGGGGAGAGGACGTGGGCGCTAGTAAACTCCTTCTGCGCCGATGTCATGACGCAGAAGGAGGCGGCGGAGCGGGCCAGGGAGGCGGATCCCGAGGCTCCGGCATGCCGCCGCAGGCGTGCAGGGCGGAGGAGGCGCGAGTTCGCTCGCCTCCTTCCTCCTGTCGGTGACCAGCGGGGACCAGGCCCGGGAAGGCTGATTCCTGCTATACAAAGGTCGCCGTCAGTCGACGATCCCCTGGATGTCCCGGGGGATCGACGGTGAGAGGGGCTCGCCGCGGGCGAGCCAATGACGCCGACGAGGTCGTGGAAGTGTACGGAAGTGTTCCCATGACCTTGTCAGGCAGTGATGCTGCTCTCCTCGACGTTTCTTCCTCCTCGTCTGATGAGGGGGAGGATGCGTCGACGATTGATGCGCTCCTGCCAAGGCGTCCCTGAGGGGCATTGTCTGGTTTTTAGTCGGTAGGCCGCGCACTTGGCTGGCACTCGGCCCCCAAGCGCGCGGAGAGTCCGACATAACCCCGCGGTGTTCCCGAGCCGCGGGGTATGCGTAACGCATTTTCCAGACATAAATAAAAAAAAAAAAAAAAAAAAAAAGGCCCACCTTCCATACAAATTTTGACTATCATCACCTTTGTCGACATGTAAATTGTTCGTTCATTACTCTAATTAAGTCTTAAAGATTTTTCCTGTTTTTCCCAATGATGTGGTAAAAATTTTCTTTTTGTGAAATAACTACAAATATAGGTACGGTTTTCGGAGTTTTTTCTTTACTTGTGCTACATGACATTGCTTCTTGCCAAATATTCTAGGTTAACGGAAAATACCCTATGAGTTTTGATTCCCTTGCAAATGTAAGAATATGCTATATAAATGGAACATAATCTTTTTATTGCGTTGATTTAGAAATTTGATTTTTTCAATGCTTTGAGAGATAGGAGACCTGAGTATGTGATATTAATTTCTACATGATTACGACGTTTCTGAGAAAAAGGGTCTTGACAGACGGACGAACGGACGGACGGAGCGACAACAAAGTGATCCTATAAGGTTTAGGTTTACCTTTGCAGGTACGGAACCCTAAAAAGTAAGATTTCTATTACAGCTATTATTTATTATCTTAAAATCGATCTTACTATAAATAAATCGTCGACGATACTGCTACATTTTGTACTTACTATAGCTTTCCTGTGTTCATGTAAATTTGATCACAACAAATATTTAATATCTATACTAATCTTAATATATATATTTCTTGTGTGCTATGTATGTGACTGAACTCCTCCTAAACGACTGGACCAATTTTGATGAAATTTTTTGTGTGTATTCCAGGGGGCTTGAGGATGGTTTAGATTCACAATACGGTCATATAGATATTGTTTTTCAGCTAAATTATTTATTTAAAAACATTTGAGACAACGTGAGACAACGTGACATTTGAGACATTTGACAGGACAACGTCTGTTGGGCCAGCTAGTCTTAATATATATATTTCTTGTGTGCGTGTGTATGTGACTGAACTCCTCCTAAACGACTGGACCAATTTTGATGAAATTTTTTGTGTGTATTCCAGGGGGCTTGAGAATGGTTTAGATTCACAATACGGTCATATAGATATTGTTTTTCAGCTAAATTATTTATTTAAAAACATTTGAGACAACGTGAGACAACGTGACATTTGAGACATTTGACATTTGAGACATTTGACAGGACAACGTCTGTTGGGCCAGCTAGTAATATTATAAAGAAGTAAAGTTTGTGTGTTTGTAAATTGTAAGGGGTAATCTCGGGATCTACTGAACCGATTTTAAAAATTCTTTCACCAATAGAAAGCCACATTATTGCGAAGTGTCATCATCATCATCATCATCAATCATCATCATCATCATCATCATCATCATCATCATCATCATCATCATCGATTTTAAAAATTCTTTCACAATAGAAAGCCACATTATTGTTGAGTGTCATCATCATCATCGTCATCATCATCATCATCATCATCATCATCAGCGGACGGCGCGCAATGGCTTCGGGTTTAATTCAGTTCGCTTTCGTGCTCGCTTCGGGGATTATTAATATTATGCCCAACGAAGTGGGCGCGGGTCAGCTAGTATTCAATATAGTCAGTCTGTGGTTCGGTTACAGAAGACCAGCCCCCCTAGACAAAATGCCTTTCTATTTGCGTTTTCTATAATAGATAACATAAAAAATGTATGGAACTGACATTTCCAGTAGATACGTCACGTGACTTGATGACGTTGATAGAAAACTCGCAGACAAGATGCTAACGTGTTTCTATTCTATCGCTCGTCTGTGTTCTATTTTGACAGTAGAAGAGTTCTATACAAATTCATAGACTTTAATTTAGTCCTAATTAATGTTGGTAAATAATTGTGAAGTACGCACGTTTGAAATGTTTTGAAGTTCCTTCTAATGGCATTTTTTCTCTTTAAGCAAAGGGAATTCCCTTTGCTTAAAGAGAAAAAATGAAGAAGGCGAAACACGGTAGATTATTTTCTATTTCTATTCTATTTTCTACTGTCACGGTAGACACAACCATTCTATCAGTAGATACACTTTGTCTAGCATTTTTCGATAGAAAACGCTTAGACTATTATAATAGTAGAAATAGAATAGAAAAGACGCGCGTGCTTTTTGTCTAGGGCTATAGGGCTAATGTGGGCACTACCCACATTACATTTTTATGCTTACTTCGGTTGGTACAGCTACTAAGTACATAGCTAATATCATTGTAAAAAAAAATACATTAACACATTTTAATTAAAAATGTAGTTATTTCCTATAATGGGACTTATTCCAAATGGTTCTGCCTTTCATACTCGTCATAATGATTACTAGCTGTCCAGATAAAATTATTCGTATAGTAAATAATGAAAATTGACTGATTAACTAGTATTTATTTTAATATGTTCAATATTCTCATTGTATTGAGAACTGGTTTTCTGCCCGCGGCATCGCCTGCGTGGATTTCGGGATTGGGTCTATATAGGCGCGGAAGTCGGTTTATGGCGCGAAGATTTTATCGCGCTTCCCGTGGGACTATCCGTTTTTCCGAAATAAAAAATACCGCAAAACCTTGCTCAAGAATCACTCTATCAATTGATGAAAACCGCATGAAAATCTGTGCAGTAGTTTTTGACCGAAGCCTTTATTGCGCATCCCGTGGGATCTGTCGATTTTTCCGGGATAAAAAGTAGCCTATGTTACTCGGGGATAATGTAACTTTCCAAAGGTGAAAGAATTTTTGAAATCAGTCCAGTAGTTTCGGAGCCTATTCATTACAAACAAACAAACAAATCTTTCCTCTTAATATTAGTATAGAAAGGCGAAAAATTATATATTTATAATATATAAAGGCGAAAGTTTGTAAGTATGGATGTATGGATGTTTGTTACTCTTTCACGTAAAAACTACTGAATGGATTTGAATGAAACTTTACCACAATATAGCTTATACATCAGAATAACACATAGGCTACAATTTTTGAAGTTTCTAATGTGAGGTCGTAAAAAAAAACTCATTTTTTGCGCTTACATTGCAAACGCTGACTGAATCCTACAAGATAGATCAAAACAATTTACTACAGTATTGTTACAACTTAAAAAGGTCTACAAAAAAATCCCTGATGGTATATGTTTATCTCTTAGGAATAACCCACAAAAGGAAAAAGATCGTTAAATGTAGTTTATAGGAGCATACTGCAGTAGCTACATATAGGCCTATGATTAGGGCTCTGCAGTGCTTAGTTACCGTATTTCTTACTTATTACTAGACTAGACGGGACGTACCTGAAGTCCACGCGAACGAAGTCGCGGGCAAAAGCTAGTAATATAATAAACTTTCGCTCCCCTGATATGAATAAAGAATGCGTTGAATAATTGCCTTCTGTAAACATTTTTTTTATGTCAATAAGTGGCCATCCAAATATATGTTGAACTAGTTGTACCCGGGACTTCGTTCTATAAGAATGTGTGTATACATATATATTAGTGATGCAATGATGCAACGGAATTGTCTTTGCGAAACCAGAAACGGAAACAGATGTCAAAGGTAAATTTAAGCAAGGCAATAAGGAGTAGCATAAGTTACTCCTTATTTCATCAGCGCTACCTGACAATAAAAATCCCGTCAAAATCGGCTTTGCCATTTTAAAGATTAGCCGGAACAAACAGACAGAAAGACATACGCATATATATGTATTTAAAAATATCCACTACATATTACCATAGTATTAAGAACAGAAAATATTATCTCAACATTCACTTTCCTGTTGCAAATATAGAATGGATTGACCTATTGATTATTGTTTATTTGAATATTTTGTATATAGCCAAAATGGTTTAATTAAACATCTCGTATGTACTTAAATGTCTTCTAAGCAATCGATTGCCAAGTTATACAATATAGAATACATTGACTGATTAATTTATTTAAAAAAAATCCAGTAGTCCTATTGTATTTAGAACAATTGAGTTAATGATTGATTTCTTTTTATATAAATTTATTTATTATTGATTTCTTTTTATATAAAATTACTCTTCGCAGCGTATGCGATGGAAAGACATTTCATGGCTAATTTTATACACCTTCGGTTGGTTTTAATAAGAATTTCTAAAGATTTCTATATTAATCTAGTACTAAATATAGCCTATGTTACTCAGTGATAATGTAGCTTTCTAATGGAAAAAGAATTATTAAAATCGGTCCAGTACTTTTTTGAATTTATTCGTGACATACAAAAATACAAATCTTTCCTCTTTAGTGTAGATTTCCGGTATTTCCATTGCATTAAGAACAAATGAAGTTATTATCTTCGGCATTCACTTTCCTGTTGTAAATAAAGAATAGAATAACCGATTAGTTATTATTTATTTAGATACATATTATATAGAAGCTGGTGTCCGCGACTTGGAGACCTATTTTTGAATTACGAATGTGACTTAGAAATCACCGATGTGACTAATAATCACCGATTTTCAATAATTCTTATTTTTGAATATCACTGATGTGACTACCTTAGTCACAGGTGTGATTTCATTACGAGTGCCCTCACCCACTCGTAATCAAGTCATACTTGTGGAAATGTTATTGTTAGATTTTTCAGTCTATATATCATATATATACTTATATATAAACACACATATGACTATTTATTTTTAAGAATAATAATTTTAGACTATTTGTAAGAATAATAATTTATTTATTTCAATCACAAGATTTAGTCAGCGGTGATTTCGAAGTCGCATTCGTAATTCAAAAATAGGTCTTTTGGTCTGCGCAGGAGTAGTGTTTCGAGTAACATGATCGGGGACGAATTTTTGAAGCAATAGAAAACCAATTCGCATTCGAAATCGTGAGATTCGTATACAAATTGCCGAATTCACTATTTCTGAACTTTCATTTCGTTGTGCAACGAGTGGTTCAATCCACTCGTTTTTGATTTCTACTAGTAGAATATCCAATGCTGAAGTGACGTTGACAGTGATCCGTTTCACGTGTGAGTCATCGCCGGATTTTTGTTTTTGTTGCTGCGATATTGAATTTTTCTGCGTGAAACGGAATCTAATTAATAATTTGTTTTTAATGACAACACTGAATTCGAGTGATTCAAAAATCTATAAAATTGTAAGTAGTAGAAAACAATTTCGCGCACGATTTGTATTCGAATTCCAAATCCACGTCTAATGATTCAAAAATACGTCTCCTGAGCGTGGCGTATATCTTTATTTCCTTATTCTGTTATTCTGAAGTATAAGCTATATTATTGTAAAGTTTCATTGAATTTTCAGTATTTTGTACGTGAATGAGTAACATACATCCCATTCATACTTTTGGGATTATATTATTAACAGAGATTTATATTTTTAGTCACCCATCTAAAAGTCAGCATTCAGATGCCAGGGTGAACATTGCTTGACTTCAGTAAGCGCGCACATTCCCGAGTTTGATTTAAAACGTTGTTATATTTACGAATATCATGGATTCATCCCGCTCACCGCGACCCCTCAGATCGATAGTTTCTCCCTCGGGAACTGAGCTGAGGGGTCGTCAAAATCAATAATTGGTTCCCATGCCACCCTCCATGGTCAATGTTTCGACCATGCTTCGTACGAATATTATTTCATTGCTCATAGCTCACGGCTTCGCTCGCATTACTTCTATATTATTCACTGTTTCACATATATAGCATTTATGTATATGTGAAATAATATAAGACGACTTTACTATACTGTACTTTGACGACGTTCATAGTCCAGTCCGTCCATAGTCCGAGGACCCGGGTTCGAATCCCGGCGGGGCAGATGTTTGCGTGATGAATGCGAGTTTGTACTTTAGTCATGGTTGTTATTATATATTTCTATGAAACATATTTATATATGTAAAATATATGTATGTCTATCCGTTACCCTAGATCCCATAACACGTGCCTTCCAGAGCTTACTTTGGACTATTATAGGTTAATTGGTGTTATTATAGTATAAGAAATATTTATGTTGTCAACAATATGAAACACCTCTAGAAAATGGCGGTTTATTTATGTAAGACTAGCGTGACTTTTATAACCTGCACTCTTCCCGTCTGCCTGAATACTGTCTCTGACCAAGTCATATCTAATCACTAGCTTTCTGCCCGCGGCTTCGCCTGCGTGGATTTCGGGATTGGGTCTATAGAGGGTTAAGGGTCATAGCTTTTGCCCACGGCTACATATGCGCGGAAGTCGATTTACGGCGCGAAGTTTTATCGCGCTTCCCGTGGGTCTATCCGTTTTTCCAAGATAAAAAATACTGCAATACCTTGCTCAAGAATCACTCTATCTATTGATGAAAACCGCATGAAAATCTGTGCAGTAGTTTTTGAGCGAAGCCTTTATTGCGCATCCCGTGGGACCTGTCGATTTTTCCGGGATAAAAAGTAGCCTATGTTACTCGGGGATAATGTAGCTTTCCAAAGGTGAAAGAATTTTTGAAATCGGTTCAGTAGTTTCGGAGCCTATTCATTACAAACAAACAAACAAATCTTTCCTCTTTATAATATTAGTATAGATTACACCTTTTAAAGTCAAATGTGCAACTGTGTTCCGCCACGTGGCTCACTACTGCCATCTATTGGATAACGTTACAAACGGAAAAGAGACAGTAGTCAAATGCGCAATCTATCATCATGGTATAATCTCAAGCATGAGAAATAGAAATGCATATATACATTACAATGACTGCGTATAATTATTAAGGTTTTAACATTTACATTTATTATTATTTATATTTATTTTATTTTTCAAATATATATATGTCGATGCCAACTGGTTAAAATAGCCGTTCAATCAAACAGCTAGCTAGCTAGCTAGCCCTTTGACTGAACAACGCCATTCAAACATACGTCTAGCTAATTAATTGAATATTTGAGTCGCTCAAAACGTACAACACTACAGCTGATTCAAAAGCCGCCGTCTAATTGAATTAGTTCAGCGCTCACCACCGCAGCGCTAGGTGGGTTTTGTTTTCAATATGGCGTCAACTAGCCGTGGTTTGTGATTGTTTCAAGATAGTAAAATGTAATTAGTAAATTTATGTTACACGTGTTATTAAAGACACATAAATTATGAGGTCACTTACGAGTGATACGAGTGAATCAAAATTTAAACAAATATTCGAGGAGAAATTACGGGATTATGAAATGATTCCTGTTATGTAAATTTTGGAGTTTGTAATTTTTTGCTTGGTGCAATAAACAATATTATGATTAATAATTTGTTTTTTATTTTTACTTGTTTCATCAAACTTTTGGTCATCTCTTAAACTTAATTCAAGAATAACCTCCCAAGAAATTACAAAAAGTCTTTCTATTCTCTCAAATAAGTACTAAACTAATGGTCACTTCAGTTAATTTGCCATTTAACTAGTTGGCTAAATGTCGTCTAGTTGTAATGTTGAACGTTTGCAATCAACAAGGCGGCTAAACGACGTGTAGCTGTGTGATTGAATGACGTTGTTCAGTCAAAGGCTAACTAGGCTTTTAACCAGTTGGCTGCGACATATATATATATACATATATATATCGTTTTTTGACAAAAAATATATTAGATTATAGAAAAAATAAAATGCCGATTCAATTCATGAAAATGCCGCAGGAGATCTCCCGTAAGCTAATAACGAAACGTAATGGACGAGACAAATGAATCATTAGTTTCCGTAATTGGTTATTCGATCCGGTTCACAATATCTTTGCTGGGGGCTTTGCGTAAACTGGTTTCAACAAATATAATACCTTTTTCGAGGCTAATTAACGGGAAGCTTCTCGTGTTCTGTCCGTCTGAACAAGTACAACTGTCAGCAGAAGCATTTGTACCAGTAGGAGACAAATAATTGACTCCGAAGTTTTGTTTACGTTTTCGGTTATCTATTAACTATTATACTGAATTTTTGAGATCACTACATACTCGTAGTATAAAACAAAGTCGCTATTCGCCGTCTGTCTGTCCGTATGCTTAGATCTTTAAGACTACGCAACGGATTTTGATGCGGTTTTTTAATAGATAGAGTGATTGTTAAGGAAGGTTTATATGTATAATATATGCATAATATATGCATAACATAGTAGAGCGTCGGTGGCGCTGTGGTCTCGGCACTGGTTTGTGCGCCGCATAGAATCGGGAGGCCCGCGATCTAATCCCCACCGTGTACCAATGTGTTTTTCGTTCCAAATTTCATATGTACATTTATCCGACGCTCCTACGGTGAAGGAAAACATCGTGAGGAAACCTGCGTACATCTGCGAAGCGATTCAAAGGTGTACGTAGTCAACCAACCCGCACTGGGCCAGCGTGCTTGACTAAGCCCTAAGGACTAAGGCCCGAACGTAGTTAGGGTAGGCTCGAGCCCCTCGGTGGGGACGTATATGAGCTGTGATAAAAAAAAATAGTAGAGAAACACTGATAAATTAAGAGGTTCCTAATGTGATGTCGTAAATAAGCACGTTTTTTGCGCTTACATTGCAAAAACGCTGACTGAATTCTAGGAGATAGACCAAAATACACGTAATGCACTACAGCACTGCACTACATTGTCCACCTTAAAAAGTTCAACAAAAAAGTTCGCGATGGTATATGACTATCTCTTAGGGATAACCCACCATAACCATTTTTTATCCTTTACTAAAATTATGTGCAAGGACATTTTGTAGTAGGTATATTTACATAAGCATTGCACCCGTGCGAAGCCGGGGCGGGTTGCTAGTACTTTATATGCAACGAGAAATATTTTATCGACTTCTCAAGTCAACAATATTTTTTATGTTTGTTATCACAGAACTTACGAGTGGGTGCTTTTGCTTATTTTACCTTTAAAGCTGGTGCTTATCGTGCGGTCTCATTAGAAATAGAAATATTATAGAAAACTCATTCACACAACACATAAAAAAACACACACACGAAATAAAAAATCCGTACAACATAATTAATAGTAAACTGCGTTCGGCTCAGTGTAACCAGCTGGCAGAGCGAACTGCTTTGGTATTCTGCAGAACGCAGAAGTGACATCGAATGAAGATGATAAAAAAAAGCATCAAAGGAGGAAAAAGAAAAAATAACCAACGCACTAAAACCTGTATAGTCACAGACAAGAAGTGTCATTAGATTACAATTCAGTCCAGCTGACAATGACATCCAAGAGAAAGCCATATAAATATGTATAAAATTTACATTAAGTATGTAGGCTACAAATGGACGGTTAGATCAACATCATACGGAGTAAAAGAAGAAAAGATCTGGAGACGTATTTTTGAATCATTTCAGAGATCAGACGTGAATTTGAAATTCGAATACGAATACAAATTTACTGCTTACAATTTTTTAGATTTTTGAATCACTCGAATTCAGTGTTGTCATTAAAAACAAATTCTTAACTAAATTCCGTTTCACGCAGAAAAATTCCAAATCACAACAACAAAACAAAAAACCGGCGATGACCCACACGTGAAACGGATCACTGTCAAGGTCACACAGCGTTGGATATTCTACTAGTAGAAATCAAAAACGAATGAGTTGAACCACTCGTTGCACAACGGACGAAATGAAAGTTCAGAAATAGTGAATTCGGTAATTCGTATACGAATCTCACGATTTCGAATGCGAATTGGTTTTCTCCGTTACATCGCTGTATAAGGGTTTAATATACCGATATACTTCAATATACCTAATAACAATATGATACTGTTCCACGAAATACCTGAAATCTCCCGTAATACCTAATTAAAGCGAAATGCATCGAAACTGTAAGCCGGGATTAGTCCGGCTGGGTGGGCGGTGTGCAAATTTATGTATTTTATTATTATCACGATAGGGTTCATTTTTGAGAATCCACTTATTTAAATATTAGGATACCAGCAGTGCATGCATTATTTTATTACGTAAGATTTATTATTATAATATTGGTATTAGTCTGATTGAAACACCTTGTATATATATATATAATATATATATATATATATATATATATACTGGTTACTTCATAGGTAGTTTTATAAAATATTAGTATAATATTAATATTAGTATAATGCAACTAAATAGGTACGGTCGGCCAAGAAAGTGGTCTACCACCCTAAGGTTGAAAATCATTCGCGCGCTATAAAGTAACAGAGTTGATTTTCCCGTGCAAAAATATTCTGACAAAATTGACAGATTAATAGCTGTCAATTTTTTTTTTTTGGGATCAATACTGTTGGTTGGAATTTATCGTTTTATGCGTTGATAATAAAGGTCAAACTCAAATGTCAGCAAAAAAAATGTCATCACTCTGCATAATCTTAAAAAGGTAATAAGTACAGGAGTTCAACCTTATCGCTATTTTACTCACATATGAAATTTTGTCAAAACTGGTAGACCACTTTCTTGGCCGACCGTACTATCAGTGATTGTTGAGATCCATTATCGTGGACCCCCATTTTCAATTCATGGACCCCCAAATTGTTGTTTCGCTGACGTAGACCCCTTGCAGGTTACCATAAACCCCTAGGGGTTGATATTGATCATTTTATGTATCACTGATGTAGACCAAACAAATCTCAGCAAATTCTACGTTTTAGAGAGTATATCATTAAATTGAAGTTCGCTATATGGAGTGTACACTGTATTTATGTGTGCGATAACTCTAATCACAGCACTCAAACTCCAAGAACAGATCAACGGGATATCATTCCTCTCCAACCAACCCCAAGCGGCGGAGCGTTTATCGCTTTTAATTACTTCGATAATTACATGTATAGGGCATTTGAACCCGTCATATAACGTACCTAATAGTTTAGGGTCTCGGGAAACAGTATTCGGCAGTTACGAACTTTAATAATCGCCATTAAGGCACTTTGAGTGCTTAAGTAACTGAGAATCTAGCACGATAACTTGCGATTTATCTGTCATTGCCGCGTCGACGCTAGAGTCTGTGACTACTGTTTTTTATAAAGCAGCGATGGATGGCATTAACCTTATTTTAGGAAACGGTTGTGCTGTTATTTCGAATTACATAGTAAAGGGCGGAGAGCAACCGAACAACTTTGAACGGAATGTAATATTACATTTCGGCAGAAATTGATCGAAGCTTCGACTATCACTGGAATGTTCGGGAATGAGATGTTAGATTAATCGTGCTAATCCGTTTGTAGAAAAACTGTTACGGAATTAAAGAAAAACTATGGAAAAAAACTCTAAATATATTTAGGAGCTTATTATAATGACTTATATAGTTTTAATACGAGCTGATAGCGTATGAATTTAAAAACATCAATTTTATCTCCCCCTTTCAAATCCGTTTAAAACACATCTTCCATTAAGTATTATAAGTATTCCTTACTTACGCCAATTTTTTTTTGTTCCGCTGAGGAAAAGCATTGAATTGCATACCCCGAGAATCGGTGCTTATGTGGGGCTCCCCTCCCCAGAATGGGAAGGCCTACCTTTTTTTTTTCGCCCTGAGGAAAATGCATACCCCGGCTGTGGCGAGCCGGCGGTTATGTGGGGCTCTCCTCCTTAGAAGGGGGAGGCTTACCTTCTTAAAACCTCAGGGATGGCCTTCCTCAGGCATGTAGGGAGCCCCGGGAACACCAAGCTACTTCCGGGAACCCCCAGCCTCCGCTCCCCCGCCGATACAGGGGAGCCCTCCTCGGGGGAGGCTACAATACCTCCCTCGATCTCCACCACCGACGACGCCTCCCGGCCACGGAAGGGGCGTGGTCCCTCCCGGGTCGCCGTATCCGCGGGCGCGATTTCCTCGCGCCCCCGGCGACCAGCGCCGCAGCTGTGCTACCGAGCCCGGCGCCGCCTCCTTCGAGCGGGATCGGCCATCGCCCGACCCCGCTCGGAGGGAAGGCTTACCTACTAAAAATCTCAGCGATCTCCACTCTGGGTCTCTCTCCCTCACTGGGTGCGAGCGCGTTATCCCGAAGGAGAACAGCATCGCGCCCTTCGCGTATATATATATATATATATATATATATACAATACAATAAATAAGATTTATTAAATAAGGCTGAATATTTATATCATGGTTGCCATTTTTATCGAATATCGAATTCGAATCGAAATTCGAATATATTATACTTCTTTAATTTTCTATTTAATTGCATTTTGGGCTACTTATAAATTTAAATGCAGGTAATCTTTGAAAAACTTATTTTAATAAATAAAGATACATGCTTCAGCAGATGTAAAAATATTATTTATGTTTATAATAACTATAAAAAAAATTATGAACATTTTCAAAATTATAAATTAAACACGTGAAATAGAAAAGCATTCCAGGATGAACTCCAAAAGCCTTATAACAAAGTTTTTTACAACAGAGTCCCACAAAGGGTTTCTGAGTTGCCTTGTCAAAGATTCAAAGCAAATGTAAAAAATACTGTCATTTTAAAGGTTAATACAGTTAAGGATTACTTAAATGGTAACAACGCTTGAGTTAAATTTTAATGGTATTAACATTGATTAGATTCTAGTAAATAAAACAATGACACTATTATTTTAAACTAAAGTTGAGTTTAATCTATTCTATCTCTCTTCTAAATAACGACTGTAAAAATATAGCCTAGTTCCGTCGCAGACTTATGAAGTATGAACCTAACACCATAATGCAAAAGTCATTGTAAAGTTAATATTGTAGTCCAAATATTAGAATCATTAGATTCAATTCACAGAAGATGCCAGTGAAATATCTGACTACTGACAATTTATATTTTACTAGCTGTTCCCGCAAAATTTCTCCTTATGGAATAGTAATTTTTATTTTCCACTACAGAAAACATATGTTTATATTACGATAACAATTATATGTCTTGTTCTCAAAGTAACCAAGACTCTGAGGTCTTGTTTTAGCCAATCTGAATAAGAAATTACACCAGAATCCGCATAGAAGTTTGTTTTGAATTTCCGTCAACATTCGTCAGAATGAGTTCAGTAGTTTTTGCAATTACGAGTAACTAACATCTCTCCGTCATTACAAATATTTGCATTTATGATAATACTTTATAAATGAAAATAAATAGTTTCGTCACTTTCTTTCAGTTTTAAAATCTTCAAACGAATATTAATTATTTATTGAAACATAACACCAAACGACATTGTAATTGCGAGGTACCTATATGTCTATCAAATATCAACGCTAACAAGGCTAGGTATCTTCACAAGCGCAAATTCGGCGCTCGGCGTCCCCCAGCCAATAGAGGGGTGCACAAAGCCAACGCAGACAGACGGACGGGGAAAATTCCATGGGGTTCGTCTGGCGATATTGATTTTCGCCACATTCAGTGCACTACTGGACAATTCCTTATCGCACTATTAATTGCATACGCTATTTTAAGTTATGATTTAACTATTTTCGAGATACTTACGCCGGAAATTGTTTATTTATATTTTTATATATTCAATTTAATTTGTTTCATTTTAAACTTAAAAATAAAACAAATTGGTTGTTTATGGTGTTTGTTTATATATATGTGTGTGAGCATGTGGGTGCTGTGTGGTGCCGAGGTCAAGTCTAGCGCACTATTTTTGTTTTTTTAAGGAGATAATTTTTTTAGGCCCACTAGAAAACGGCAACGTTTATTGATATTACTGAACTCTAAAATATCAATTTATTATTAAAAGCAATTGCATGATATTATGAGTAAAAATGAAACGGGAATGATAAAATCAATTAATTAAACTTAGTAATGACTTTTGACATTTGAGGTACAGGAACTAACGTTTTTTAAATCAAAATGAAAGATGATTTAATATTATACAAATAATATATAAATATAATAATAGATAAAGGATAGTGTATTATTTCTTATTTAAAAGTATTGAAAGTGTTAAATAGCATTTACGTAAAAAGCAATTTGAATACAAATCAAAATAAAGCTACTAACTACTAAGAATTTTTAGGTTATTTAATCTTAATGTTTTAATTGATTTCTCAATATTCCCGTTAGATAAAAACAAGCTAATGTTCCTTATAATATCTAGGGTTAGTAAGAAATTATTTAACGTATGTCTCATTAATAAACGTTACATTTTGTAGTGGGCCTATTCTCCATACAAGAAAAAATTATCTCCTTTGTGGATAACGTTGTTGTTGGTTGCAGTATTAGCATGCATAGATATAGTAAACTAAATTATACTTTACATATTGTTACGGTTTGTTATCTCTCAATAAATAAATAAAGATATTTACGGGTCGTGGCTTGCTGGAAGTGTAGATTATCGTACTGACAGTATTCATTTTTCATCACAAGTAATGATTCGATTTAAAATACCGTAATTATTGTGTCAGTTGAGCAAAGTAACATAGCATTCGACGCGTGTTTGCAAGTTCGATTCACTCAATTCATGACGTACCCATCGTTCAAGTTTTTATATTTAGCGATTTGCTTCAGTGGATTAATACAGTTTTGTCACTTACCCAGAAGCCTGCAGCTATCTCTAAAGTGCTTGGCGCTTCCACTATAGCCTTTGATTCTTCATTTTCCACTTTGGTCTCCAGGCCTAAACGAGGTTGATTCTGAAGGTGTAAAAATACCGCGCGTTATTTTGGAACACCAGTTCTAAGGATTAATGTGTACGGTACACATTCCTTTCCCTGTCCTTCCTTTGAAATGTTTCTGTAGCTCTGGTGTCGCGGTAGAACACCATGTCGAGGTGTCGTAAATATACCGATATTTAAGGTTTTCCATTCAATTATAATAGAAGCCGCCAAAAAAAAATGAGGATAAAACAAATGAACGGCTGTTTTCGAAACTAAATGAATTTGTAAATTTGAATTCTTAACCAAAGAAGAGATATTTCAGATCAAAGTGGTTAGAACGACAAAACGCTTATTTCGTTTACAAGGACCTAACAGATATTGAAATGCTCAAGAATTTGAAATGGCTGTAGCAAAAGACACATTCTATTAGCTCTATATAATGTAAACCCTATATAGTGAAATTGACGGAACCGGGTATTTTATAGAGTTTTCGTTATACGGAGAGTAAAAATATTTTTAATGAAGTGATACCAACATTTAGCAACATCACTTTTATTATCTCCCTTTTTATCGCGCGAATTAAGTACACTCTTTCATCAATACATATTCTTTCTTTTACCCGCCATGTTTACGAACGCAACAAAACAAAAAAGTTGTAACGTGTTATTTTTTACTATTGTTTTCAGCACAATTTAATCATCAAAATGCTTTTAATTTCATTATTAATTTACAATTTTAATTCTTGTTTACATATTCTATTAGGATTTTGTGACAGATACTTATTTTCTTTTGTTAACCTTTTTAAGTGGAAGTAAGAGTGAAGGGATCGGAACCTGTACAGCCTCAGCATAAATGCAATTTTTTTGTCTTAATTTATATTTCATAAATTTTACTTATAACAAGATGGACATAGGGACAAAACATTTAGTTTCTGTATTCATTTAATTAACATACAGATGGTGTTGAGTCTGTGATAGGAGTTTTAGTTGGAATTGTAATTTAGAACTTAAATTTCAATATACAGATCTATGGTTGTATGAAGGCAAACTATTAGTCTTCCTTTATATTATCTTTTCCTTTTTAATATTTCATTTAAATAACGGCTTTAATGCCATAATTAGTTTCGTGCAGCAATCCCAGTTAATGGTGAGTTGTATTTTCATCTTTTCTTTTTAACTTTAAAGATTTCCACATGTTCGTGGGATAGAATTTTCATGTTTAATACATTGTTTAGGGTTCACGGCTATACCGTCGGAACCACCTCAAATATAGGGCGTTTGGGCCGTTTCATCCCAACGTGACTTCATGCACCCAGCCATGCGGTGATGTAGGTTGTCTTGTTTATCAGCGGAAATCCCTGCCATCACCGATGGAATCCCAACTTATAAGGTGACCTCTTACCATTTTTACCGTTTGCGTGGTGAACCACCGTATTTTGGGAGGATCAATTTTTCTTTTGTGATATTCACCTTGGGTTACGAATGGGGATGGATGACGCCCAACGTGGGGCGCCAAATTGTAGCGTTCTATTTATGATAGTTTAAGAAAAAAAAGAAATTTGCCGGCTAAGATCAGGGTGTGGGTATAATCCTTATCGGAATCGAACCGACCTGGTGATATATGTAGATATTTAGGATTAATGATATGGGCGCCTCCACATAAATACAAACAGACCTTCAAATGGTTAGGTGATAAAATTAAACAAAAAATTTATATATATGAAGTTTATAATTACATTTAGATTAAACATTTTTGTACAAAATAAAAAAAAAAAATATATATATACAATCGTCCGCAAATCAATGGGCACGGTATGTTGCACACGTTACACATTTAAAAAAGTTCAGTTGAGCTGAGCCATCCTCCATTCGTCACCCAAGGTGAATATCACAAAAGAAAAATTAATTCCTCCAAAATACGGTGGTTCACACACGCAAAACGGTAAAAATGGTAAGAGGTCACCTTATAAGTTGGGATTCCATCGGTGATGGCAGGGATTTCCGCTGATAAACAAGACAACCTACATCACCGCATGGCTGGGTGCATGAAGTCACGTTGGGATGAAACGGCCCAAACGCCCTATATTTGAGGTGGTTCCGAGTATACCGTGAACCCTACAACAATGTATTAAACATGAAATTCTATCCCACGAACATGTGGAAATCTTTAAAGTTAAAAGAAAAGATGAAAATACAACTCACCATTAACTGGGATTGCTGCACGAAACTAATTATGGCATTAAGCCGTTATTTAAATGAAATATTAAAAAGGAAGAATATATAAAGGAAGACTAATAGTTTGCCTTCATGGTGCCTAAAGCGGCACATCCGCCAGGAGAGGAATGCCGAAAGACCCATCCTTCGCGTCCTCCTCGCCGACGTCAAAATGACAGCCATGACTCGAAATAGCCAATAAATAGCCACGGAGGGATCGCCATAGAGCAAGCCGTCACGTTCCGAATTGGAAGTATCACAGAGTGAAGAAAAGCGGACTGTCCACCAAGGAGAAAGAAACGAAAACTTCTTTTAATGAACCAAAACAAAAGAATTTGATTTAAGTAAACTCCTAATAGATAATATTAGGTATATATTAGTTATGAAAATATGTTAAGGTTTACTATTACAGTCTATGGCTTCACCCTATCAAATCCTACAACCATAGATCTGTATATTGAAATTTAAGTTCT
Organism: Scirpophaga incertulas; assembly: GCA_036419045.1. Classification (NCBI taxonomy): domain Eukaryota; kingdom Metazoa; phylum Arthropoda; class Insecta; order Lepidoptera; family Crambidae; genus Scirpophaga; species Scirpophaga incertulas. The sequence goes on from CM071627.1 coordinate 37,109,010, forward strand.
AAATTACAATTCCAACTAAAACTCCTATCACAGACTCAACACCATCTGTATGCTGATTAAATGAATACAGAAACTAAATGTTTTGTCCCTATGTCCATCTGGTTATAAGTAAAATTTATGAAATATAAATTAAGACAAAAAAAATTGCATTTATGCTGAGGCTGTACAGGTTCCGATCCCTTCACTCTTACTTCCACTTAAAAAGGTTAACAAAAGAAAATAAGTATCTGTCACAAAATCCTAATAGAATATGTAAACAAGAATTAAATTTGTAAATTAATAATGAAATTAAAAGCATTTTGATGATTAAATTGTGCTGAAAACAATAGTAAAAAATAACACGTTACAGTACCGTTCCAGGTGGGAAAAGAATTATTTTATTTAAAAATTGAAAATTTTTAAATAAAATAATTCGTAAAAAATACGAAGTGTAAAGAGTATTTTGTGGCTGACTGTACTGATGATAGTTACTTCTATAACTTCACTCTTGCTATTTAACAAAAGAACTCAAAAAGCAAACTAGGAAGTCACTCAATGTCAATGAACTCATAATACACACTAGTACATCCAATGTGTAAATACTATCATGTTAAAATAACTAATCTTAAACTTCCTAATTTCAAAAATACTTCAACATCATCCACTAGGTTTATACTATAATAGAACATCATTACAAGTAAAGCAAATTATATATTGGTTTGTCTTGCAAAGTAGGACAATTAATGTAGGTTAACTACATATTAAGTTTTCAGATATGTGAGAATAAGATTTCTAGTATGTAATCTAAGCACAAACTAATAAGTATATTATTATCAAGAAAGATCAAAAAGAATGGTCTAACCCATCAAGGCAGCTACATGTATTATTAATTTTTTATAAGTTGTCGCCTAGACAAAATGAACAAGAACGCTCAGTGCTGCAAAATAATTACAGACTTAAATGGCTTCAACTCAAAGGAAAGTATTAATTAATTAATACAAGGCTGAATACACTCAATGTGTAGAAACATAGGTGTATTAAGTATTTATGAACAATTAGATTAGTGTTAGGAAAGTAAGAAAATAAAGACCTAACACTTAAAGGTAGCTACATGTACTATTCAACTTTTAAAGTTGTTGCCTAAACAAAAATGTTTATGCTGCAGATAAATACAGACTTACATGGCTTCAACTCAAATGAAAGTATTCAATGAACAATACAGGCTTATTTTAATGAAAAGTAAGTATTTAAAGTGCTTGGAGTATCTACCCAAGACACTTAACATAGTAATAGTTAATGTGTTTATCATTTTCAAAGTGTATAAATATTAAGATTAATCTAAATAAATATTATTAAGTAATGCTCAAAGAGTCATGAAAGGAAATACATTTTGATAACACACTTTAAAGAAATTATTTTAAATTATTAAGTCAGTAGGACATTCGCCTGGTCTGACTATATCTTTTATGTGCCAGCGGCCTAAGGGTTTACCTTCTACCGTTTTCAGGGTGAAAACCACAGGAGAATGTTTCTCTGTGATGACACATTTTTCGAACTTGGGGGCTAGCTTTGCAGAGAAGTGTTTGGCTGCATTCGAAAGAGGAAAACATCTTTTAAAAACTATTTGCCCTACTTGAAGTTCGACATGACGCCTTCGCAAATTATAATAATGAGAATTTTTTATATGTGAATTTTTAAGATTGACCCTTACCTTATTAAATATTGTATTTAAGTCTTTAAGAGAGTCAGAAAATCTATAAGTGTTGTCTACCATAATCTTTTCAGAATCTACAGGATAATCCAAATTATAAAGTGAACCATCCAGGATCATCTCCCTACCATGTGACAAAAAGAAAGGGGTGAATTTAGTACCATCATGGATTACAGTATTGAGAGCACATTGCACCTCAGCTACGTTCTTATCCCAATTTCTATGATCAGAACGCACATATGATGCAAGAGATCTAACAATTTCACGGTTCACACGCTCTGTCTGGTTAGTCTGGGGATGATAAACTGGATTATAAAATAAGTGTGGAACTTTATATTTAATTATTAATTCCTTAAATTCTTTAGAAACAAATTGAGGGCCATTATCAACATAAATATACTTAGGCACCCCATGCGTAAGAAAACAAAGAGAGATGAAATCCCAAATCAACAAGACATTTCATATATTTATATATTACTCTATGCAATATAAAAATTGAGTAATAAATCAAAGCATAGATATCACATACAAGCTACAATTCATCAGCTTGTAAAAGAATAATAAAGATCACTGACATCAGCACTTCTTCACTAAGTGTGTCAGGAAGTTAAAGTCAACAATTATGTATTCAATTAATTAATACACACAACAAATACAGATACTAATGTGTACTGTTGTTAGTTATTATTAATAAAAATTTGGCAAAAATATGCGTAATTACATATTGGAAAATTCCCTGCTTGTGGAAGTCTATCATTGTCACACACCATACATATTGTTAATAATGTGCAAACCAGTTTATATTCATTCAGATGAACAAAGATCAATAAATACATTTGTTACAACAAACCATTTATTTTAAAGAAGTGCATTTCATAAATGCAACAAAGTCAACAACTATGTGTTGAATTAAATAATACTCACAACAAATACAGATAATGTGTACAGTTGGTAGTTATTATTAATGAAAATTAAGCAAAAATATGCATAATTCCATATTAGAAGATTTCCTACTAGAGGAAGTTTATAATGGTAACACACCATACATATAGTTAATAATGTGTAAACCAGTTTATATTCATTCAGATGAATAAAGATCAATAAATACATTTGTTGCAACAAACCTTTTTATTTTAATAGAAGTGCATGACATAGATGCAAGTTTAGCATTACACTTTGACTACATATGTCAGTGTAATCATTAATTCAAAATTAGTTACCAAGCAGGTTAATATTTGAGATGAAGTTGACATTTAATAAACCTGAGAACATGACTGAGTTCTCAGTCAAAGATATTTATTTAAAAGAAATTAAGTTTCATAATTTGACAGGGATTCACCTTCGAGACGCATCAATATTGAAATCAAAGACTTGAGTACCACTATATCCGGATTAGGGTCGACTACCCTTGACAACCTACACAACAGATAATTACTACGAGACACTAACCTTTCCAACAGACGAGATACAGTACAACTATCACCCGGGATATCTCTTTCAATGTCTGAAACCTTCAGAGTACATATTGTCACCTCAGACTGGTCACAAACACCAAACTGGTCAATGGATTTGAGGCTTCCCGTCGGGCTAATTTCACTGTGTGTCTGAGGAACTTCCTTAGGTCGTCCGTTGAGGAAGATGGTTCAGCTGGTAAATGTCTGATACTGAGTTCGTGTAACAATTCATCTTTCAAGAGATACTCAACATAACATCCTGCAGTGATAAAGTCCATGATTAACAATATGCAATGAAATAGTTAAACATTAAAATATAACAGTTGTGTTTTAATACAAAAGTTAATTATAAAAAAAATTAAAGCTTAAGTTTAAACAATAAAGGTGATTAAAATTAAGTAAGCTAAATGACACATAATATTACACAGAAAATGTGTTTAAATTAAATAAGCTAGTCAACGCTTAAGGATACACAAGTATGTGATTAAGATTAAATTAAGTAAGCTAGACAATGCTTAAGGATACACAAGTATGTGATTTAGATTAAATTCAGTAAGCTAGACAACACTTAAGAATACACAATTATATGTGATTTAGATTAAATTAGGTAAGCTTGAAATTAAGACACAATATTCTATTACACATTATACCTATATGATTACATCTGTTCTAGATGTATATTTTTAAGTACAAGTATTAAGATTTTATTACAACAAAAGTTAAATCACCACCATTTGAAGTCTTCCAGGCCTAACGTTGGGTACGCCAATTGTAGCGTTCTATTTATGATAGTTTAAGAAAAAAAGAAATTTGCCGCTAAGATCAGGGTGTGGGTATCATCCTTATCGGAATCGAACCGACCTGGTGATATATGTAGATATTTAGGATTAATGATATGGGCGCCTCCACATAAATACAAACAGACCTTCAAATGGTGAGGTGATAAAATTAAACAAATAGGTTTATAAGTATATGTAAGTTTATAATTACATTTAGATTAAACATTTTTGTACAAAAATAAAAAAAAGAAAATTTAGATATATACAATCGTCCGCAAATCAATGGGCACGGTATGTTGCACACGTTACACATTTAAAAGTTCAGTTGAGCTGAGCCATCCTCCATTCGTCACCCAAGGTGAATGTCACAAAAGAAAAATTGATCCTCCCAAAATACGGTGGTTCACACACGCAAAACGGTAAAAATGGTAAGAGGTCACCTTATAAGTTGGGATTCCATCGGTGATGGCAGGGATTTCCGCTGATAAACAAGACAACCTACATCACCGCATGGCTGGGTGCATGAAGTCACGTTGGGATGAAACGGCCCAAACGCCCTATATTTGAGGTGGTTCCGAGGTATACCGTGAACCCTACAACAATGTATTAAACATGAAAATTCTATCCCACGAACATGTGGAAATCTTTAAAGTTAAAAGAAAAGATGAAAATACAACTCACCATTAACTGGGATTGCTGCACGAAACTAATTATGGCATTAAGCCGTTATTTAAATGAAATATTAAAAAGGAAAGATAATATAAAGGAAGACTAATAGTTGCCTTCATGGTGGCCTAAAGCGGCACATCCGCCAGGAGAGGAATGCCGAAAGACCCATCCTTCGCGTCCTCCTCGCCGACGTCAAAATGACAGCCATGACTCGAAATAGCCAATAAATAGCCACGGAGGGATCGCCATAGAGCAAGCCGTCACGTTCCGAATTGGAAGTATCACAGAGTGAAGAAAAGGCGGAACTGTCCACCACCAAGGAGAAAGAAACGAAAACTTCTTTTAATGAACCAAAACAAAAGAATTTGATTTAAGTAAACTCCTAATAGATAATATTAGGTATATATTAGTTATGAAAATATGTTAAGGTTTACTATTACAGTCTATGGCTTCACCCTATCAAATCCCTACAACCATAGATCTGTATATTGAAATTTAAGTTCTAAATTACAATTCCAACTAAAACTCCTATCACAGACTCAACACCATCTGTATGTTAATTAAATGAATACAGAAACTAAATGTTTTGTCCCTATGTCCATCTTGTTATAAGTAAAATTTATGAAATATAAATTAAGACAAAAAAATTGCATTTATGCTGAGGCTGTACAGGTTCCGATCCCTTCACTCTTACTTCCACTTAAAAAGGTTAACAAAAGAAAATAAGTATCTGTCACAAAATCCTAATAGAATATGTAAACAAGAATTAAAATTGTAAATTAATAATGAAATAAAAAGCATTTTGATGATTAAATTGTGCTGAAAACAATAGTAAAAAATAACACGTTACAAAGTTAACTCATAGCAATAATACGATCCAGTAAGTAAACACGTGCTAAGCAATAAATGAACACATTTCTGAGAATTCTGCAGCCCTAAAGTCTAATCATTAATTCACTGGAGTAAACTGACGTTTACGGTGTTACCACTTTATGATGAACAGAAAATAGTGTTGTGACTAGAATATTGAAATCAAACTCATTCATTCAATAGGGTAGACGACTACAATTGATTATGGCCGTTTTTATACCATAATTATCTGATTTGAGCAATTTATATCTCATGAAAGTATGTCAAAATAGAAATTTCAGTTTAATTATTAATATATATTGTTTTTAGATTTCTAAAAAAATGAGCAATTGTTATTTACGTAATTCTAATGAAACGAACACATTTCTAGCATTCTCACATTAAAAGTAACATTTTTATATATAGAAAGTATACCTATAAACGTACAAATAACAAAGTTATTTTAAAATTTGTTTATACGCTCATACAAATTAGGCGAGTTTACTGAGTTATGACGTCACAATTGCAGTGTTTTTAGTATGGAGCGTTTTTGAGCGACCCGCGACAGCGCCGCAAACATGTCGATGTATCTTTAAAAGTAATAGGCGCAGGTATACTGTTGGTTCTACAATATTTCTCACATAAAAGAGTACTCTTATTATATATAGTATTTAAAAAATTGTCATCTACCCAATTTCATTCCGTCCTCAAATCACATTACTCATTTTATTTACTTTATTAAGAAATCTTAATCCAATTTGTTTAATCGATGTAATATATTAGCATGGTACCTTTAGGGCAAATAGGTGATAACTTTGAAATGGCCTAATTACGCGAATTATATATATGAAATGAAACAAAAATATTCAATGGATAGATTTTTATTCGTCATCGTCAGACATAATTTTATCACTATCGTCGTCGCTGTCAGTGACACTTATTATAAAAACGGTCCGTAATATTGTCCATCATATGGTCGAGATTAAATATTTTATTTTCTAAGTTTATTACATGATCCACACAGTTTCTCCATCTTGTACAGTAACCAGTAATAACCAGCAATAAATAAAAAAAAACTTGACGTAAAATTGTCGTGGCTATATCCATTACAACGATAAATAATTTACAGAATTAGGTTTTGTCTAAAATGAATACAATAACTACTATTACACAGTGGTTAAATCTGTATTTTTCTTTTAAATAGATTGCAATAATTAAAGTATTTCAAATGTTCGAATAATTACAGCTCAAAAAATTGATTAACTGAACGCATAGTTCGGGAACGCTAGCAAGTGAGGTGAATTTCATTTTTTGTATCTGATAGAATTCATGTACCTATATTATAATTAATTGAGTACTTTTTTTTAATAAACGTTGTTACTGACTTTGTGTGAGTGATCTGAATAACAACGAAGGGTGAAGTCCTTATCGATTTATTCAATTTATCCAATTATATTTGCAGGTCACCTCACTAGTACGATAAATATGGCAACATAATTTTACAATGTGACATAGCAACTGTCAGTTTACTCCAGTGAATTAATAATCAGACTATAGACAAAATTCACGCGCGTCTTTTCTATTCTATTTCTACTATTATAATAGACTAAGCGTTTTCTATCGAAAAATGCTAGACAAAGTGTATCTACTGATAGAATGGCTGTGTCTACCGTGACAGTAGAAAAATAAAATAGAAATAGAAAATAATCTACCGTTTCGCCTCAAGTTCCTTTGCTTAAAGAAAAAAAATGCCATTAGGAGGAACTTCAAAACATTTCAAACGTGCGTACTTCACAATTATTTACCTACATTAATTAGGAGATAAGTATGAGATTTACAATTAATCATTACAAAAGCGAGTGTCAGTATTGAATTCAAATTAGCTTTGTTTACTTACGGTTGTTTCAAAATGACATAATATTAATATTTATACAATCAAGATTATATAAAAAGTTTATCAAATTAAAGATCCACACTATTATTATAATTGCAAAAGTAACTCTTGTCTGTCTACATTTTTAGGAATAATTTGGCAAAAACACACTATTTTAAAACAACAAACAAACAATCTATCACCAATCTATTGGGTATGAGCAATCGCTTTGTTGAGTAGAAATAGAATAGAACCGTATCTATTTTTTACGTCACAAACTACATTTTGTCTATGAATTTGTATAGAACTCTTCTACTGTCAAAATAGAACACAGACGAGCGATAGAATAGAAACACAGTTAGCATCTTGTCTGCGACTTTTGTATCGGCGTCATCAAGTCACGTGACGTATCTACTGGAAATGTCAGTTCCATACATTTTTTATGTTATCTATTATAGAAAACGCAAATAGAAAGGCATTTTGTCTAGGGAGGCTATTTCGTGAAACATTTACGACTCTGTATCAGTAATGTGTTTAAAGGTCAGCGAATTAAATGGTTATTGGGGTCTAAATAACGATGTACTGTTTCGCTTTTAGCATAGTTGCTACACTGCCCTGTAAAGAGTGTTTTAATACCACGAGAACAATGTAAACCAAACAAATCTTACTAAATTCTACGTTTTAAACAGTTTATCTTTAAATAGAAGTTCGCTATTTGGAGTGTACATTGTATTTGCATGTCGTGTCGTGTTGCAATGTGAAAAAATTGGTGGCGATACAACACAACAGGCTTTTATACCGACACGTGACTCGTAACACGAAAAATTTGCGAACATTTTTTGTTTATTATATTTGCAAAATAACTGACGATCTTATCGAACTTGTACCTCAGTGAATACATATATATATATATGTATATCTCAAAGTTTCTCTTAATTACTCTAATTCTTTAACAAGACGATGATAATCAAATTTGTCTTGTTTCCCTCTGTTTATAAATACGGTGAACCCAGGATCTTCTTTTCTTTTTGACTCCAAGAAGGTTCATTGTTAAGAGAAATTGGAGGTCTTCATTAAATCACTATCCGAATCAGAAGCGATTCCTTTGTTTCTAAAGCCATTTGCCCGTACTAATGCTGGAATGCATTCCATATTGAATCGTTTACCAGATACTTATAAAATAGTATTGTCAGGACACGCAGACCTCGATATATTTTCCCTTTCCATCCAATAATTTAGATGAAGAATAACAGGAGACGTATTTTTGAATCATTAGACGTGAATTTGGAATTCCAATACGAATACAAATCGTGCGCGAAATTATTTTGTACTGCTTACAATTTTATAGATTTTTGAATCACTCGAATTCAGTGTTGTCATTAAAAACAAATTCTTAGTTAGATTCTATTTCAAGCAGAAAAAATTCGGGCGGGGCTATACCGGGGCATACGGCCGTTGGTTTTAACGTGAAACGTCTATGTTAGGGAATCGCTTTTAAAGTAAAAGATTGAAATAAAAACAAGATTGACGGTGTTTTAAGTATTTTAACAAAAACCTCATTGCCACAAACAGCGAGCTGACTATATAAGTGAAATATTCACACCACATTTTTGCTTCTAAGACTAATAGTTTTTTAATTATTAAGGTACGATGATATAGACCTTTTCGTTATGGTCCACTTTTTAAACCTGGTACCCGTATGTTTCGGCGCGATTTTAAAGACGTCTCACGTCAAAATAAAATTCACAACAAAAATTAAAATATATTATGTACTCAAACAATTTTTACTTATTATTATGTACCTTTTTACAAGCTTTACATTTGCCATAGTAAATTTACCACTGTCAACGTCACTTGAGCATTGGATATTCTACTAGTAGAAATCGTGCGTTGTGCAACGAGTGGGTTGAACCACTCGTTGCACAACGCACGAAATGAAAGTTCAGAAATAGTGAATTCGGTAATTCGTATACGAATCTCACGATTTCGAATGCGAATTGGTTTTCTATTGTTTCAAAAATTCGTCTCCAGAGTTGTTGAGGACGCCATGAATTTTTTTTTTCGGTTCGGATTCGTCTCTCCATCATACATGGTATTAACCATCCGAGTTGTTCTATATAATTTTATTTTTATGATTGTTTTTAATGTTTGACTGTGTATTTTGTGGTGTATGTTCTGGCTGCCTTAAAAAAATTGTTATATTCTATAGGTTAAGGATTTGTAATATTTAGATTTAATAATATAACAATTGCTGGTGGTTGTCTTTACAATAAATAAATAAATAAAAAGAAGAAAACATGTTTAAACACTGCGAAGGTTCGTTACAATATTTTTCAGAAATAATACCAGAGAGTAAATCTACACAAATATAATAAAGAGGAAAGATTTGTATTTTTGTATGTAACGAATAAACCCAAAAAGTACTGGACCGATTTTAATAATTATTTTTTCATTAGAAAGCTACATTATCACTAGAGATCGGATAATCGGATGCATATTTACCTAAAGTTAGTTTAAGACAAAGTATGGAAACGGCTTTTAATTGTTTTGTTAAATAAAAATCCCGGAATTCCGGTATTGTAGAACATTTTGGTAATGCAAAACTAGTCGGTAATGCATAGTTGTATAAATGAACCCGAAGTCTCGGTCTTTTGAAAATAAATACCACGTGCTAATTTAGTAATTTTCAAACAATATCACTAATACGTAAATTTTGCAGTCCCGTATTTTCCCGGGATTTTTATTTAACAAAATGTATTTTAAAAAGCCGCTTCCATAATTTGTGAGCCAAAAATTAACTTTAGGTAAAGATGCATCCGATTATCCGATCTCTAATTATCACTGAGTAACTGGCTATATTTAGTACTAGATTTTGCGCTTACATTGCAAAAACGCTCGCTGAACCCTACGAGATAGACCAAAATAATGTACTACAGTATTATCCACCTTAAAAACTTCAACAAAACATTCGCGATGGTATATGACTATCTCTTAGGGATAACCCACCATAACCATTTTTTCATTGCGAAGCTGGGGCGAGTCGCTATAGTAATTAAGTATTTGTAGAAGACACATTTTACTGCACTTCCAGTGTACTGCTATATAACCAAAACATGGACAGGTTGAAATGAGGGGTCGCTTTCATGTCTGCGAATGCTAAGTGGAGGGCCGCGCTGTTCCATAATGAACTCACGTTATAATCTGTTAACTATACAGATATAACTTTAGGCATTGCATGTTTATGATTGACGAGCTGTACGTTTCGTCCGCGTGGAATCGTAATTTTAGGTAGCATTTTTAATGACTGAGAGTGTTATAAACGTAAGAGTAGACAAATACAATCAGAAAGCTTCGAACTGCTAAGCTATCGGGAGTTACACGTGTTTATTTATTTAATTATTTATTTAAGAAAAGGTACACAAACAGATGATAATCCTAACAACAATATATATACATCACAAAACAGAATGACTAGACTGCCATCCAAACAAAGTGTACACAGCATGATCTCATGAAACAGTCACAAATAGATATTATACAAATATATATATATATATATATTATATATATATATATATTATATATATATATATATATACATATATATATATATGTAATAATAAAAAGTATAAAACCCGTAATAGCTACAAATCCTGGGATCCAGCCCTGAGTACATCTGAAATGCTTCCTTTAAATGAGATAAAGTTATTATCAAAAATATCAATGTCATTATTGTTCCTTGCCAACTCATTGTAGGCTCTCGGCATCCTAACTATCGGATTGTAGTAGGAAGTGTTATTAGTGTAAGTCTGACAAGTGAAGGTGTTAGGTCGGCGAGATCTATACAGAGTATTAATAGATACTGAGGAGAGCAGAACTGGTGCATCAATATACGAGTGCAAGATTTTATGCAGACATAAAAGGTCGTATCTTTTGCGTCGGTCCTGCAAGGTAATAACACCAAACTTTGCCAACCTTTCATTATGAGAGTTTAGGTTTCGGCCGAAATTTAAAATGTTATTGTGAGTCAACCATAAAAGATAGACATATGCTGCCGTGGGACATTTTTATATAATTTTAAGAAGAACATTTCCGTCATACATGATTTCTGTGTAGCTTTAACCATTAAGGTTGCACACGCGACAGAAGCTTATAAAATGGAGTAAATTCTCCCGTTTTCCCAACATTTCCCTTCACTGTTCTGTTCTTGATTGTAGCGTGATGAAAAGACAACCAGCTCAGGAGTATGAAAAATAATTGTACCTAGTTTCGTTAAAATCCGTAGTTTTTGTTTCTATAACAGTTATACAGACAGACAAAAATGGAAATATATTTCATGTACACAATTGACCTCTATACAGATTTATTATAAGTATAGATAATGTAATAACTAATATATAATATAATAAAAAATATATAATAATAATAATGACATACGGAACAGAAACCTGGCCACTCACAATGGGCCTTATAAGGCGGCTCAAAGTCACCCAGAGGGCAATGGAGAGGGCTATGCTCGGAGTTTCTCTGCGTGATCGAATCAGAAATGATGAAATCCGCAGAAGAACCAGGGTCACCGACATAGCCCGAAGAATTGCGAACCTTAAGTGGCAATGGGCGGGGCACATTGCTCGCAGGACTGACGGCCGTTGGGGCGGAAAGGTCCTGGAGTGGCAGGCATATGCTGGACACCGCAACGTTAGTAGGCCTCCCACAAGGTGGACCGACGATTTGATGAAGATCGCGGGAAGGCGCTGGACGGTTGCAGCGCAGGACCGATCTGCGTGGAGATCCTTGGGGGAGGCCTATGTCCAACAGTGGGCGTCTATTGGCTGAAATGATGAATGTAATAACTGAAATAAATACATAATGCCTATGATTAATATTAAAACTGATAAATACCATAAAACCGTTTTTCTATAAGCTAGTTCTTAACTATTTTTTCATATAATAAATCATCATAGTTGAATTTTTAACACGTTTACTGCGGCAAGTAAAATCATAATTCTTCATCTGGTGCGGCGGCGGGCCAAAATGCGCCCCCAGTGATATTTCCGCCAGTGCGTGGCAGGTCTTTCTAGACCCACCAGCACTAGAATAGATTAAATTGCTATATTTTTGTGGAAACATAATTTATACATTTTTTTTATATTGTTAGAATAACCTTGAACTCAGCTTCCTTAGGTTTGATTCGCCCCGTTTTCTGCCAAAAAGGAGAAATAAAGCAGGAAAAGCGGCAGGCCGATATCGACCTTAGCAGCACTAGAAAGTATTTTTAGTAGTGATGGGATAGAGAAAAATAAGGGGATATCGAAAATAAAACAGAATTATCGTAAAAAACTGAAAAATATTATTATTTACTTATGCCTGTCTTGGAAACATGTTACGCAAAGGTTTTGGTTGAATTACCTGCAATATTTTTTTTATTTTCTTTACTTTTTTTTTTGCTTGGGTACTATTTAAGGTTTTCCACGTCTGTCGTAGCACCCTGCACAATTTCTTCGCTTATCTCAAGGACATGGTCATTGTCCTTAGGTTTTACTTGATTTTCTGAAAATATTTATTTTTCTTAATTCCGTGTGATTTATTAACCATCTAAAAGTTTTACCACAGAATTAGCGAAACTGAACAATTTTCCCCAGAGAACATAGGACAAATTATGAAAATTCAAATTTGGCTCTCCCTTACAAAACTGACAACCAACTGATTGATTTACTATTACTATGGGAGGTCCAACATTTTTTTTCATACTTCGACCTATGTTCTTTGGGGAAAGTTGTTCAGTTTCATGAGCACATTCACCTCCTGCAGGGTTGATACCCCCCTTTCGTTACACGCTGTATAAGGTCATTTTAAATTGAATGAAAATATTTTAAAAGTTTGTTCTAATCATTAAACTGTACAACTTTCCCCAATAATCATGGGTCGAAATATGAAAAAATATTTTAACTTCATTTAAAATGACCTTATACAACGTGTAATTCTAAATGCGCAAAACCTCTCGTGGTTCCACACTTAGTGTAACTCAGCCCATAATATGTAACTGAACAACCTTTGTTCTATGACTTTTTATTTTTCTTAGTGGAAAATATTTCTTCACTGCTGTCACTATCACTGTCAATAACTGCAGGGCGAATTACTCTATTTTCCACAATTTGTATTTTTTTGCTTTTATTGCTTGCCATCGTTGATTATATCGAACGCTACGTCAGATCAGTTAAATAGCACAACACTAACTGGCGGGGCGCACGCTCTGTGCGGTATCGGGTCACCAACTGCCTGTTGGGAGGGCGGGCCGAAATAGGCCCACTGCCGCACTCATCGGATGTTGTTCACCGTCAGTGCGTAGTAGGTCGATAAAAGCCTGCCGTTATGTTTTGATGGGGAACACCTACAATTTTGACTGCAAGATGAAATATATATTTGTCTCTGTCGAATTTTTACAAACACCTGAAGTACCTTTTATTAATGTACGTAAGTACTCTACTTAAAAATATTTATTCTTTATTGTACACTTGAAAAACTTAACACATAACATATACTACATATTGCCATCTTCTCTTGAAGACATCCAGAGAAGCACTAATATCACTAATTATATTCCAAAGCCGTGGTGAATGATTTGTCATAACAGCTAGAGGTATGACGCGAGTTACGTAAAATCTGTATGATGACAAAATATATAAATATATAAATATATATATAAATTTAATTACAGTCGGGTCAATTTAATAGGCCACATTTGACATTTGTTCATAGTGAGGTGACCTGCTTAAACACTCCGATTATGGTGAAAAAATCGATATTTACTTCAAACATATGTGAATCGAATACAGTTATTATGAAAAAGTACTTTTTTTATAAGATCCCTGTCTTATAAAAAAGTACTTTTCCACAATAACTGTAATAGGCAAACGAGCAAATGGATTACTTGATAGTAAGTGATTATCGCTGCCCGCAACAACAGACGTGTTGCCGGCCTTTTAAATGTGAATACGCTCTTTTTTATAGGTACTGTATTAATATATTTTACGAGTTTAATTGCCTTAAAATTTTTAATACCAATTATTTCTCTGTTAAAGAAGTTATTATTGTTTTTTTTATTATAAAACAAAAGAATAACATGTTTTATTTTAATAAAAATTTGACTCAAAAAAAATCAAAATAATCTTTATTCAACATAGACTTTTACAGGCACTTATTGACGTCAACAGACAAAACAAAAAAACAAAGCTTAAAAAAAGAAAACAAAAACCTTGTCCGTACGTACGAATAAGGAAAAAAAAGAAAAAAATAAAAAAATTGACTCGACACCTGTTAGGAAATTGGGAGAGCCTTCTCGAGAAGAACAGGCAAGAAACTCTGAAGGTCTATTTTATCTCCTCTTTACAATGTTAATAATTACAATGATATAATACAATATAGTATAAGATACAATCATACCTAATACGATTACAGTCGTATGTATGTTTACATACAAAAATAATACAATAAACTAACTGACTGACTATTAATTCATGGTGAATAATGCCTTCACAAGTAATCATTGCATTCATTCGATTTTTTGAGGGACATCACTTACGTATAGACTTCACTGAACGCAACATTGTAACAACGGTCATTTGTGCATTTCCAAACTAAAAAAAATATTGAATATTTTAAGTCCGCCATTACAAGGTTAGTTGAGGAATTTTAATGAAATGTCAAATGTGGCCTATTAAATTGACCCGACTGTAGTGCTTCACCTAAGTTCTGGAACCAACGCGGGGGGGGGGGGGACGGTCATGACCCCCATGATCCCCCTGGATCCGCCACAGATAACAAAGTTATAAAATGCTAAAAATATAAACAAACGAATTTGGAATCAACAAGGAATCAAATCCCTAGACGTCCATTACTTATTTACAATACACATACTGTTTCGTTACATATAAAAGCTTTATTAAAGCTAGTGTGTTCCAGTTTTCTTATTTTCCTCTGAACATTCGCTGGGAGACAGAATCTATCGAAGACGTAATTGAATCTCATAGTCCTCGCTCCGGTAATTTACTTCTGATGTTATAATTTATAAATTGATTTGTATTGATGTAAAAGTATACTATTAGATATATTTCGCCGTGTTCCATTTATATGTCCTATTTTAACAAAGAACAATTTTTTACGAACAGTATTTTCATTTGAGTAGATTTACTGTAATATAAATGTAGTCATTTCGATATTATTATCAAACTAGCTTGTACTCGTGACTTCGTCTGCACAGATGGTTTTGCACTGATTTTTGGAGATGGTTTGGATGGATTGGACGACAGCACCAGGAGTCCGACATAATCAACGCATCCCTGCTTGCCTGTTGCGTTGGTATCCATGATGGATTCTCAGCCTCCTCTTCTGAGGAAAAAAAAAATAAATAAAAAATTAAGCCGTAGGGGCCTTATGACCAAGGCTAAGGCTGAGTATAGTCGGCACGTCACGCTCGCTGGTCAGACCGCTCTGGGGACCTATTTTTGAATTACGTATGCGACTTCGAAATCACCGATGTGACTAATAATCACCGATTTTCAATAATTTTTATTTTTGAATATCACTTATGTGACTACCTTAGGCACGGATGTGATTTCATTACGAGTGCCCTCACCCACTCGAAATCAAGTCTTGTGGAAATGTTATCTGGGTTTTGTTTAGAGAACATATTGACAAGAGTCTGAAGTTGATGTGTTTATTTTTCAGTCAATATATATATATATATATATACATATATATAGGTATATATATATATATATATACACCTTTTTTTTGCGGGGAGATTTCGCAATGCTACCGCCACACGCCCACATATATATATATATACACCTATATATATATATGAATATAATATATTATATACATAACCATAATGGATACGGCGGTAAGAACCAGCAGCGGATACATTCATATGTATATAGGTATATATATAAATAATATAAATATGTATACATATATGTATATGAAATTCGGAAAACGAAAAACACATTGGTGCATGGCAGGATTGAACTCGGTCCTACCGATCCTGTAAATTCGTTGACCAGCAGCGCCGAGACCACCGCGGCACTGATATAAAAATATATTTTTAGTCTTTCTTCTAAATGCATTAGATGCATGCATTAGAAAAAATGCATAGACGCAAGCGCATATTAACTTAATTAAATACTCCGTACGCTAGCACCCCAAAGTGTTCAAAACATTCTCCGGATTAATCGAATGAAATTCTCAATAATCTAGTGGTTACATACAAAGTTAACGTTCGAGAACAGCAACTGAGCGCAAATCCAATATGGCGGCAAGGAAATCAGTTCCATTTCTCAATCCCGTTTTATTGGTCGTCCTGAGTTGTTGACATACAAATATTAAAAGCTCCGATTGGTGATGAGTTGCTCAAAGTTATATGTGAGATGTGCGCTTATATGATTCGCACAAAGTTTCCGAAAAATAGTTTAGTAGAAGCTTTTCTATTATATATATATATACTAGCTTCCACCCGCAGCTTCGCCCGCGTGAAATTAGTTTTTGTCAATCCCGGTCCCTTATGTCTAAGTTACCAAGATTCATGGTCTTATCTTCAATTCAACCCCTATTTCACCCCCACACTGGTAAAAATTTCAAAATGCCAGAACAAACGAATTTTTGTTTCTTATGTGTGATATTTGACGAACTTGCATACCAACTTTCAACCCTTATTTCACCCCCTCGGCTGCCCCAGCTGGTCGTAATTTTAAAAATGCTAGAACAAATGTTTAATGATATCTTATCAAGGGCTTAAATATAAAGTTTCATGGTTTTATCTTTTAAAATTAAGAAATCTCATACAAACTTTCAACCTCTATTTCAAGCCCTTCAACCCTTTTTTTCGAAATAAAATGTAGCCTATATTCTGTCTCAGGGTCTAAAGATTTTCTGTACCAAATTGCATCAAAATCGGTTGCTAGGTTTAAGCGGGAAAGAGTAACAGACAGACAGACAGAGTTACTTTCGCATTTATAATATTAGTTGGAATATATATAATATATATATGTTACGGGCAACGTGATTAACAGGCCCGTATTAATAAGGGCCGAGTATTATGAATAGTTCCCAAGAGCCTCGGGCTATTTGATTAATTTTAGTATTTTTATTACTTAGACCGGTCTATATTATAATGCCGAACAGCCCGTGGTCTATTTAAAAAATCAACGTAAGCAATAGATTTAATTTATCACTTGGACCGGGCGGTTCACTACTAAGCCGGGCATTTTGATTGATTCGTTCATACAACGAGACGAGACGAAAATTCTATAAAAATAAGGGTAATGTTACTTACTTACCTATGAGAATTTCGAAGTTTTATATCGTTAATAAACAAATAAAGTCGGTTTTACGGGCGAAGATTTTACGTGACAACGTCTTTTTCTCGGTAGAATATTTATTGATATGAATATAATTAAATTGCACAATAGGAACAAGGAATTGAATGAAAATAAGAATTGCACAAATTTTAACTATAGAAATATATTTTGTTTACTAAAACATTGTACATGTAAACTTAAACTTAACTAATTCGGCAAGGCATTCGGCGGGCCTCTCTCTCGTTCGGTGACTCATCGTAACGTTACCGAGCGTTACACTTTTTCATAAGTGACTCCCAGCCGCAACCTAATTTAAGACGTTGTCACGTCAAAACATTTCATTTCATTTGTTTTATTATTTTGCCCAAAACGTATTTGCCCTTATTCATACTGACCGGGAAAAGTGATTAGGGATGGAATTATAATTAAATGGCCCATGAGACATGGGCCTTATTGATACAGGCCGATCATAGGAACCAGATTTCTTAAGCTGACGCACCTACGACGAAGGAAATCATCGTTTGACAACCTTTTTTTTTTTTTGTTCCCCTGAGGAAAATGCATTAAATTGCATACCCCGGCTGTGGCGAGCCGGGGTTATGTGGGGCTCTCCTCCCCAGAAGGGGGAGGCCTACCCACTAAAAACCTCAGGGATGGCCTTCCTCAGGCATGTAGGGAGCCCCCGGGAACATCAAGCCACTTCCGGGAACCCCCAGCCTCCGCTCCCCCGATCGTTTGACAACCTGCATACACCTGTGAAAAAATTCAAAGATATATTGTACTCAATCAATCCAAACTGGGCCAACGTGGTTCACCAAGGCCCAATCAGCTATATAGGTTAGCTTCGAGCCTTCATTCAGAACATTTCAGACATTAAAAAAAACGTAACATTCACTTTTAACCGTTTACAAAAAACGTAAAGAAATTTTCTTTAAAATCATCAAATCTACAAATCAAACGGTATTTGAAGCACACAAATTAAATTTAAAACGTTTGATCTAATCAACCAAGTCCATGTTTGAGTAGACGTTAAACGTCGCAGCAATCTCTTGAATGAGGCTAAATAAATAAGAGCAAGATTGCGTTTAATATAGTCGTGGTAATTTTCAATAAGTAGGCCTACTCTCTACAGCAGTAGAGTATTATCAGTGCTTTAATGAGGGATTTTCTTTATGATTTTCTTCCACGAATTGGTCCCAACTTTTCGAATGATTTTTCGTGATAAAATTATTTAAGTGCTAGTCAAAATTTAACACATTTTAGTTTATTTGGCAGCATCTAGTTGTCATAACTAAGTTTTCTATTTTAATAATAACTTCAATAGCATTGAAATTATTTCAAGGTTTTTAGTGGGTAGACCTCCCCCTTCTGGGGAGGAGAGCCCCACATAACCGCCGGGTCGCCACAGCCGGGGTATGCAATTTAAAGCATTTTCTTCAGGGGAAAAAAAGGCAGCTTCCACACCTAATAATAGAACGATCTATATTATATTTAGGCATATAATAATCATTTGTTTTTTTTTTAAATCTACGATTCGGTGGCTGTAACGCATATAAGAATGATATATGAAACGTAGGTTACAGGTTTAGAGAGTAAGCACTCTAGCGCGTTCCTACTCCACTGCTAGCTACTAATTTGCACTCAACGCAGATTGCCATTCGATTGCGGCAAACGTGCTGATTAAAAACTCGTGTGAGGATTTGTTGACTTTTCTCCGCGTGGGTTCCATTTTCAAATAGACATGTTTAAAATTTTTGATTCGCTTGTAGGTATTAGCTTCAGCTGTAACGAAGCAACTACCGTACACAAGTCTTTCAAATCGAAGGCTTGTATTCTTAAATCAAATTTAAACACAAATCGCTGCTTGAAAACAATTAGAAAGGAACGCTGTTATTTATCCACATAACGGCATCCTTTTCTATCAATACTCAAGTAAAAATGTGAGTTTGGCTTTAAAATACGGTCCTAAATTAACTATAGATTTATATTATAGATTATGATGTGATGAAGCCTGTCCCACGGAAGAGTTTCCGATGAATTTGGCTTAATCCGATCCTAAAAAGACAGAGGGGCGGAGAGGTTTCGCCGGGTAGTTGACATAGCAAGTGACGTCACTGTTGTAATCGAAATTCTACGGAATACTCAAGGAGGCAGCTTAGTCAACTGTCTTCTTGGTATATGAAATAGCTTACTCTACCTTTTTTTTTTTTCCCCTGAGGAAAATGCATTAAATTGCATACCCCGGCTGTGGCGAGCCGGCGGTTATGTGGGGCTCTCCTCCCCAGAAGGGGAGGCCTACCACTAAAAACCTCAGGGATGGCCTACCTCAGGCATGTAGGGAGCCCCCGGGAACATCAAGCCACTTCCGGGAACCCCCAGCCTCCGCTCCCCGCCGATACAGGGGAGCCCTCCTCGGGGGAGGCTCACTACCTTCTCCGGTCTCCTCCACCGACGACGCCCCCCGGCCACGTAAGGGGCGTGGTCCATCCCGGGTCGCCGTAGCAGTCGCGACTTCCTCCGCGCCGCCCGGCGACCCGCGGCGGCGCCGCAGCTGTGCTACCGAGCCCGGCGCCGATTCCTTCGAGCGGGATCGGCCATCTCCCGACCCCGCTCGGCAGCCTCCTTCTGGAGCATCACTGCTTCACAGAAGGAGGCCACAGCCCTCCAACCTCCCTCGTCCGCCAGCATTGCCGCAATCAATGCCGGCGGAGACAGATCTCGCCCGATCTCTGCGACCAAGACTCGGCGCTCGGAGGTTCACGCGGGACACTCCGCCAGCGTGTGCTGGGCCGAGTCGAGATCGGAGATTACTCTACCTGAAAAAGAAGTAGATGTTTAGTGAAGACCCCTGAAGGACCACTAGCAGCGCAGAACTGATCGGTGTGGAGATCCGTAGTGGAGGTCTATGTGAAGCAGTGCACGTCTCTTAGCTGAAATCATGATGATGATGACTTTGCCTCATTCGTTAATCACGGCGAGTACGTGAGATTAAAAAAAGAAAGAACATTTGCCCGTAACGAGCTATAGGATAGATGATAGAGAGGTAGGTACGACCTAGCGACAACATTGTATTAGCTTGCCTAATGAAAAGATATACAAATTTAAGAAGTCGTATTCATATTTAGAAGTATTCCCCCAGGACCCCAGAGCACCTTGTAGGGTGTCACAGTAACTTATTAGACATAGTTCCAACCTCTATACAGACCACGACCTGTTGCTAATTTGTGATATAAGATGATCAGTCCCAGAATTCTAGTAATTACCTTGAATAGGGTATTTCCTTCTATATTAGAAAAGATCTAAAAGCATATAACTATGATAGCTTATGCATAAAATAAAAAAGTACATAAAATAACAAAAATAATAAAAAAATTAGTTTCAAAGTATTCACTTTTTTAATCTATACGTAAAAACAAGAGCGAAACATAGGCCGCCATGTCGTGACGTCATAAGGTACTGTAAACTTATGCGTGTCAATGTCATTATGAATCATAGTACGTATAAAGCCGCAAAAACAATAAAAAAAGAAGTTTGTAGGTTGCTTTTTTAATGTAAGAGAACGTTATAAATACGTATGTTAAATTGAAATCGCACGTGAATGACACTATGGAAAGCAGTTTTGTAAAAGGAGATAGTACGAATTTACCAAAAATAAATGCATTAATGGTCGGAAAATTTTTTGCTGCAAATCCCGATTTTTGTTCTGCCGAGTTACGGAGTATTAAAACAACGATGTCAGTATTACTCTTTTTATTATTATTCCTTTATTAGTTGTTTATTTATAAAAGATAATAACTTCTTTTTAAATTATGAATATAATAAAACATAGCATCAAACATAGAGCTTTGTTTATTATTTACATGCCGTATTGACATCATCGCTACAGAGTAACAACTCGTGCGGCGCCTTCATCTAATTACGCGCGAAATTTGAAAATATTAAATTTTAATGCAATTTTTATAGTACTTAACGAGTGTATAAAATTTTTATATTTTTAGTATATGGTTTACTGACAAGCAAGGATCAAATTAAGATTCTTTTCAAAAAAGAGATTAATTCCCTATTGAATCTAGTAGATAGCTAGCTACTAAATTCAATTCAAGGTGATTACTAGATTCTGAGACTTCAATATAATATATTCAATAGAATACTTACGAATAATTTATCAGTAAAATTTCTCCTTCAGATATAACCTGTTTACGTATAGATTTATTTAAGTGAATAGTTATGCCATATTCATGAGCTAAAATCAATCAATGCCCTCAGATCTAGTCAACCAAATAGATCAAAGTTTGATCCATCGACATTTACTTACGACTTTGAATTGAATCTGTGTACAGCATGCGACATAATACGTCAACATTGAATATCAAAGACATGCAACCTTTGTTCTTGCTATTTGCCTTCGGTGACGTGCGCTCAACCAATCCGCACATGTCTGTTTCAAAGCATGCTATTGGCACGCCTGTATCTAAATATGACAAGTCAAAATGTTTACTTCCTCCGTAGATGAATAGTATTTCTGTACTTATTAATTATAAATAAACATATTAAATATAAAAAAAAATTATGATGCATCTCATTGCTTGTGTAGAACTTTTATTGTCAAAAGTTTGCAATAATAAATATCTTTTTGTGTTGCTTCAGGGCATTTTTTTGACCGCTTCCAACGTGGTTAATATTTTTGATTTCAATTATTTTATAAAATATTAAATTCAAGTCGCCTTAGATTTTAGACTTGACAGAAACCTGCACACGTCAAAAATTCTGGACATATTTTTAAATATTTTATTCACAATTTTATTTGCGCTAGTTAAGTTTTCTGAACGCGTAATAATTTTGACATGTGCTATAATTAAAAAGCCAAATTAAAGCTACCTCATTATGCTATACACTGAAAATACTTTTGTGATTATTTCATGTACTTCCATTTCTACATATACTAGTTTACAATCTTAGTTCGTTTTGACAGATAGATTATGACTATGAAACCTGCAAAAACGGTCTCAAAAGAATATGAAGATTTTAAACCAATTGACGTTTCGTTACTTGTCATCTTGTGTCCTTTTGTAATTACAGTTAAATTTTGGTTTTTCGCTAGCTAGTTGACAGTTTTTCCCCGATTAATAAGTGACGCTTTATAAAGTAAAGGAATTTCACGGTCACAAAGTACAGAGCTGTAATATTATTCCAAGAAATTGTTGAGAAAGCAATATTACTGCAGTGCCAATTCGACTTGTATTAAGCTCGCTTATTGACGCTTTGTAATTAATCTGTAATATGGTTTTCCGTAAGAATAATATGAAGGTATTTTTGTAATGATATCATATTCTAAAAATTCCGATTACGTTACTAACAAGAATAACTAGAAAAAAATAATGTGATGTCATTCTAAATCCAACATTGGTGGCGTATCCAATATGGCGGACCAATTATTTTTAATGCACTTCTACAATATGGGTATCAAATAAAAGGGCTTGCCAAGAATAACTAGAAAAAAAATAAAGAAAAAAACCTTTTTAAAAACAAGCTTTTATTATTTGTTTATAACTATATATAACTTTTTAGTTCATTTTTGATTTTGATTTGATTTTGATTTGGATACGCCGCCATCTTGGATTTAGAATGACGTCACACAGTTAATCATGCATTGTCATCCGAACTAAACGTGTATACCAAATTTCAGCTCAATTGGAAACCGGGAAGTGGATCAAATTTAAGTTGCAAGATTTGATTACAGAACGACAGACAACGGGACAGGTGAAACTAAATAAAAGCTTGTAAAAATGAAATAATAAGACTACTACGAAGGATTAGTGTTTGTGAATATTCTCCGTTTACAATATTTTATTTAGCACTTTCAATTCACGGCCGAACTGTGAAATAGATAAAAGGACGTCACGCAACCCCATGTAGGTATTGGGAGGGATCATTTTTGCACCTCGCAACAATGAACGCGTTCCGAACGATTCAAATGCAGATGTTCGGCGCGGATGCTGGGGCAGGGTGAGGGTTAGTCCCTCTCAGACAGACGTATCGATTTTTGTGCACTCACCCCATGGGGCTGTTGTTATTAAATATAAATGCCGGCGAAAGTCGAGGGGAGCGCTTGAGGTTAGTTTTGTGTGCGTTCATCGATGTCCTTATCGCACCGCCCACGAAAGAGAAGGACGCAATTATATTTGATGAAAATTTCTATATACAGACGTGAAAACCGTTCGGGACTTAATATATATTTTATTATCTAAGCAAAGGAAATTCATGGCTTTACGTTTGGTAAGGTAGGACAAACATCCAGTTATAAATTTTATTTGCCGTAGTAATTTAAATTGGTACGCTTGCCATAATGACCTTGTACAAAAAAAGTATTACTACAAAACCTACCTTGTCTTTGCTTATAATTAGTTAACATAACAAATGTGTTTGTTTTACTTGAAATATTTTTGAAGGTATAAGGCTAAGAAACTAGTGACACATTGAGGAAGGTCATAGATTTCTGGCGATGCAGAAATAAAGATTGAGCGGGAATAGGGAACAAAGGTACTCGTACTTTGAATGTGTTGAATTTTAATACAAAACTAATCGTCACAATCTAGGAAATTCGTTTTGACAGATGTTATCCCAAATTATCTCTCAAATTATCATAGTTTCGACGGATGAATTATGACGCTGAAATCTATCATAATGGGCTTCTAAGATTAAAAGCTTTCGTGTGTAAAATTTTTCAAATCAAGTATCGAGATATAGTAAAACGACATTTAACAAAAGAGCGTTTGAGTGGGTGTTGAAATATTTCAATACCGCTAAAAAATTTTAATACGAAATTTTTATTTTCACTTTATGTTGCTCTGTAAAAGTTACAAAAGCTGGAGATAATGCAACATAGCGTTCTCAGAATGTACACAAAAAATATGGTTAGCGCAAACAGAAGTGAAAATTATATTATATACGAGTATATTATTTTTTAACAAGCCTAAATTTATTACGAAGCATGACTAAATAAGCTGACTGAAATATAAACATGTGTCAAGAAGTATTTAAGATTATAGATTACGCGCGTTAGTTTAGACACAGTTTACTGAAGTGGCAGGTTCTATTCCCACCTAAAGACGAAATATTATTGAATAATATTTATTACTAGCTAGTGCTCGAGAATTCGTCTGCGCAGCATCGAGTAGCTTGTATTAAAATCCACTCAGTAAGTAAGTAAGTAAATCCTTTTTACCGTGGGAGAGCTATGCTTCGGCACGAAATGGGCCGGCTCGACCGGAGTGATACCACGTGTTTCGCCGAGTGAGTGAGGGTACCGGAGGCCCAACCCCCCCCTTATTCCCTTTTAAAAGGCCGGCAACGCATCTGTGCCTCCTCTGGTGTTGCGGGTGTCCATGGGCAGCGGTTATCGCTTACCATCAGGTGATCCGTTTGCTCGTTTGCTGCCCTATCCTATAAAAAAATATGTAGCTACAACACTAAACTGTATCCCCCGATTTTGTTATCATTCGATTTTTTGATTTGTGTCCCTATGGAAGCAATTTTAAAGACGTATTCACGTCAAAAGTACTTTTTACGTGAAAGAGTAACAAACATTCATTCATACAAACATTCACCTTTATAATACTACGAGGGAGCGTTTTTATATTCGCGGAATGGAGGATATAGGGTGGAAATAAAAAACCAAATTATTTTTTCTTTTTAATATATATAAAAAGACCTGCAAGACGAATACATTTTTCAGATCTTTCAATTAATTGATTTATACCCTCATAAAAAAAAAGATCTTCAAAATACGCCGAAACTGCCTCCTTGACTTTGTCATCGGTGGTAAATTTCTTACCCGGCAGCTTTTTTTTTTTTTTTTTTCATTTTTGGGAACAGGTAATAATCACCGGGGGCCAGGTCTGGACTGTAGGGTGGTTGATCCAAAATATCGAAGTCCACCTTATGTAGGGCAGCCAATGCAATACGGCTTTTGTAGTCGTGCAAAAACAGCACACCTTTCTTTAATTTCGCCCGTCTATTCTCTTTGATAACTTCTTTTAATCGCTCTACGTAATATTGAAACGTAGTATTCTTCGGTTATAGAAACACCCTTCCAAACAACCATCTTTATAATCGATTAATAATATTCCTTCCCAAGAGTCCCGAAAGGATCATTTCAGGGAATGGAACTTTTTATTCCAAACTCTGTGATTCCCATCGGCGGTAGTTCTCAACCCTGGTTCGATCATTCCTGCAAGTCGGCAGCTCGTCGAAAACAGGAGTGTTATCGAACCTGGGCGGGAATGGCGGCGTCTGACGATCCAAACGCCAAATTCCATAAAAAGAAGTACAATTTCGCTGCGAGATCTTTCAAGAGGAGCATCGCCAAGGCAAAGTCATCGTTTATAGGGCGAATTGGCGAGAGATTAGTGCGCCTACCGTCTGGTACACGTTCATTCTGGTCTCTTGCCAAAGCCGTCCTAGGGAACTTCGGTCGCTCATCAATTCCACCCTTGCACAAAAATAATGACTCTCTGGCCCACACTGCAAAGGAAAAAGCCGAACTTCTTGGTAATCTTTTTGCATCAAATTCGACACTGGATGACATGGGAACATCACCACCTACTCTACCGCCTTGTGCGAGTTCAATGCCTGATGTCCGGTTCTTTCAAAGTTCCGTTCGGAAGGCACTGTTTTCCCTTGACATCCATAAGTCGAGTGGGCCGGACGGCATTCCACCAATCGTGCTAAAGGTTTGCGCTCCTGAGTTGGCACCGGTACTCACGCGCCTTTTTCGGCTCTCCTACACCACTGGCGTCGTCCCGAAGTCCTGGAAGACAGCTCTAGTACACCCGATCCCTAAAAAAGGTGAACGCTCCGACCCGTCCAATTATAGGCCAATAGCTATCACCTCTATCCTCTCTAAAGTGATGGAATCTATCACAAACCGCCAGCTCCTAGCGTACCTGGAGGAAAACCAGCTGATCAGTGACCGACAATACGGTTTCCGTAGTAGGCGATCGGCTGGTGACCTTTTAGTGTACCTTACGCATCGTTGGGCGGAGGCTGTGGAGAGGAAGGGAGAAGCTCTTGCGGTCGGTCTGGACATAGCGAAAGCCTTCGATCGAGTGTGGCATAGGGCTCTACTTAGCAAACTTCCAGAGTACGGACTATCTGGGAAATTCTGCACTTGGGTCACCAGTTTTCTTTCTGGGCGTAGCATTAGAGTCGTAGTTGATGGCTCATGCTCGGAACTCCAGCCCGTGAACGCTGGTGTCCCGCAGGGATGCGTGCTGTCTCCCACTTTGTTTCTTCTGCATATCAATGATTTACTGCATAATTGCGGTATCCATTGCTATGCAGACGATAGCACTGGAGACGCACTATATCACGGAAGTGCAAATATTCCACATCAGAACGTCATTGAGAACCGAAACAAGCTTGTGTCTGATATCGATGACATACTCAGCCATGTCTCGAATTGGAGCCGACTAAATCTAGTCCAGTTTAACGCCTCTAAGACACAAGTTTGCGCGTTTACCGCTAAGAAATCTCCTTTTGTCGCAACCATAAACTTTGAAGGCGCTTCCCTTGATGCCGGGTCAACCATCGGTATCCTGGGCGTTGACATATCGAGCGATGTTCAGTTTCGCTGTCATCTGGAAGGCAAGGCTAAATTAGCCTCAAAAAAGCTGGGAGTGCTAAGCAGGGCGAGACAGTATTTCACGCCGACCCACCGCCTACAACTTTACAAGGCACAGGTCAGGCCACATATGGAATACTGCTCTCACCTATGGGCCGGAGCTCCTCAGTACCAGCTCCTTCCATTTGACCGTATCCAGCGAAGAGCGGTTCGAATTGTCGACGACCCGGTGCTCTGTGGTCGTATGGACTCATTGGCGCTGCGGAGAGATGTCGCGTCTCTTGTGTTCTCTACCGCATATACCATGGGGAGTGCTCTGACGAGTTGTTTGGGATACTGCCGCCGACCGATTTCCTGTATCGTGCGTCACGGAGGGGACTTGCTTTCCATCCCCACCATCTTAATGGTTGGCTGTCCTCTACAGTGCGGTTTTCGCGTACGTTTTTCCCGCGAACGACAAAGCTATGGAACCAACTTTCGGCCGCGGTATTTCCGAACAGTTACGACATGGGAAGCTTCAAAAAAAGAGCGTATACATTCATGAAAGGCCGGCAACGCGCTGATGATACCTCTGGTGTTGTTTGTGCTATGGGCGGCGGTGTTCACTTACCATCAGGTGACCCGTTGGCTCGTTTGCCTGCTATAATATAAAAAAAAAAAAAATAAAAAAAAAAAAAAAAAATAAAAGATCATTACTAATGACCAGCCCTCTAGTGGGTTTTAAAACTTGATATTTATATTCGTGATCAGCTGGTCAAGGAGACCAACCGTTATCCGTGTTTCAGCTGATTCTATAGTAAACCAGGATTTTTTACCCAAAACACCAGAGCCCCCAAGCGGCGATTTTTGTCGTTAACTTTTTCTGAAACTTGTATATTCGTAATCAGCTCGTCAAGGAGAACAATATTGTCGATCGCCGCTCGCCAAACTGCCATATTAACTGTGCCATGTACTTTAACATAAGTCTCTGCTTGAGTTTAATTTTGATTTTAGAATTCGATCCTATGACAGTATGGGTCTTAACATTAGGTCCACGTGGAACTGACACTGACAATAGACTGTATCTTATCTTGTCTTTAGTACCATAAGCGTATTATCTTATTTGTACAGTAATATATCTAAAGTTCGCAAGGTACGAAGACAATAATAAATCAAGCATTAGGTGACAATATTCATTGAACACACAGAAGTGACAGAAGCAAATGCATCTGTGAATCAAATTTGACTGTTCTTCCTTCTTGGTTCACCTTCTTGTAGAATGTTCAGAATAAACATATAATGGAAAGGATATGTTATATGACAACCTCCATAGTGGACTGGTTAGTACACCGGTTTTTAGGTGTCAACATCTCTGAGGTCCCGGGTTCGAGTCCCGGTGGGGGCAGAGGGGCTTGTGTGATGAATGCGAGCATTTGTACGTTAGCCATGGTTGTTAATATATATTTCTATTTAAAAAATATATGTATGTCTATCCGTTACCCTAGATGTCATAACACAAGCCTTACAGAGCTTAGTTTGGCCTAGGCTAATTGGTGTAAGTATAACAAATATTTATTTATTATTATTTATTATAAAACAGCGATTACTTTAATTATTTATATGATACTAGCTTTCTGCCCGCGGCTTCGCCCGCGTGGATTTTGGGATTATGTTTATAGAGGGTTAAAGGTTAAGGGCTTTTGCCCACGGCTTATGCGCGGAAATCGGTTTATGGCGCGAAGGTTTTATCGCGCTTCCCGTGAGACTATCCGTTTTTCCGAGCTAAAAAAATACCGCAAAACCTTGCTCAAGAATCACTCTATCTATTGATGAAAACCGCATGAACATCTGTGTAGTAGTTTTTGAGCAAAGCCTTTATTGTGCATCCCATGGGATCTGTCGATTTTTCCGAGATAAAAAGTAGCCTATGTTATTCTTCACCCTTCAACTATCTCCACGTAAAATCGTCAATTCGTCGCTCCGTTTTGCCGTGAAAGACGGACAAACAGACAGACACACTTTCCCATTTATAATATTAGTATGGATTTGCGACAAAATCAATTGTATTTATCAACATCATAACGGAGTTACGTTGAATCCGATTTGTTTACAAATTTTGTAATTCAAAAACTCACTACGTTCCACTCCGATTAGTTTCCGCGTTTCGTGATAAAAAAGTTTTTTATCTGACTGCATCCACGCTCCCAACGCTCCCAGTCGGAAGGTTTTATAAATACAGCGAGCGTCTATTAATTAGTTTACTTTTGCCGATCCAAACTGTTATTTTTATTTGTATTAAATCGTACGTTTATGGAGGCGGCATCACAACTTATTTCTGAACTTAGTAACAACATATCGATGCTATTTATTACTTTACATGTATATCTTGCATTTTTTTTTAATTATCATAGTGGGTGTTTTTTTTTTTTTCCCCTCAGGAGAGGAGGCTGAGAATCCATCATGGATACCAACGCAACAGGCAAGCAGGGATGCGTTGATTATGTCGGACTCCTGGTGAATCGAGGTGGCTCGACCAACCAGACCTACCGACTAAACTCAGCCTAAGCCTTTGGTCCTAATGACCCTACTGGCTTTATTGATGAGGGCCGCACCTCAGGAGAGGTACGGTTAGCACTGCCCCATGGAGAGGGCATAAGCGCTAGAAGTAGGCACGGTTCACCAAAGTGGGACCGGCCAGTATTGACGGGAACCTACACGTGGCTAAGCAGAAGGCTGCCGAATAAGGGGAGACAAAGGAGGCGACGGCTCAGACGCCGCCGCTTGCAGGTCTAGAAGGTCCTGCGTTAATTGATTAGGGGGGGTCGCTTAGGACATGTCGTGGTCTACGTGCCCTCTGCCAATATGGACTGAACATTGTGGGTGTTTGGCTGTGAAGTTGATAACAGACAATTGGAAAAATAAACAATAGCCGTACAAAACAGCGATCTCATAGCCTGCAACCTGCAATTTACCTCATAAATCAATACTAATAAGTATTATAAAGAAGTAAAGTTTGTGTGTTTGTATATTTGTTATTTGTTCTATGAAAAATATTTGTATATGTATAACATATGTCTATCTGTTACCCTAGTTCCCATAACGCAAGCCTTATAGAGCTTACTTTGAGTTAGACTAATTGGTGTCCCGGGATGGACCACGCCCCTTCCGTGGCCGGGGGGCGTCGTCGGTGGAGGAGACCAGGGGAGGTAGTAGCCTCCCCCGAGGAGGGCTCCCCTCTAGGCAGGGGAGCGGAGGCTGGGGGTTCCCGGAAGTGGCTTGATGTTCCCGGGGGCTCCCTACATGCCTGAGGAAGGCCATCCCTGAGGTTTTTAGTGGGTAGGCCTCCCTCTTCTGGGGAGGAGAGCCCCACATAACCGCTGGCTCGCCACAGCCGGGATATGCAATTTAATGCATTTTCCTCAGGGGAACAAAAAATAAAAAAAAGGCTAATTGGTGTAAATGTAAGAAAGATATATTTATTTATTAATTTAATATAAAAAAAGTTATTTAGAACTAATATTATAAAATGTAATAAAATTTAACATTTTGAAACTTTTCGTTTGATTTACTGAGAGACTATTACCGTGGGAGAGCCATGCTTCGGCACGAATTGTGCCGGCTCGATCGGAGTGATACCACGGCTTCACAGAAAACCGGCGTAAAATACAACCCCCCTTATTCCCTTTTAAAAGGTCGGCAACGCATCTGTGACTCTTCTGGTGTTGCGGGTCCATGGGCAACGGTTATCGCTTACCATCAGGTGATCCGTTTGCTCGTTTGCTGCCCTATCCTATAAAAAAAAGAGAATGTCTTGTTGCATTACGTTCAATATTTGTACAGTTTGTACAGTATTTGTTCCCTTACACAGCGCAATGAAGAGTAAATAAATAAATTTTGTATGAACATTGTATGTTTCAGCAGTGGATATTATTGAAAAGCGTACCTACGTCGAACTTAAGACTACAATCCTTGATTGTACTACATTGTAATGGGACATTACAGGTATCCGATATCACGTTAAACGTACTATGATACGGGCTTAGATAAAGACAATAAAATAGTTTCATTGCTTAAGAGAGATTTAAGTACGCTATAAAATACTGAGTGCTCGAGCACTCAACATTCCTCGCCATTATTTTAGTTTCATTGGCACAAAAAGTAAATTAGTTTTCAAATGTAATGAGCAGATTTTTAGGGTTCCATAGCCGAATGGCAAAAACGGAACTGTTATGTCACAGCCACTTTCTTCCGTAACAACGTGATTTTGATGCAAAAATAAAAAAATATTGGGGCCTCCCCATACGTAGAACTGAACTCAAAAATTATTTTTTCTTCATACACATACGTGTGGAGTATGTATGGATAGGTCTTCAAAAATGATATCGAGGTTTCTAAAATATTTTTTTTCTAAACCGAATAGTTAACCGAATAGTGGAAAAAAGTTGCCCCCCCCCCCTCTAACTTCTAAAATAACAAAATGAAAAATCTAAAAAAAAACATATGATATACATTACTATAAAAATTACCAATGAAAATTGTTTTGAACGAGATCTAGTAAGTAGTGCGTGAGTCCGATACGCACTTGGCCGGTTTTTCATAAGAGCACTTCTACTACTAATAAAAATACGCCGCCCCAGACTAGTATGTTTATCCTGTGTCGTGGGGAGTAGTCACAAACAGAAATCTCACATACACCAACGCCCAGACCAGAACAAATTTTTGTAGGTCATACAAAATATCTGTCCCGCACGGGAATTGAGCCCGCGCTAAACGAAAATAAATTAATTATAAATATACTTTGTGGATAGAATTTATTTATGCTTCTTATTAATATAAAGTAAAATTTCAAAATGTATTGATTTGCAACACCCACCCTCTATGTATACAAAGTATACAAAGAATTTGGAGGTAGATGAAGAATTTTTTGCCTCCCACACGGAGCCAAAACACCGCTTCTCCAGTCTGCTTGCGACCACGGCCAGTGCAACCTGCGCCGAAACGTCAAGCCAATAAAAATAAAATGCATGTTTCGCGTTAATTCCCGAAATAATACTATAATCAACTTGCAACGCGATAGTTTAAATGTTAGTATACAAAGTAAATTGAATTTACATTCCAAAGAATTGTAATTGAAAATCGAAAGAAGCATCTATATTTCACTGAGTAACGCTCGGAATCAGATTTCCGCCTGGGACTTCATCCGCGTTATATCGGGTTTTCCAAAAGAAAATAAATATTATCTTCCGCGTGTCTCCAACCAAATTGCATCAAAACGGCCAACTGTCTCACATACATACTTTTCATACAAACATTCATTCCAATTCCAACCTATTACAAGTTTTTTCTCACATTAAA
Organism: Scirpophaga incertulas; assembly: GCA_036419045.1. Taxonomy (NCBI): domain Eukaryota; kingdom Metazoa; phylum Arthropoda; class Insecta; order Lepidoptera; family Crambidae; genus Scirpophaga; species Scirpophaga incertulas. Next base: position 37,141,638 of record CM071627.1, read on the forward strand.
AAATAGCCTTTGTCCATTACCATCGATTCTCGTCGTCACCACACAATCCATCCATCGTTTTTCCTCTCCCCACACGCCCATCCCCTTTCATATCCATAATTTTCCTAGTAACATGATCGTTCTCTGTTAATATGACCATACCAGAAAAGTAACTGTCCATTATGACGCTAATTAGTGCTTTTATAAGACATAGAAATCTATCATGATTTCTAACATACGTATACTATCCGATAGCGCCTCAGTACTGCAATCTCTAGGAAGGGACGACTTCACCTCAGGACTGATACTTGAATGTCACAACGCCCTGGAACAGATAACAGTACTCAATCACAATAAAATAACCCTACAATGGATAAAGGGGCACAGTGGATCAAGAGGCAATTATGCAGCGGACGAACTGGCAAGGAGGGGGTCCGACATGGTGGAGTTCGGACCAGAACCACTTATGCCTATCCCCTTCAGCCAGTTACGTGGCTGGTTACAAGAACACACACATAGGCAAGCCGTAAGCTGGTGGACCTCAGCGCCTGGCTGTAGGTAATCCAAAGAGGCTATGCCAAACCTGAGCAATAGACAAAGCGTTTATTGCGATTGAACAAAAAGAACCTAAGAACAGTAGTAGGAACCATTACGGGTCACTGCTCGCTTAACAAACACTTACACACTCTAGGTATAACCGATAACCCTCTGTGCAGGGCATGCATGAAGACGGAGGAAACGATTGCACAGGTGCTACTGGAGTGTACAGGCGTCACCCAAATCCGGAAAGAAACCGTGGGATCACCCAAAACAATCGAGGAAATCCTGAACAACATGTGGAACTTAATCTGCTTCTGGAGGGAGGTGGGGATGGCTGGAATGAGCAACCTCCACCTTGTACTCACGCACAATGGTCCATACAGGACTAAGTGCGGAAAACACACCCTCTGGTTGTCAGAGGGTGACCTATGATGATGATGAAGTCGTAGAAATTCTAAGTCGGCAATGTACCCTTTCCTATTATCTATGCTTCTATACAATATATTTTTAGGGTACATTTATTCTACTAGGAAATATCAAACAGGGACCCTTGCCAAGATTCGACGACTATATAGATCATATCACCAACTCTGCAATATAAATTTGTCCCGATAAGCTCCAATAAATCAGAGGGCCGACTTTTGAGCGAAATTAACTGAATTCGCGCTTTCAAGTGTACCTGATATTAAGGCTAGTGTCGCATCCATAATAACAATCTTTGTACCATCCTACTTCGAATTCGGTAAATGATATTTCTTAAAATTTATATATTACCATAAACACTGGACAGATTAAATAATCAAAATATTACATTTGAACTTTCATTGTCAACATTTCGCCAATGAAATATGTTTGTGATATTAAATTGGAATGAAGTGATAAAGAGAACCGAATCGAATACAATTTATGAAACTTATCAACGCTGTAAAGAAAAGAATCGAATTGACAGTTTTAGAGATAATGACTAGCTTTAAACACCATTATAATTTGTAATCCCCAAAACAATTAAGAATTTAAATTAAGAATACTAGATCCAAGCCCCACCAATCGACTGTGGTGTATGACGCCGCAGATGTAGCCGAAACCCAAAGGATGACCTCCCTCTTACCTGTTTCTGCCGCAAAATAGCAATGTTCGTGTTCTGTGTTCCAGGGTAAAGGGTAAGATAGGCAGTTAAATTACTGATAGGCAGTTAAGTACTGTGACTATAACTTATGTCACATGTTAGCAACGTTTACTGTGGTTTTGTGGGGGTTGCAGATATCTGCTGTGAATCTCATAGAAACTACATGTACTATAGGTGTCTTTAAGCACTACATGGCGGTAGAATCGCGAAAGCGCACCCCGCCATGTGCCCCGCATGGGCCTAGCGAACCCGGGGGAGTTTTAGTGGGTAGGCCGGTCCTCTTGACCGGAGAGCCCCACACACGGCCGCGCCTTGTCAGCGCGGTGTCATGGGCCAAGTTTATAAAGTTTGGCATAAAGGCATTTCCCCCCTCAAAAAAAAGGTGTCTTTAAGCACTCACCATTAGCTGTGTAGTCTGCTTGTTTGTCGACATGCTACTAATAATATAAACACGAAAGTTTGTGAGTTATGTTAGTAACTACTGAATACACATCAGAATAACACATAAGCAACAATTTATAAAGATTTTGTGTGAAAAAGTTTGTATTACACAAAAAAGATACTGTACGATTATTATTTTTAATAGTATAAGTCAGAATGAACATGTTTAGCCCGGCGTGAGTGAGGTTGGGTATGTCATACCCGAAAAGTTTCTAAACGCAGATATTTTAATGTTACTGTTGCCATGCAAGTCCTGTTGTTTCAGTAGCTGGAGGTAAAGATGCAAGGGGTGAGGTACAGTATCGAGTTTAGTGTTGCACCGGCGGCGACGGCAAATACACATGCGTACCCGCGGCTGGGGTACGGAATTGTGTTGACTTGTAGGTGTAATTTTGGTGCTCTACATGATATCACAAGACTTTTCAGTTCCTTTTTTATTTATAATAATTAAAAGACACCATTGTTATATTGATTTACCAAAGTTGGAATTTTGTTAGATTTTTATTGCAAAAGAAATTAATTGCCTAAATTTGTATTTTCCGAAAATAATTTAGTTATTTTGTTATTTCAATAAAAATAATGCTGCTTAACTTAATGTTGGTATTTTATTTACTCATCTTGTTGAATAGTTACTATTTTTAATATATCTTAAGCATTAATGCTAATTACACAATCATAGTATCAAAAATTTTACATCAAAATTTTGGGTATATCATACCCACATCATAGCTGGTGTAACAATTTCTCACCTCATTCACGCCGGGTTAGAGGCCTATGAGACCTTCTCACCGCTCCGACTTTTATTGAGAGGAAAGTATTGGGATACTTTTTGGGGCAGGGCTGAAAATGTTGTTGGATAGTGGGAAGTTCGAGATCCTGGTTCAGGTCAGAGCTTAAATTACACAAGAACCTTGTATTGGATAAATGACTTAAGCTAAAAGCTACTTAATTACACATATTATAGGTTTGATATGATTACTTCTACGAAATATATCCTATACCTTTATACACCTTTCAGAAGCTCAGCCGCCTTAAACGAGCTGTTGGGAAGTGTGAGTGGGGTGCCTATTACGTTAGATTTAAAATTTGCATATAAATAGCTTCCAGTCGCGAACATTGAAATAGGTTGAGTAATAAAGAAAAATTATGAAATAAGACGAGACACCGTGAAACCATGTGCATCGCTGACGACGACAATGTTATAATAAATGTGCTTATGAAAACAGGTGGTGATTTCAAAAATGGAATGTGAATTTAATGGAAGTTTCTTCGTCCATAACCTGTGTGATTTGTAAAAACAAAACATCAATTATCAATCCTGTTTTAAGCGCATATTTAATTACTGTTGCCACTTTCTATCATCGCACCGCTCGACATCCACATTATGCTCACACATTGGAATCTTAATAGTCCCGCACAATGCGGTTCCAAAGGAATTTCCTACCGCGTACTCTTCTATTGTGGAATGAGCCCTCTGCCGAGGTATTCCCGCAGGGCTACAGTATGAGGTTCTTCAAAGAAGGAGTAAATAGGTTTTTAAATGGTTAAACGCAAGTCCATAAGCTTCGGTAACAGCTTACCATCAGGCGGTCCGTAGGCCAGTTTGCCATCATCGTGGTATATAAAAAAAAACTTCAGCACGATCACCTAAATTAATACATGAAATGAACCCACAATTCAAACTTTACTCAACTACAATAAAAGCTACATTCAAACGGATTGTCAGTATAAACTGCATTAATTATTTCGCAAAGACAACGCCAGACTGATGGAATTGTTCGACACACAAATTTAAACCCGACTTCATTCATTTTAAGGTTTACGAATGTGTAACCCAGTTACGCTTACAATCCACTCGTCAATCCAATTAGGGGATCGCGTTGTATGAATATTCAGACGATCGGGAACGCCGACTCGATTATCGATAATTCAATGACTCAGATGATTGCGTCGGACCCGATGGATCCACGCTTTAAATTTTTTCCGTACTGGTATGAAGTATGTTGGAAGTCGGCGTTAAACCCTACGGTGGTAGCTCTACAGCTACCACCACATACATGAAGATGAACTTCATGTATGTGAACCTTGAAGTTTAGTTGCTGTCCAGTCCAGTGATGGATCCTACTATCTCAAGAGCATTTGAGTTGTTCAGTGAGGCTGGTTGTTAAATTATCATCAGAAAGTAGTAATCTTTGGCCTTCATGTAAATCGAATCCTTAGATAAGAATCTGGTGGTCATCGGGTGTTGTGATGACCGTTTTTATACTATAATTATCTGATTTGAGCAATTTATATCTAATGAAAGTATGTCAATATAGAAATTTCAGTTTAATTATTAATTCATATTGTTTTTAGATTTCTAAAAAATGAGCAATTATTATTTACTTAATTCTAATGAAACGAACACATTTCTAGCATTGACACATTAAATGTAACATTTTCTTATAAAATAATAATAATAAAATGTATTTATTCAAGCCCCAAAAACAGTTTACAATACTTATGTCAGTCATATTAAAATGTAAATGGCTTATAACTTATTGCAGTGGTTTAGTCCCCTGACTTTTATACTAGGTCAAGCCTGTATTACAAAAGCCAGTGGTTCGGTTACATAAGTAGCATTTCTAAGTTCATGTACGATGAGATAGACGTAACACGGCACATCTGAGACTTAACACTAAAAATACTATATAGATAGTATACCTATAAACGTACAAATAACAAAGTTATTTTAAAATTTGTTTATACGCTCATACAAATTAGGCGAGTTTACATAGTTATGACGTCACAATTGCAGTGTTTTTAGTATGGAGCGTTTTTGAGCGACCCGCGACAGCGCCGCGAACATGTCGATGTATCTTCAAAAGTAATGGGTGCAGGTGTACTGTTGGTTCTACACTTCTATTTCTCACTTAAAAGAGTACTCTTATGATATATATAATTAAAAAAATTGTCGTCTACCCAATTGTCGGTATCAACTGTCCACGACTGCCTCTTGAATTGATACAGGCTCAGTAAGTAGTGACTAGATAATTTTAATATAGAAATGATCGGAGACTTTACACTTCAATAATCCCGGTTCACCAAAGGGCGACTCTTGTAAGCGACCCACCATAACTATTGCATGGTTTCCCCCGCCCGAAAGATACGTCGCCGCCATGGCTAAGACCTTATAGTGGGTCTGGCTCACTTTATTTTATAAAAAATCGCAGACCTTATACTAGATCTAGCTCATTTTCTGAAGAAAAATATTAAATGCACACTTTTGTGCGGGAGATATAAAAAGGTCTGATTATCGTTTGCTAGAATACATAAACATATGTCCTAGACTGATCAGTGGCATGATGTTGTTTTTACCGACGACAAAAAAATTTCATTCAGATGGTCCAGATGAGTATTCATATTATTATCATGATTTGAGGAAAGAAGAGAAAATTTTATCACGTCGTTATTCAGGAAGTGGTGCTGTAATGGTCTACGGTGCGATTTCTTATCACGGTAACATCAGTATTTCTGTTACTAAAGGAAAACAAACTCTATGAAAAGCATATGCATAGCTCTGTCTGTGCCCGCACACAGATGTGACCGGTTAATGGAATTGATTCAAAATTGAAATCATTGAGTAATATAATTTACTTCGGTTGTCATTATGTTTAGTTAGTCATCAGTAGAGATCGGATAATCGGATGCATATTTACCTAAAGTTAAGTTTTGGCTCACAAATTATGGAAGCGGCTTTTTAAAATACATTTTGTTAAATAAAAATCCCGGGAAAATACGGGACTGCAAATTTAACGTAGTGATATTGTTTGAAAATTACTAAATTAGCACGTGGTACTTATTTTCAAAAGACCGAGACTCCGGGTTCATTTATACAACTATGCATACGTATTTACATGAAGTTTAGTTTCAGTTCCCCGTGCGATTTATGAATGTACGATTTATTACATGAAGAGTGTTATACGAAAGTAGTGAGCTAGTTTGACTAAAACAACAATCAATTAAATAATAGAATAAAAAAACAGAAATGGTGAAAAATTTTATTTAACAAAACAATAAAAAGCCGTTTCCATACTTTGTCTTAAACTAACTTTAGGTAAATATGCATCCGATTATCCGATCTCTAGTCATCAGCTTTAGTTTTTTTAATCGATTCGATAGTTTCATAAATATATCGATATATCAAATAAAAAAATTCTTTGCCAAAATATCGATTTATTTCGTTATACCGTATGGCAACTATAGAATAATCGATATATCGCTATTAAATTAATATCCCTAGTTAGCATAACCATAGTGTTGTATACAACTGCGGGTCTCTTAAACAGGCTTCTGTTTAGTTTGAGTTCCGCTGGTACTCTGGGGGGCAATCGCACTAAGAAATCGCAGCTGAAACGAAACCAAATCGTTCCACTCAACCAATCCGAGAGCTAGAATATCACGTCATCGAACAGATGACGTGATATTGTGGCGTTCGGATTGGTTAAGCCGAACGGTTCGGTTGCGTTTCGGTTGCGATTTATTAGTGCGATCGCCCCTCTGATTTAAATACCCATTATTCTGTAGTACTGACTCAATTGTATAATGTTGGGCCATGAACTCGGTGTTTGTAAATATACATAATTATTATTGAAAAATATTCTTGGAGGAGTCCCATTAGGTGGTATCTGTTTGTGATGAACATGGATTAACATGCTCTTTAATCCTTCCAATTTGAACACCAATTGACCGAAACCGAAAAAAATTATCATCAACTCGTGCTCTATAAATTATGAACAAGTGTGTCAGCGTATGTTCCTGGCATTTCCCAGCAGCTTCGCAGTTCACACACCTACATCACAATTTTTGGTACAGAACACGAAATTAGCATAATTCTCCGGATTCCATCTGTTTAATTGCTCCGTCAAACTTGGTGAATATTCATGAGGAGCCGAGGGGACCAGCATTAAAATATTAATATGTAACGTAGCTTCTAAAAATATAGAATTAAGTCGTTTCGTCATGTCGGTTCAAACTTGGAGTGGACATAAGGATATTCATGTTCGTGTGAACTCTTTCTTTGTCGCCTTTAGAGAAAACCTCAGTATATGGGAAAGCATAATATTATACGTCCCCACCAAGGAGTACTAGCTATGCAGCTTTTCTCTAGACTTGAAACTTAAGACAGAAACACGGACAATACTAACCTAAAAATTAGGTATATCAGAGCAAAGAACCCAAAAGAACCCCGGTATTTTTTTCCACAGAAGAGGAGAGGCTGCGAATCCTCACTTCAGCTAAATATCGTGGTAGTTATGTCGGAATACAGATTGATAGGTGCGGTTCGACCGATGTTATCAACTGACCAAACTCAGCCTAAAGACTCCGTCCTAATGGATAGCTTGTAGTTGGTTCATCAAGTAATGCTTTTATTTCGCGCCATTAAATGTTTCTATGGTTAATTTGAATAAAGAAACTCGCGGGTCATGAATTTAATAATACAAACTCATTGTCACAAGATTTTATAATTGGGTGTATTTTCACATTTTTTATGCTAAAGCTTTTACAAAAATGAGAGCTATGAGAGAAACGGCTGGAGTAACGCTGAAAGATGAATTGCACACAGCCATGCGGTGATGTACGTTTGATGCAGTGATGTCTGGTTAATCGACGGAAATCCCTGCCATCACCGATGGAATTACAACTTAAAAGGTGACCTCTTACCATTTTTACCTCATCGCGTGTGTGAACCACCGTATTTTGGAGGATTAATTTTTTTTGACATCCACCTTGGGTGACGTGTGGAGGATGGCTCAGCTTAACGAGTGAACCTATAAATCTATAAGGTAGTGCAAGATACCCGTATCCAAGAAATTTGTGGACGATTCTATATATTTTTTTTTGTTTAAATGTTATATTATAAGAATTTAATTATAAACTTACATATATAAACTTCTTTGTTTAATTTTATCACCTAACCATTTGAAGGTCTGTTTGTATCTATGTGGAGGCGCCCATATCATTAATTCTAAATATCTACATATATCACCAGGTCGGTTCGATTCCGATAAGGATTATACCCACACCCTGATCTTCTTAGCTGGCAAATAATTTTTTTTAAATATCATAACATAAAACGCTACAGTCTTATACAATTAAAGTTCATAAAAAACTCTGTGTAATCCCTCAGACCTCGAGTGCGGTGTGTACTCATACCTTTCATAGCTAAGAAGCTCCTGATCTGTAATTCTCATGAAAGATCTGTTTTCATGCTTAATGCTGAACAAAGCGCACACGCTCTTGATTTAGCCGTAAAACGTAACCTTAAAAATTAAAAAAAAAATGTAACGTTCTGATCGTAAAAACCAAAAGTATACACTAATCACGGGATTCCGGAAGCGTATTACTGATGAGGAAACCAAATTATAAGCCACAAAACATGCTAGGCTAATTGAAATCATCCTCCTATTAGTGTTTTGACACGCACTTTAGTTCCTTATAATAAGTGTTGTTTTTAATGTACTTGATTACATAACTTGTGAGGACTAATTCAATCGTTCGATCTCCAAAACTAGATCTAGGCTACGTTTGATTATAGTATCCAACGAAACCCTATCAAATTCATTCTCGTCCAATTAGTTATCTAGTTACAGAACAGAAATAAATCTCAATTTACAAAACGAGAGTATAAATAGACACAAGATACCTCGTAAGAATAGTTGCGGAAATCTTCAGTAATGAGGGTAGAATTCAGTTTCGCTAAGGCCCGAACACCCTGCGGCGTTTCTAATTATTTTCTTTGTGCCACCTTCTTTGAATCGTTTGCCTCTTTCATGTCCAACGATAAATAACTAAAAAGATTTTCATTATATCCTATGCATAATTTGTTATGTCAAGAAACATCTTTATGCTTCCCGATTTGATGAATTTTAATTTACTGTAATGCTACAAATGTAAAAGATACAGTGTAAAATATTAAAATTATATACAATTCTTAACAATTTAAAAGTAAGGGTAATTTTTAAGAAAATAACAACCGAAACAACCTATATACGATTTACCGAACTGAAATCAATTAGAACACGGAATGGTTAATTATCTATAGGACACCAATCGCACGTCCGTTGCGCACGAACCCGTAGCAAAAAGTGGCGGTCGAGGCGAGCTGTTGTCTGGCGGGGCTTGCGATTGCGCCACCGGTTGTGACGTCACTGAGTAGAGGGGCCGGGCAATGGAGAATTCTCTAACACAATATTATATATGATTCATATTTCTTTCGAAGGAGAATCTCTCAAGTTCAATATTGTTAAGTAATTTATCACAGCGTGGCAAGATGTGGCCTGTGCGCTTAGGTGGCTCCTCAAGCGCAAAGGCTCCCCCGTCTGAGGATTACTTCTATGTCCACGATAACTCCCTACAAGCGTTAATATCCGACCCATAGCTGCCCGGGTTGTCCAAGAGTGATCTGGAGAAATTAGGCTTCCTGTACCTAGATCGCCCAAAATGAGGACAGAATGGACATCTAGGTGGATTAGTGGGTATGCCCTGCTTCCTACCTGATGAGTTCCACACACGCCATTGACAGATACGGAGCGTAAAAGCATTCCTAGCTTAAAAAAAAGGCCCAGAAGTCAAACCACAAAACAAACCGAACAGAAAAGCATCTGCCGCCGTAGATAGAATTGTGACCCCGGATTTCGGAATCAACCCCCGGCAGTCTCAATCATTAGACTAACCACAAAACTACACAGTGGATTGTGAGAAAAAATAAGTTGATGACATATGCCTACAATAAAAAAACCAGCGAGGGGTGAACGTAAACAGGCAGGTGGATAAAACACATATCCATTATTGTTATAGCATTTCCACGTACATATTAAAGTAATTACAACAGCACAGCGGCGGCAATTCTGAGTATTGTCGACATTGCCTTCTGGAGCGACCCGTATGTCATTACTGCATTTCCGGTAGAAGAGGGGACGCTTCGACCTTATACTAGGTACTAATTTTCTTGGTAATGTACAAGGAGCAATTTATTATTTATGTTTGTATCAAAAAGAGCCAGTATAAAATACCAGTGTAAACTGCAAAACTAAGTATTACCTTAAGACTTAATTTTTTTTTCTAAGCTATATAAGTTTTATGTGTGGCAGGGAAGGTATAAAACAAAGTCGCTATTCGTCGTCTGTCTGTCCCTATGTATCTTTAAAACTACGCAACGGATTTTAATGCGGTTTTTTTTAATAGATAGAGTGATTCTTAAAGAAAGTTTCTATGTATAAATACATGCATAATATAGTTGAGAAACTCTGATAAAGGAGATATTTTTTTCTTGTATGGAGAATAGGCCCACTACAAAATGTAACGTTTATTAATGAGACATACGTTAAATAATTTCTTACTAACCCTAGATATTATAAGGAACATTAGCTTGTTTTTATCTAACGGGAATATTGAGAAATCAATTAAAACATGAAGATTAAATAACCTAAAAATTCTTAGTAGTTAGTAGCTTTATTTTGATTTGTATTCAAATTGCTTTTTACGTAAATGCTACTTAACACTTTTTTTATTATTGAAAAATACAATCTTCTTTGGCCACTACCAAACGCCCGAAATACGATATTTAGCGTATTTTGGGCGTTTCACCAGTGTTGCAATGCTCGAGGAGCGTCGACGCGACCTCAAGCATTTACGTTAAAAAAAAAAACAGTATAAACAAACCCCTAAATCGTATTATTTTTTTGCATTCTAAATATGGGATACGGGAAAGAAAACGAAATCAAGCCGTTGGAAACGTAAACACAGCATTCGGTTGAAAACAATTACCGACGTCAATTGGATGTCAGTGTCAGTGTGCCATTCTGTCGCTGTCAAAAATGATGACGCGTTCCGTTTCACGACGATACTGGACTGACGAACTAATAGTTAAAATAATCTAAAATAGTATTAAAATAATTATTGAGAGTTCAATACTTTTAAATAAAATAAAAAAGAAATAATACACTATCCTTTATCTATTATTATATTTATATATTATTTGTATAATATTAAATCATCTTTCATTTTGATTTAAAAAACGTTAGTTCCTGTACCTCAAATGTCAAAAGTCATTACTAAGTTTAATTAATTGATTTTATCATTCCCGTTTCATTTTTACTCATAATATCGTGCAATTGCTTTTAATAATAAATTGATATTTTCGAGTTCAGTAATATCAATAAATGTTGCCGTTTTCTAGTGGGCCTAAAAAAATTATCTCCTTTAGAGGTTTCTACTAAGCAAAACATGTTGTATTGTATAATGACAAAAAAGCTGTGAACAATGTGTATAAGGACATTTTGTAGTAGGTATATTTACATAAGCATTGCCGTGCAAAGCCGGGGCGGGTCGCTAGTGCTTGGTAAAATAATAATAGCCATTCTTAGCATTGTGTCATAAAACTCAATAAACATATTTATGTGTGTCTTACACGTCATTAAAAGCTGGTATTACCTCGAGCTCTCAACTCGAGTCGGTCTGAGATACTCAACACGAAATTTCGAAGCTGATACCAAACTCTCGAATATACTTTTGCATGACATGAACCATGTGTGCTAGGTCATGCTTGAACTTTACTCCATCACCCATATCTTATATATAAAAATGAATCGCTAAATGTGTTGGTAAGCGCATAACTCAACAACACCTGAACCAATTTGGCCAATTCTTTTTTAAATTGTTCGTTGAAGTTCAAGGATAGTTTTTACGGTGTGAAAAATTCGAATAAGTATCGGAAAAACCCTACAAACAGCCCTTTTTTCCCATACAAACGTTTTCTAACTAAAACGTATAGTCAATTTGAGCTTTATAGTTATTCTATAAAGTTCATATTGCAAGCACTCAGTGTTATATCTAAGCAATATAGGTGTGTTCCAAATATCAAAGATTCAATTTGCGCTCTATTAACGCTATATAAAGGTGAAATTCAATCAAATCTATCAAAAAGTGTGCGTGTGTGCGTTGGAGTACAGAATACATCGTTGGAGGATTTAATGTCACGTTCCAAAGTCGAATAGTTTTAAATGTACGTTTTATTTAATTATTTTTTATTCACAACCTTGTGTTCGTGTCAGTTCTGTACAGGAGAATTTTTTGCCTTGATTATAAAATAAGTAGGAACAAAAAACTGGCACTTTACAAATCATTTTGACAGGACGAAGTCTGTTGGGTCCGCTAGTTTACAATAAAAGCAAAATGAGACAAATATAAATTACATGATGAAGAAATGATCAGAAACAAGTAAAAATATAAGTTAAATACGAGGTAGAAATAATACTATACATTATACACAAGGTGTCATCCAGTCCACAAACAACGCCCGATGCCTTTCAACTACGAGTAATTAACAAAATCATTAATTATAATTCATCAGCTCTAGTGGTTAATAAATGATCAATCACATTCTACTATACTGGCACGCGCCCTGTGTCAATTGACAGTTAGAGCTATGATCATTGAATAGTTTTTATTTTATTTCACAGAATTTATAAAGCTTACATGAATTGGAAATTCTGTTTCGATGTCTGAAAGCTGCGAAAAAATGAGCCAGAAATTTCTTTTATGTATAACGTTCTACAATATACCATCGTTTGAGATGATAAATTGTAGTTTTATAAAAGACTGTCACGCCATTTCAAGTTAAAAATACTTTTAACATTTACAAACCACTCATACACTCGTATACAGCACTTTTTAATATCATACAAAAATAAGAATCAAATTAATGTAACGCTTATACATTGGAAAATTATAGTCTTATAAAAGACTCAAAAAAATCATCCGCAGCGTGGATCCGTAGATACTGGCAGCATTTCCCCGTCATAAGGCAATAATAAAACGTTAAGAGAGAAAACTGGAAGCTCTGCAGTCACCAGAACGAACCAAAGAACGAACGAACGAATTCGGCTAGAGCTTTAATTTTATAGAAATAGATTTTGGAACTTCATCATAAACACTAACGTTACTATCATTTTTATGAAACGTTACATTGACGATTTCATTTTTTTTATATCACGAAAGTGGCATACAGGCCTACGGCCCGCTTGAAGCGGTTACCGCACCAGGGGTGTCACTCGCGGGGTGCGATCTCAGATAACCTGCTCGTAGTGTACCCTGGGCAACGTCTTTTGACGGCTAATAGTCTGACAGAGAGCCCCCCGATAGGGGGGGGGGGGGTTGGTATGGCCGGATCCAACCTGGCAGGCCGCTTCTTCTTTTTTCTTCTTTAAAAGGGAGTGGATAAAGGATTTTGGATCGGTGGATGGCCGGAAGTATCCGGCGGCCACCCTCAGCTTGGAGTGGGTGTTTGTCGCCATACGCCGATGGGGTCGTAGTAGTGTCCGCAAGGGTTCCCATGGCCTCATCAGGGCGCGATGCAGCTGAGCGCTCTCCTTCCGGATCGAGCGCTCGCGCCCAAGGCGTAGTGAGGGAGATCGCTGAGGTTTTTAGTAGGTAGGCTTTCTGGGGAGGAGAGCCCCACATAACCACCGATTCTTGGGGTATGTAATTCAATGCATTTTCCTCAGCGGAACAAAAAAAAAGGGTGTCACTCGCGCGTTGCCGAATCTTTAAAAACCTATTTACCAACAGCTCGTATTTTTGCACTTAACTATAAAATATGAAGTTGCTCATTCGCAACTTATTGATAAAACATATTTCAGTACAAGCGTCGGCGATCGCTTTCCGCTAGACTTCCCCTGGCATCGGCCCAAATCGAGAGCCTTATCTGTCAGATAAATACATAAGTCAGCGAAGTAAATACGCTGTAAACTTCAACGAGATATATCGAAATTCAACGCAGAGGTATAGACGCAAAACGATTATTTGAGGAGGCCTCCGACCGCTAGTTAAGGCTGCGGGTTCATTGGTTACAAATAAGCGATTGTAATTTAAAACTCCTTATTACCCTAACTTCATAGATAATTATTAATCAGGTATTTTATTATGTTATATAAAGTTTTCGTACTTCGTTAGGCGGAGAGTGAAAATTGATATAATTTTAATGTAGAATTAATTACACTTTTTCATCAAAACATCATACACTCTTTCTTTTACTCGCCATGTTTACAGATCAAAAATTCAAACGCAACTAATAATACAAAACAAAAAGTTAGCCCATAGCAATCAGACCATCCAGTAAGTAAACGTGTTCTAAGCAATAACTGAACACATTTCTAAGAATTCTATTGTGTGAAATATTTACGACTCTGTATCAGTAATGTTAAACACATTACTGATACAGAGTCAGTCAAGGTCAGTGAAATAAATGTTTAGTGGAGTCTAAATAACGTATGTATTGTTTCGCTATTTAGAATAGTTGCTACGCTATAGATAGTGTTTCAACACCAGGATAATAATGTGAAACAAACAAATTTTAGTAAATTCTACGTTACGTAGAAATTACTAAAATTACAGGGTTTATCTTTAAATAGAAGTTCGCTATACGGAGTATACACTGCATATTGTAGAGGGAAAGTGGCTTTAACCGCCTACAATACTCGTGGCTCCTGCAAGATTCGCAGTCGATCTGAGCTACCACGACGAAGGTGTATAGTTACAGTACACAGTCATTTTAGATCTTAGAACTTTAGGCACAGGCTGAGTTTAGTCGGTAGGTCACGTGGTCAGACCGGTCTGGCCGCGTGGAGTCTGACATAACCTCCGTGACACTTGCCGTTGCGGGGGTGACCTGGGCATGTTTCGTGCTACTTGTGATGGATTCTCAGCCTTCCTTTCCTGAGGAAAAAATATCATGTTATTCTTCAAACCGGTTTACAGGAACTTTTAACTCGTAACCGAGCCGAGGACGACAACTCTTTATCTCGTGTTTATATCGGCTGATGACCTAGATTCAACCATTGACGCACGGAAATTATTGACCTCTTTACGCAATCAGTGACGTTATACTCAGATGGTTTATATCTCCGCATCAAATCCGCCACACTTGTTGACGTTACCGCCTTGAGCAAGGCGGTAACGTCGACGTGGTCAAAATTGATGGAATGAGGCTTAATTACTAGTTACATTATGATTCAGTGCTTTGTAACTTATGCATATTATATGTACCACAATACACATATTATCAACGCGTTCTTGATGTTACGGTGGTCGAATATAACTTAATTGAGATCCCTACATGATCTTCTGAACCAGAACCTTAGACGGTAAATAATAAGCAGGCGAATATGTTAGGACTCCACACTGGATGTCAAAGAACCATAATTTTAAGAGGCCTACGACTTATCGATAGTTGAATTCTTACGATTGAGTGAGATATGAAAGCCATATCTGATATTTCTATCATTTTGATTGTACTGGTTGCTGAGATATAAAATCGAATGTGATGGTACAGATTTTTGCAGTTATATCCTCTGCAGCAACATTGTCGCTTTAATAAAAATATATCGCTGCCGCTCATAACCAAGTCCTTAGTTTCACAAAGCGATCGCGCCTTCCAATTAACAAGTGGATTTGTCAAACTAAATAGACGCTACGAACTGTATATAGCAAAATTTTCGCAAACAATTAAATGTTCCGAATCGAGGCTTTGTTTACTTTGTTAACGGAGAATGGATTAAAAGTTTAATACAGTAGCATTGCGGACTAGTGTCAACTATTTCTGCGGGGATTCGAATTCATTTGGCGAAGAATTAAGCTCTTATTTTTATTAATTTTATTCATTATTATCTTAATTTTAACTAAGATACGCTCACTGATGAGCATATGCCTCCACGTCGATTGGTAAATAACAAATGGCCTGCGTTTAATTTCACAAATTTTATTATAGACTCAATTCTTGACAGGCAATCGACAGCGGGATATATAACTTAATTAGGGCTCCGTACATCCAAAGGTCAAAACGGAACCTTATAAGATCACTTTGTTGTCCGTCTGTCCGTCCGTCTGTCAAGACTCTTTTTCTCAGAAACGCGTCGAGATATCAAGCTGAAATGTTTAGAAACTACAAGAAAGGATTTGATTTAATAGTTAGCAACGTGCACTCTAGTTTTAGCTATAGTGCACAGTGCACGTTGCACTGTAGTTTTAGCTATAGTGCACGGTGCACGTTGCACTGTAGTTTTAGCTATTGTGCACAGTGCACGTTGCACTGTAGTTTTAGCTATAGTGCACAGTGGACGTTGCACTGTAGTTTTAGCTATAGTGCACAGTGCACGTTGCACTGTAGTTTTAGCTATAGTGCACAGTGCACGTTGCACTGTAGTTTCGTTGAAGCAGCCCGGCCGATGTGACCAGCTCTACTGACCAAACTCAGCCTAAAGCCTTGGTCCTAATGACCCTACAGCTTATAGCAAGAGTGACCGGATATCAGATACTCAGGTCTCCTACCTCTCAAAGCAGTGAAAAATCCAATTTTCAAATTAACGCAATAAAAAGATATTGCCGTTTATGTTATGTATTATGTAGCTGATAGATTTTTTTAATCACTATGATGGCAAACAGGCCTGATGATAAGCGCTTACCATAACTTATGGACACTTGTAACACCTGGGGTGTCACTCGCGCGTTGCGATTCCTTAGAAAACCTATTTACTCCCCTTCTTTTGAAGAACCCCATACTACGCCTGTCGATACTAATTATGAAGTATTCTCCCAAAATACAGTATTTTTGTTATACTGTAAATACGGAATATTGAAATTTAATACACATATGTGTAATAAAAACCCACACTTTGACAACTTTATCAATTCCGAGTGTAATAGAATGTACTACTTCCCAGAGATATGATTGTTATAAAAAGCCTTAACCTGTTACTAAATCCACAACGAAGAAACGATTAATTCGCATAATCAAATAAATTATGATCACAAAACTAATTTTCTCAAGCGTACACGGAAATATTATTACTATTTCTAAATGAAAGACCAAATACGATGAAATTACGTTTTTTTTTCAAATTCCCGCTGAATATAACATTTTAAATACCTACATATTTCGAAATTAAGTATATTTCAAAATTTATTTATTTGAAAAAGAAAGTATTATCAATTAAATTTATTGGTTAGAGTTAAATAAGTATGTATATTAGTCGATGTGATTAATTAATATGATTTGTGATGAAACAGGTGCGATTGCGTTAGGTATTAAAAAAAAAATCAGTAACCACCATTAGAAGGCTACTAATTATGAATTTGTGACCGTTCAATTCCGTCCGTCCGTTCAATTCTCTGTAGCAGTTAGCTCATAAACAGAAGACCCCAGTCCTTGCTACGATTAGTAGCAATGAACTTAACGTCTACAACTCCATGCCTACGAATACTACGCCGCCGCGGCTACGTAGATCTAAGGGCTCCCGCACACGGGCCACCGGCCACAACCACAAAACGCTGGCACTGGCATATTTCTTGTAATTTTCATACATTTTATATGGACTCGCCGCACACGGTTGCCGCCGGTGGCGGCCACACGCCACAAATCGTCGCAGCTTGCTTCTTGTGGCCCGCACCGGACACTACACGCCTACACAAAAAGCCGCCATACGCCCCTCTCTCCCTTTCAGTAAACTATCCAATAACTACGGTTTCGTTTTCTACGACGACGTCTTTTTATCAAAAGTATCGCAATTAAACCTTCTTCGTCCCAAGTCTATTATGATTAGAGATCGGATAATCGGATGCATATTTACCTAAAGTTAATTTTTGGCTTACAAATTATGGAAGCGGCTTTTTAAAATACATTTTGTTAAATAAAAATCCCGGGAAAATACGGGTCTGCAAATTTAACGTAGTGATATTGTTTGAAAATTACTAAATTAGCACGTGGTATTTATTTTCAAAAGACCGAGAGTCCGGGTTCATTTATACAACTATGCATACGTATTTACATGAAGTTTAGTTTCAGTTCCCCGTGCGATTTATGAATGTACGATTTATTACATGAAGAGTGCTATACGAAAGTAGTGAGCTAGTTTGACTAAAACAATAATCAATTAAATAATTGAATAAAAAAACAGAAATGGTGAAAAAATTTATTTAACAAAACAATAAAAAGCCGTTCCCATACTTGTCTTAAACTAACTTTAGGTAAATATGCATCCGATTATCCGATCTCTAATTATGATACTGCATGCCTGGGTTAAAAAAAGTAGTAGCTACCGACCACAAGTGGCGACCACCGGCCACAAGTAGCTGTAGCGCGCTTCAGCTACTTTTGTAGCTGCGTCTAGCTTCTCGTGGCGGCGTTTAGAGCGAGTACACATTAGGCGCTCGGCGTTGCGTTGAACGCGCGTTGATAGCGTACATACAGCGCGCTTAGTACGGCGTTTAACGAGCGTTACCAAGGTGTCCATACTCAGCTCAGTTCGAAAATGGACGTCGATGTGATTGGTTGTGTGTGGCTTTTATATCGTCGCTATAGAAGACGACGGCAGAGACAAAGAGACGACTACACGAACTACACGAGAGAAATTCGCCAATTATTTTGTAAACGAGGGAAAATTACATTGGCAAGACAACATGATTTAAGTAATTACCAAATATGACGAAATTATAGGAAATATAATAAATAATTATACTCACCCAACAGCTTTTTCTTTTCTAAATTTCTTCACAATCGCTGAAAATTTTAACAATCTCTTCCCAGTTCCTTTTTTTTATTGTTTTGTTTTTATAATCAGGACTTTCCATATCCCATATGGCAGGACCCTTTTGGATTTCGTCGATAAATAAGTCTGTATCGAACTGGTCGGTCTCCATTTTGGTGTGAATATGCGTGCACTCTACACGAAAGCGCGCGTTCAAATGTACAACACAATGACGGCTCATATATCTCGAAGCGCGCGGCTGACGCCCTCCCAACGCGCGTTTGAACGAAAATATCAAAGCGCGCGTTTGACGCGCGCTTGATCCGAAACGCGCGCTTGCATGTGTACGCCTAGGTAAGAACTACTGATTCTCAAAACGCGCGTTACCAAAGCGCGCGCTTCAAAACGCCTAGTATGTACTCGCTCTAATGGTTGTTTGTGGCCCGTAGCTCGTGTGCGGCGACAGTAATCTTGCACGATGATGTGTAAACAACGAAGTGACAAAATCTTATCCCATCTTGCTTCATTATGCTATTAGAGAGGGAGAAGAAATGCTATTTGACACGTTTTCCCCGCAAGTACCATTTACAATAACCAACAAATATGACATTGCACTTGTATTAAAGTTAATGGCTATAGAAAAAATATATATTATATGTGCAAGTTAAGGTTACAATTAAATCTCCGAATTAGGATATGACAACTAGTTATCTTGCCTTCAACGCTATGTTATTACTCGTACTTAGTTTAATGTCTTAATTATTAAATCAATAAGGCAAACGTTAGTATGCAATATACCTATACATATATATATATATATATATAATATATATATATTATATATATATATATATAATATATATATATATATATATATATATATATACTATATATATATATACATAAATATATATATATATACTAGCTGACCCGACAGACGTTGTCCTGTCAAATGTCTCAAATGTCATGTTGTCTTCAATGACTAACACACGTACAGAAGATTTATGTATATAAAGATGAGATATATATATATATATAAATAATTTATCAATATTATTTCTCTAGATATGTAACTGCAGTCGCCTATAGTAAAAAAAATTCTGAAACCGCTGCAGAAAAACCACGGTGTAACCTCAGTGCTAAATTGTGACATGTAGAAACATGGTAACCAATAATAACGTATTAAGTATAATAATTATTAAATTACTATTAAGCGTATTAATACATTAAGTATAATTAATCAAATTAAATACCAAAACGGAAGTAGGTACCCAAGCACACGAAATTTGTTGCAGCCGATTTGGATAGATTTTTATATAGGCTCTACCATTAACTTAATCCGTACCATTTAATTCAGTAATATTTATAAAAACCTGAGTCAATTCAAGTGTAGATAAAATATTGATATTTATGTTTATGTTAAAGTATTAACAGAAATTGTTGACTCATAAATATACGAGTATAAGTGAAAAATCCTAAAAGGCAAAGCAAAAACTAATATCTGTAGCTGTAACCAACTTAAGAAAACCAAGTAAAGCAATTCAAAGAAATCAAGCTATATAACTAAGCAGCAGTACAGTCTACACGAGTTCAACACCATTTTAAATAGTTAAAAGGGATTATTTCCCCGCAAGTACAAAATAAGGAAGCAAACCTTTCGCAGTCAGCAAATAAAGGCTCTCTGTTAACAAGTCTTGAATAAAAGAAGCATCCATTTACCTCTGCGACTCCCTCGGGGTCTGATCTGGTCTCCGACAATCTTATAAGTGCATAACATCGATCGCACACACACATGCTCGCAAATAAAACAAAATGCATCCCTCTAGACAACAAAGACTTGCTCCACAAACTTAACTTGAACCTCGCCTGAATAAAAACCACCTTTACAGCCTTCTAATAAATGTTAGTAACACCGCATTTTAAACACTTCCCGGATAAGTGAAGTCTAAACTTAATTGCGTTTACGGATTTCATGGCGGCGTTTGCAGTTTTATTTTTTAATTTATTATTTTATAGCGTATTATGAGTTTATATCGTATGTTTTAGGTTTATTAGGGCTAAGACAAGATTATTTTCGATATATTAGATATATAGAAATGTCAAGTTGTATATACGTTTACACAAGATATTAGAAATCTGTTTTAGTTAGTTATTGAAAAGATAGTCAGATGTAAATCCTTATTAAGCGCTATAAAATATTAATGCAGCGGTCTAAAGATTAGGTACTGTTGAAGCAGCAGCGGATTTGATTCCCACACACGACAAATCTACACTTCTATATAAAGAGATATACATATTTCAATGTATTTTTTTGTTTGTTTATTTGTTCGCTTTGAATAGGCTACGAAACTACTTGATGAATTTGAAAAAATATTTCACTGTTAAGAAGCTATCGCTCTATCTATGGTGAACATAGGCTATATGAAATTTAAAAAATTAAAGAAAAAAAAACCTTTTTAAAAACAAGGTTTTATTATTTGTTTATAAAATGTTAAAAATAAAAAGTTAAAAATAAAATGAACTAAAAAGTTAAAATACAACACAACATTTTCCTCAAGCTATCACAATGTAACACGCTTTTATTTATAAATGGGGACTATGATAAAGAGGGGGGACGAGATTGAATAATTATGTATGGTGAAAAGTTTTAGTGTTAAAATTAAATAAATTTGTACAATATGGAATTATTTTGTTCTAGACGAAGACGCTTATTTGTCGTTAAAGGTTACAATCAAGTTACAAAGTGTTATATTTCTTTTTAGAGTTAATTTATTTTTAACTCTTTAGTTTATTTTATTTTTAACTTTTTAGTTCATTTTATTTTTAACTTTTTAGTTCATTTTATAAACAAATAATAAAAGCTTGTTTTTAAAAAGGTTTTTTTTCTTTAATTTTATTTTTAACATACTTAAAACCATATGGAATCTACTCCACTGTACATGTATAATTTCGAACAGCTGCACCTACGACACAATGTAATCTTAGTATAGGCCTGCGTTTTTTTAAGAAAATAGAAAGTATCTACATACCATATACTTTACATATACTTGAAATTTTTATTCAAGTGGATATTTTAATATTATATAAAAACAATACTTAATCAACATCCAGACATTTGAAGTCAAAACAATTTGACTATTGCAAAGATATTTCATAACCGAATTGTTTTGGCGAAATCCAAGTGTGCGAAAAGTACTCATAAGAGTCTCATACACTACTTAGATGAAAATGAAAACTGTATTATTAGATCTTAAAACAAATCGTTTATTTTTATTAACACATTTCGTGCTCCCCACTCGGGTCCGAGTAGGGCGAGGCTATAGCTAGCGGCTCCCATTCGGATACAAGCGAGCGTCCTTTTCATTTTGTAGTAGTCAGTAAACCGATCCGAGTGCTCGGCACCCAGCATGCTGTGTGCCGACCACTCGGATCCGAAAAATGAGTTTGTTATTGAAATAATAATACCCAGTCAATCCGCGTAACACAGAATATCGTCGACCCAGACACGTCCTTTCTGACCCTCCCGACTCATTGACGCTGGCTCTTCAAACCTTGCGAGAGGCGGCATCTGCGCCGCCATCTCTTAGTTAGTCCATACTTCGCAGCTTGCTGCACATGTACGAGTAGGCCCCATCATTTCAAGGCCGGACCCACTTTGGCGTACCAAGCCTTCATTCGCGCATATGTCCTCTTCGGAGGGCAGCGCTGACGTGCCCTCTCCTGAGGGTGCGCCAACCATTCCATTCAAGCCGTAGGGCCATTAGGGCCAAGGCTAGGCTGAGTTTAGACGGTAGGTCTGTGTGGTCGGGCCGCCTCGACAGCACTAGGAGTCCGACATAATCAACGCATCCCTGTTTGCCTGTTGCGTTGGTATCCATGAGGATTCTCAGCCTATAACAATATACATTTATCCATATTTTCAAACATTCACATGTACTTAATCAAAATTCGCCTTAAAAAGTTTTGGTTCCCAGCTAGTATTTTTTATTTATTTTGTAAGCAGTGAATGTGTTAAATTACACTCTAGATTTTGTTCTCTATTAGCCATACTATCGAATAGTGTAACAACACAGGATCTGATATTATTTTTTTCGATATCTATACGATTCGATTCAGTCGGTATACATTTAGGGTTCTATGAGTTTATTTAAACTGAAACCATACATAAAATCTACTTAATTAAATTGAAAATACTGTTTTACATAAGTAAACGTACAGTTACCAATGCTATATGAACAATTAGTATATAGAAAATGTTTTAAGGAATCACTAATAAAAATTTCATAAAAGGTGCTTGAAATCAAACGGATATCAACTTTTCTTTGAGTTTTAAAACGTAATTGCAAATGGTCGGCCGAGGTTACTGGTGTCACAGTGCCGGTCGAAACAGTTCGTTTTCTTATAGAAAACGGCATTTTATTTAGGAAAATGCAATATTAATATATATAATAAACTGGCTAATGTTAGGGCGATACTTTTGAATTATTTATATAAGTATTTTGTATTATTTTTCGTCCCTCGGTATTCAATTTTTACGATTCTTTATCAAAAAACTCCGTTTCTTCAATAATTTGTTAGTAATTTGATATATACGCACAAAACATAAATAAAAACTTGATAAAACTTTGCTAATAATAGTTAAATGCAAGATAACGAAAAATAAAATAAAATTCAAACAGACAATAAAACCGCCTCTTGTACATTTGCTATTTGTTGTTTTTTTGTCTATGTTCAATATGTTTTTGGAATGTAATAAAGAGTTACTCGTATGTTACGTTATACAGTTATTCATGGAAAAGTGGAACTAATTAAAATGAATAGATTTTAAGAAAGCCTTAAAGAACTTTCTGAAGCACGGACAGATAGAAAAAAGAAAGAGCTACTTTAGTTTCTTACTTAGTACAAGCATTTGGGAGTAAAATATCCTTTCGTTACCGAAGTTGCTGGATGCTGGTGCCTCAGGATCAGTTGTTATTGAGATCCTTGACCTTTCAAGTAGCCTGCAAATCTCAATTAAAATAATCGTTACAATGCTGATCAAAGTAAATAAACTTATACAAACCTTATATAGTTAAGAAAGAAGATAAATAGTTAAAATTACTAGAGCATCGGTGACACTGCGATCTAAGTATTGGTATGAGGACTACTCGTAAATCGAATCGGGAATCCAGGAGGCGATCCCGCACCCCGCCACGCGCCCCGATATGGGCTGGAAGGACACCGGGGGGTTTTTAGTGGGTAGGCCGATCTTCTACTGAAAAGTCCCACACACGACCGCGCCTAGCCAGCGCGGTGACAACGTGCATAAGGAGCACGTTCCACCCGAAAAAAAAAAAAAAAAGGAGGCGCCCGCCAACGTTTCTTACTAATATCACAAACGCGAAAGTTTGTATGGATGGATGTAACTCTTTCATGTAAAAACTACTTAATGGATTTTAATGGAACTTTACAGTAATGTAACTTGTACGTCAGAATAAACAGATACGAGTAGGCTACAATGTGTAAAGATATACGCCACGCTAATATAAGCTACTCGAAATACTTATCCTGTGCAGACAATGACGCGGGCACTAACAAGTTTTCTCATATATGTATATTTATTTGAGGCTTCTTTTTATTTTTTGTTCCGCTGAGGAAAATGCATTGAATTACGTACCCTGGGAGCCGGTGATTATATGGGGCTCTCCTCCCCAGAAGGGGGAGACCTACCCATTAAAAACCTCAGTGATCTCCCCCACTACGATTGAGCGCAAGCGCGTCATCCCATAGGAGAGCTGCATCACGCCCTGTTGAGGCCATAGGAACCCTTGCGGGCAACTACCACGACCCTGTCGGCGTATGGCAAATAGCGCCCACACCAAGCCACCTTGTAGGTGGCTGCCGGATATCTCCGATCATCCTTCGACCCAAAATGGGTCGCCTGGACGATAACAACCCCCTCTTAAACAAGAAGGGGGGTTCGCCCTTCCGTCACTGGCCATTAGATGCGGCCCGCATTATCTGACATCGCACCCCTTATCAGACGCTCCTACGGTGAAGGAAAACATCGTGAACCAACCAGTTCACACATGTAAAGAAATTCAAAAATCAAACAATCCGCCGTCAGAATTGTCAACTTTTTTATTTGATATATTGACAAACAAACACTCACCTGATGGT
Organism: Scirpophaga incertulas; assembly: GCA_036419045.1. NCBI lineage: Eukaryota > Metazoa > Arthropoda > Insecta > Lepidoptera > Crambidae > Scirpophaga > Scirpophaga incertulas. The sequence goes on from CM071627.1 coordinate 37,166,445, forward strand.
AAGTAGTTACGCCTGTAGTGCAAAAACTACAGAATAACGTTCACTGTAGTTTTTGCCAACATGTGACAGAAAATGAAAAGACACAGTACCCATTCATTTCACAGCCTATTTTAAGCTCCACAATGGAACAGTAAAGCGAACACTGCTACAAACACCCAAGTAGACTATACCAGGTCTGGTATAGTCTTCCTCCAGTAATCTCCAGTCGTAAGGTCTAATCTATCATAACCAGTTCGGGCAGACTCGTGCCCCTCGTTCAAGCCTGATCTGCGATGACAATAGTTCAGGAAGAGCCGAGATACCTGCTACTAGATACCTGATACTACCTAACACTACCGAGTATAAAATATCTCATCATTTCAGCCAATAGACGCCCACTGTTGGACATAGGCCTTCCCCAAGGATCTCCACGCAGATCGGTCCTGCGCTGCAACCGTCCAGCGCCTTCCCGCGATCTTCATCGAATCGTCGGTCCACCTTGTGGGAGGCCTACCAACGTTGCGGTGTCCAGCATATGCCTGCCGCTCCAGGACCTTTCCGCCCCAACGGCCGTCAGTCCTGCGAGCAATGTGCCCCGCCCATTGCCACTTAAGGTTCGCAATTCTTCGGGCTATGTCGGTGACCCTGGTTCTTCTGCGGATTTCATCATTTCTGATTCGATCACGCAGAGAAACTCCGAACATAGCCCTCTCCATTGCCCTCTGTGTGACTTTGAGCCGCCTTATAAGGCCCATTGTGAGTGGCCAGGTTTCTGTTCCGTATGTCATCACTGGCAACACGCACGAATCGAAGACTTTCGTCTTGAGGCACTGCGGTAGATGGGCCGCAAAAATGCCGCGTAGCTTCCCAAACGCTGCCCAGCCGAGTTGGATCCGCCGTTAAATAAAATATCTCGTATAATAAAATTCTACGGCACACTTTTTACACTGTGCCGTGGTGTATCTTGGATGGTTAGTAATTAAAAATGTTGGAAGTCAATTAAAGTTGGTCCAGTCAGTCCAGTCCTGAGCCGTAATGATTCGCGTAAAATCAAACTTTGGTTATACGGCACAATGTCTCCAGTTAAGTGGTTATCGATCGGTATTCTTTCAACGGGTTCATTGTTTGAAAACTCTTTCTGAGAGGGCCGGAGATTACACGCTGATTGCTACTTACTTGAGTTGAACCAACGGGCATATTAATTGGAAACTATAGATTTTTCAGCCGACGATAAAGGCAAATATCTCTAGAGTATAAACTTTAGAGGCTTAGTGCGATATTATACTAGATAAATTTTGTTGAAACAAATGTATACCTCTTTCTTGATTGATCGTGGAACACGGAGAAATAGGTTATTATAAATTCGCCGCCTCTGACATTTCATAAAAAGTATTGCATTGAATCTTTTAAGTGATAGTGGTACTCTTGCTTTTGAAATATTAAACTGATTCAGTTCAGTAGTGTCACAGATATGTTAGTGTAGCTCGTTTAAGAATATACATTGTATATATCTAATAATATATCTGTGACACTTCTTTCGTTATGGGATGGGTTAGGGCAAAATAACAAAGCATTGTGCTGTTTTGGATCTTTTTATCACCACAAGTTACAATATTCGTTTATTGTTATAATTGATTTTGAATTTTAAAAATCCTTACTTATAATATAAATACGAAAGTTACTCTTTCTGTCTGTCGTGCTTTGATGCCACAGCTAATGTACCGATATAAATTAAATTTGATACACAATTTAAAAAAGTACATGGCATTTTTATTGCGAAAAAGGCTGTGAGGTTCGGGGGAGAGGCGACTTGGTCAACACAGCATGTTGAATACTGACCATGTCAATTATTTTATTTGCATTTTTATATCCATATATTATTTTATTACGTTCATTAGGTGTATGTGTATAAATGAATTCATCGTTAGTTTTATACATAATTTAATTGGTCAGATAATATTCGTACTGTGACAAACTCATTGGAAATTCACCTCCTTTCTTATCTAATTGCCAGGATTTGAAACGCGGTGTGTAAAGAACAATCGACGGTATCACTTCCAGTACGACCTGCCTCATAACAACTTGTATTAGCTCTTATACAATACAGAGGTTGAACTATAAGTTTGTTTGTATTTTAAAGATTCGAAATTGATCCACTGAAGCCGAGCAGGACGTTGTATGGTAAAAGCACCTGTTACGAACTCATTGGAAGAACGCTCTCTTTCTTATCTATGGTAAGTGTGGCAGGATTTAAAATGAGAACGCGACGCCTCAGGAGTGGAAGGCTGAGAATCCATTACAAGGAGCACGAAAGGTACCCAGAATACCCCCCAACGGCAAGTGTCACGGAGGTTATGTCTGACTCCACGCGACCAGAGCGGTCTGACCACGTGACGTACCGACTAAACTCAGCCTGTGCCTAAGTTCTAAGAACCATATAGGCAAATCGTGTGGGCGACCACTATCGGTAACATAGGGATACTACTAAGCTTCATAGACTATGATATATTCTATCTACTAACAATATAAAAATCATGATATTTTAAATTACCAGCCCTCGGACTCGCAGCGTAAACAAAAGCTCAAGTTCAAGGTAATAATAACAAAGCATCCCCATGTCCAGATGCACAATATTAAATTTTAAAAGCGAACAGATCAAACGATACGTCCACCCTCGTAGTCAGACACAAAGGGCCCCTCGTACAAATACAGCTCAGGGCACAATCCATTAAAAACTGCCCTAATTGGAAATAACGGATCCTTTTATTAATTGCACATTGATTCAGTGTTTGTGCAGAAAGGCGAAAGCACATAGATTCAGTCCCTGTTTGTTCCACCCTTCCCCAATCCGTCTCTCGTCTAGATTTATCATACACTTCGGGTTTGCAGGCGACCGATTTTTCAATCTTTTATTTCATATCTAGCGGACCCGACAGACTTCGTCCTGTCGAAAAGATTTGTACAGTGGCAGTTTTTTGTTCCTAATTATTTTATAGATAATGTCGCATAGCCAACCAAATCGCAACATTTTGTGGCTATTCAATTTTGGAACGTGACATTAAATCCTCCAACGATGTATTCTGTGCTCCAACGCACGCACGCACACTGTTTTGATAGATATGATTGAATTTCAACTATATGTAGCGTTAATAAAGCGCAAATTGACTCTTTGATGTTAGGAACACACCTTCATTGCTTAGACAACAGTGAGTGCTTGCAATATGAACTTTATATAATAACAATAAAGCTCAATTCGACTGTACGTTTTAGTTAGAAAACGTTTGCATGGGAAAATAAAAGGGCTGTTTTTAGGGTATTTCCGATAATTATTCGAATTTTCCTCATTGTAAAAACCCTCCTTGAACTTCAACGAACATTAACAAAAAAGAATTGGCCAAATTGGTCCAGGCGTTGTTGAGTTATGAGCTTACCAACACATTTTGCGATTCATTTTTATATATATATAAGATATAAATCTCTCCCAGTGTGTGTACGCTTAACTCTTGATACAGTTCACCGTAATAGATATTTAAGCCTCAAACTTATTACCTTTATACAAATAAGTTTCAGATCTAAATACAGGCTTACTACAACAAACCTTTATTATAACAGAAAAAAAAAACATTGGATTAATACACATGTTTATACAATTTTGAAATGTCGACGGTAGTTATAGAAGCTAGTGCGTACACCGTAATAAGGTAGAATTTACAGCATATTAAAACTGTTCCAAAAATTTTATCAGCCTATACATAAAAAATCGTGATCTCTGTAGAATTTTAAATGTGATAATTTTTATGTAAGTATATTTTATAATTGAAATATGATACTAATTTGGTGGCACTTTGTATGTTAGCGAGTCGAAATAAAAATTGCAAAATTTCAGTGTGAAAAATTTAATCGCTTTATCTTCACTTCCTTATATTACCTTATAATAAATTGCATTCTTTTCTTAAATTTAAGTATAGCTTACAGATAAAGCATTACAGTTTCATAGAAATAACGTGAATTAAAATTGCATTTAAAGTAAATGATACTGTTTATATGGCCAAGTGGTTTTCGGGAACATATCTAAAAATCTGCTGATTCTGCCGAATACCACGATTTTCTAATACAGACTTCAGAGCCCCCTAGCGGGAAAGTGAATCGTTAACTTTTTTTGCGGCCAGTACATTTTTTGCTCAGCTCGACCAGGAGAACAACATATCCAAAATTTAGACCTGGCTCCCGAAAACCACTTGGCCATATAAACAGTATCATCTATTTTGCTCGTAGAAGTCAATTATAAATGAATAAATTCTTCTTATACTCACACCAATCGGCCAAGCTCAAAGAAAGCACTATAAGGCTTGTGTTATGGGATCTAGGATAACGGATAGACATACATATTTTAATCATACATAGATTTGTTTACGGAATTATTTATAACATGACTTGGCACACACTTACGTATTCATCATACACATTATGCTTCCAACCGGATTCGAATTTGGGACCTCACTCAGTCATTATACAGTTAATCCCTACTAATATGTTATTAGAGTATTAGTAGAGATTTCTAAGTAACTTTTGGAAAATCATTGTCCAAACGTACATACACATGAAGTTGTTCAGAATATATAGTCTAAAGTCATCAATTGATAAAATGTATTTGATGCAATCGTAATAACATCACGACAATGTTGATTTATCCGCGTTCGCTGCGCGCAAATTTTCGCCAGATCGATAAACGCAACTTGATATGCAAGGGTTGGAGTAGAGTACATATGTAGTTAAATAGGCGCTTTTTAATACTTTTTGTGATGGACCATAAAGGATTAATCGACAACTGGCGATATTGGGCTTTATTTGGTTCGGTACAACGGTCATCCAATATTAACATGCCGGCGTCATATCTACGCAACACGGGCTGCAGGGGGGACGGTAAGCCGGATTTCGAGCGTCGCTTGGAGACCGCTTGTATATTTATGTACATGTAGCATGATCGCAGACTACCGATCTTCGAATTACGACGTGTAATCGTTAACTATTAGCGACCCGCCCCGACTTCGCGAGGGTGTAATGCTGATACTACACTACAGAAAAACAGTGAGCGTTGTATATAATCGTTTGCAATGTAATTATTTATGACACCACATTAAAAACCTGGAAAATAAAAGTATTTTCAACACACTTCCTCATAAAGTGGCTCTAATCCCATGGCAATTAAGCCATAATGACACTTATAATCAAACTGTGACTTTTTCATTCACGAATGAGTAATAGTTTTTTTTTTAATATTATTGTTGAGTTACGCTTACATCTGCGCTAAAAAGCTATCCGCGAAAAGCCCAAAAAAAAAAAACTCATTTTTTAGTCTATGGCCGATGCGCGCGCATAGGAAAACTAATTAATTTTTCCCGCTATTACGAAATTTATTAGTCTATGGCTGATGCGCGCGCATAGGAAAACTCATTAATTTTTCCCGCCATTACGAAACATTTTTCACAACTCGTCTCGTTTTCTCTTTTGTAGTTATTTAGTTATTTATTAATTAAGATGTCTGCAAATACAATTTATGAAGAAACTGGTTTTTTATTTACGTATTATTTTATTCAGAAGTGTGTTGAAAAACGTTGTATGATACACGTGTGTATTGATGATTACGTCCTCGGCTCCTTAAGACCTTCGCCTGACGGCTCGGACCTCAATGTACCATAATGTACTATTCTCCACTAATTAATGGATGTTATCATATATGTAAAACTTCCTCTTCAATCAGTCTATTTATTAACCCGCATCAAAATCCGTTGCGTAATTTTAAAGATTTAAGCATACATAGCGATATAGGGAAAGAGTTTTCTACTATGTAGTGATTAACTGTGTACTTGTAATAGCTGAATGGGGTCCCAATTTGAAGTCCCAATCTGGGCAGGTATTTGTATGATGACTACGAAAATGTGTGCCAAAAAAAACACAAATACAAAAGAATTGTTATTTTTTTTTATGTGATACAACTGAGGGGCTATCGCACTAATAAATCGCAACCGAAACGAAACCGAACCGTTCGGCTTAACCAATCCGAACGCCACAATATCACGTCATCTGTTCGATGACGTGATATTCTAGCTCTTGGATTGGTTGAGTGGAACGATTTGGTTTCGTTTCAGCTGCGATTTGTTAGTGCGATTGCCTCCCTGGTGACATTCGCTTGCAGTGCAAAAACTATAGCGCACGTTGCTAACATCCTTACTAATATTATAAATCGGAAAGTGAGTTTGTTTGTTACGCTTTCACACTGTAACTATTGAACCGATTGCTTTGAAATTTTGCGGACGTAAAGATAAAAGTCCGGATTAAATAATAGGGTCCTTTTTGTCCCGGAAAATCGACAGATCCCACGGGATGCGCAATAAGGCTTGACTCAAAAACTACTGCACAGATTACAGAAAACGTTACGGTACGTTACAAAGGGGGGAGGGGGGGGGGGTTAGAAATCTTCAAAAATTGCGTTACGTAATACTTGAACGCTACTTTTAAAGTAAAAGAGTAACAATAACATATTAGTAGGGATTAACTGTATAATGACTGAGTGAGGTCCCAAATTCGAATCCGGTTGGAAGCATAATGTGTATGATGAATACGTAAGTGTGTGCCAAGTCATGTTATAAATAATTCCGTAAACAAATCTATGTATGATTAAAATATGTATGTCTATCCGTTATCCTAGATCCCATAACACAAGCCTTATAGTGCTTTCTTTGAGCTTGGCCGATTGGTGTGAGTATAAGAAGAATTTATTCATTTATAATTGACTTCTACGAGCAAAATAGATGATACTGTTTATATGGCCAAGTGGTTTTCGGGAGCCAGGTCTTAAATTTTGGATATGTTGTTCTCCTGGTCGAGCTGAGCAAAAATGTACTGGCCGCAAAAAAAGTTAACGATTCACTTTCCCGCTAGGGGGCTCTGAAGTCTGTATTAGAAAATCGTGGTATTCGGCAGAATCAGCAGATTTTTAGATATGTTCCCGAAAACCACTTGGCCATATAAACAGTATCATCTATTTTGCTCGTAGAAGTCAATTATAAATGAATAAATTCTTCTTATACTCACACCAATCGGCCAAGCTCAAAGAAAGCACTATAAGGCTTGTGTTATGGGATCTAGGATAACGGATAGACATACATATTTTAATCATACATAGATTTGTTTACGGAATTATTTATAACATGACTTGGCACACACTTACGTATTCATCATACACATTATGCTTCCAACCGGATTCGAATTTGGGACCTCACTCAGTCATTATACAGTTAATCCCTACTAATATGTTATTGTTACTCTTTTACTTAAAAGGTAGCGTTCAAGTATTACGTAACGCAATTTTTGAAGATTTCTAACCCCCCCCCCTCCCCCCTTTGTAACGTACCGTAACGTTTTCTGTAATCTGTGCAGTAGTTTTTGAGTCAAGCCTTATTGCGCATCCCGTGGGATCTGTCGATTTTTCCGGGACAAAAAGGACCCTATTATTTAATCCGGACTTTTATCTTTACGTCCGCAAAATTTCAAAGCAATCGGTTCAATAGTTACAGTGTGAAAGCGTAACAAACAAACTCACTTTCCGATTTATAATATTAGTAAGGATGTTAGCAACGTGCGCTATAGTTTTTGCACTGCAAGCGAATGTCACCAGGGAGGCAATCGCACTAACAAATCGCAGCTGAAACGAAACCAAATCGTTCCACTCAACCAATCCAAGAGCTAGAATATCACGTCATCGAACAGATGACGTGATATTGTGGCGTTCGGATTGGTTAAGCCGAACGGTTCGGTTTCGTTTCGGTTGCGATTTATTAGTGCGATAGCCCCTCAGTTGTATCACATAAAAAAAAATAACAATTCTTTTGTATTTGTGTTTTTTTTTGGCACACATTTTCGTAGTCATCATACAAATACCTGCCCAGATTGGGACTTCAAATTGGGACCCCATTCAGCTATTACAAGTACACAGTTAATCACTACATAGTAGAAAACTCTTTCCCTATATCGCTATGTATGCTTAAATCTTTAAAATTACGCAACGGATTTTGATGCGGGTTAATAAATAGACTGATTGAAGAGGAAGTTTTACATATATGATAACATCCATTAATTAGTGGAGAATAGTACATTATGGTACATTGAGGTCCGAGCCGTCAGGCGAAGGTCTTAAGGAGCCGAGGACGGTAATCATCAATACACACGTGTATCATACAACGTTTTTCAACACACTTCTGAATAAAATAATACGTAAATAAAAAACCAGTTTCTTCATAAATTGTATTTGCAGACATCTTAATTAATAAATAACTAAATAACTACAAAAGAGAAAACGAGACGAGTTGTGAAAAATGTTTCGTAATGGCGGGAAAAATTAATGAGTTTTCCTATGCGCGCGCATCAGCCATAGACTAATAAATTTCGTAATAGCGGGAAAAATTAATTAGTTTTCCTATGCGCGCGCATCGGCCATAGACTAAAAAATGAGTTTTTTTTTTTTGGGCTTTTCGCGGATAGCTTTTTAGCGCAGATGTAAGCGTAACTCAACCAATAATATTAAAAAAAAAACTATTACTCATTCGTGAATGAAAAAGTCACAGTTTGATTATAAGTGTCATTATGTGCTTAATTGCCATGGGATTAGAGCCACTTTATGAGGAAGTGTGTTGAAAATACTTTTATTTTCCAGGTTTTTAATGTGGTGTCATAAATAATTACATTGCAAACGATTATATACAACGCTCACTGTTTTTCTGTAGTGTAGTATCAGCATTACACCCTCGCGAAGTCGGGGCGGGTCGCTAATAGTTAACGATTACACGTCGTAATTCGAAGATCGGTAGTCTGCGATCATGCTACATGTACATAAATATACAAGCGGTCTCCAAGCGACGCTCGAAATCCGGCTTACCGTCCCCCCTGCAGCCCGTGTTGCGTAGATATGACGCCGGCATGTTAATATTGGATGACCGTTGTACCGAACCAAATAAAGCCCAATATCGCCAGTTGTCGGATTAATCCTTTATGGTCCATCACAAAAAGTATTAAAAAGCGCCTATTTAACTACATATGTACTCTACTCCAACCCTTGCATATCAAGTTGCGTTTATCGATCTGGCGAAAATTTGCGCGCAGCGAACGCGGATAAATCAACATTGTCGTGATGTTATTACGATTGCATCAAATACATTTTATCAATTGATGACTTTAGACTATATATTCTGAACAACTTCATGTGTATGTACGTTTGGACAATGATTTTCCAAAAGTTACTTAGAAATCTCTACTAATACAGGGAGCGGCAAAATGATTGACGGTTTTAAAATGTAAATAACTCAATAGTTTTAAGAGATACAAAGGGTTTTATTGCATATTACTGCTATTGCTATATGCTATATTACTATTGCTATTTATGAACATTTATAAAAATAACCAAAGAAATGTTTATGTTATCCGTTTAAGATTTGAAGATGACATCTTTCAAATGATGACCATCTTGGGCCATGCATTCTTCCAATCTTGCACTGAAATTGTCAAACACTTTCCCTAACATTGCAGGAGAAAGGTTGGCTATTTCTTGACGTATGGCTTCCTTCAGGTCATCCAATGTGCGGGGTTTGTTTGTGTACACTCTTGATTTCAGCAGTCCCCACAATAAAAAGTCACAAATGCTGAGATCCGGGGAGCGAGCTGGCCACGCAATATCCCCGAGATGACTCGGCCATGAAACTTGCTTCTTAAGAAGTTCATTATCTCATCGGCTGTGTGGGCAGTTGCCCCATCCTGCTGGAACCAAATTCTGCTGTGGTTTAAGCGTTTTCTGCGTAGTTCGGGGATAAGGAAGTTTTTCAACATAGTCAGGTATCGTTGTGAGTTGACGGTTACGGATCGACCGTTTTCTTCAAAAATGTATGGGCCTATAACACAATGTTTCCAATGGCAAGTTAACATTTCTTTGGTTATTTTTATAAATGTTCATAAATAGCAATCTGTAATATGCAATAAAACCCTTTGTATCTTTTAAAACTATTGAGTTATTTACATTTTAAAACCGTCAGATCATTTTGCCGCTCCCGTATTATGAACGCGAAATTTTGTAAGTACGGATAAATGTTTGTCACTCATTTACGTGAAAACTACTTCATGGATATTGAAAAAAACTTTACGATAATATAGCTTATATATCACAATAACACATAGGCTACAATTTATAAAGATATTTTATAAGTTTTATAAGTAGCAATTTATTTATATATGTGAAGTTTATGTGTACGTTGATGTGAAGTATACTCGTATAACTTAGTTCAGTGATGTACACAGTATGGTGATGTGCTAAACATATCGCGGTAATGATTTTGGCAGTGGGCTAGTATAAATATTAGTTAATTTTATTTGCAACTAGGCTTCGTACGGGTGCAATGCTTATGTAAATATTCCTACTACAAAATGTCCTTATACACAAAGTTCACGGCTTTTTTGTCATTAGACAATACAAAGATGTTTTGCTTAGAGCGCAAAAAAACGTGCTTATTTACGACATCACATTAGAAACCTCTAAAATCAATGTTTCTCTAATATATTATGCATGTATTATACATATAAATCTTCCTTAAGAGTCACTCTATCTATTAAAAACCGCATCAAATTCATTGCGCAGTATTAAAGATCTAAGCATACATAGGGACAGACAGACGGCAGATAGCGACTTTATTTTATACTATGTAGTGATTTTTACAAACAGTATATCGATTAGTAAAATAAATATATTTTCAGCGAGGAACTTAGTTTTTTTAAATCAACCCCCAGGAACTTGAGACGCTTATCTCAAGTTCCTCGAAGCTTAACAATACATATGTTATTTTTTTATTTTACCAATTATGAAAAGCTTTTCAAGAAGAACAGATAAGAAGTCTTTACAATACCTACTAATATTATAAATGAGAAAATAACTGTCTGTCTGTCTGTTACGCTTTCCCGCTTAAGCCTCGCAACCGTTTTGATGAAATTTGGCACAGACAATCTTTAGACCCTGAGACAGAATATAGGCTACTTTTTATTTCGAAAAAAAGGGATTAAGGGGTTGAAAGTTTGTATGGGATTTCTTAATTCTAAAAGATAAAACCACGAAACTTTATATTTAAGCACTTGATAAGAAATCTTTAAACATTTGTTCTAGCATTTTTGAAATTTCGACCAGCTAGGGGGTTAGTATGCAAGTTCGTCAAATATCACGTCATAAGAAACAAAAAATCGTTTGTTGTAGCATTTTGAAATTTTTACCAGTATGGGTGTACGGTGTACACTTGAGTATGAATGTGATGGGGTTGAGTTTGGTCGGTATGCAGAGAAAGATCACCATAAGTTAAACTGTCGTATATTGTCGAATAATAATAATAATAAAAGTTATAAAAGTAAAGAGTAAAGTTAATTGGCTAATGCTTCCTCTGTGGCTGTTAATCGCACACTAACTTACTTATTACACAAAAAGAATATTAATAAAGTTAAGCATTACAACTCAAGGTTGCAAACGCAGCTAAAATTATATGACATAGTAAAATATTGCTCAGTACTTAAAAGGTAATGTTACCGGAACATTGTTTATTATTAAAAAACAGTAAAATTTGTTAATAACAAGGGTAAAAAATTAGTAACACGCTGCAAAAACTAGTTTTTTCACCCTTGTTTTTACAAATTTCATTGTTTTTTAATTTTAAACAATGTTCCGTTAGTTGCAAAACGCTGCAAAATTAATACACGTTACAAAACAATGAGAACAACCTAATTCCAAATTTGCAGCGTGTTACTATTTTTTTACCCTTGTTATTAACAAATTTTACTGTTTTTTAATAATAAACAATGTTCCGTACATTGCAAAACGCTGCAAAATTAATACACGTTACAAAACAATGAGAACAACCTAATTCTAAGTTTGCAGCGTGTTACTAATTTTTTTGACAATGTTATTAACAAAAATCACTTTTCATCCCTTTCAACCCTTTCCGTACACCCCAGAGCGCTGCAAAATCACACGGTAAGGTATTCCACCTTCCTTAATGACCCCTCAAAATTTTAGCAAGTTACTAATTTCTTTCGGGTTTCAGGCTTTAATGACTGGCCTACAGCAGGAGACCTTGTACTGGTAGCAAGAATAACAAGACAAAAACGTTTTTTTCGCTATATTGTTAAAGTGAGAACGTTATTGTGCTTAAAAATTCATAGAAATTGATGTAAAATTGGCGGCATAGGTAATCGCGTAATACAATGGAATCGGGTACCTCTTCTTTTTTGTAAATCTTTTATTAAGTTCCAATATTATGTAGGTATATTAAGTAGGTACAAATTGTAAAAAAATCTCCCTTATGACCTCACGCAAAACGATGGACATCTTTATTTTATTAGCCCAACAAATCCCTAGCCTGCAGGGCTGCTCTCTCGTAATTACTTCCAGCATAAATACAACCATAGCTTAATTGGCTACCATGTAGCGTCCATGTCCATACTGTGATGAAATTAATTAATTAATCAGTTGTAGCTGGCATTTTAATATCGTTTTGTCGGACTTATCACTGTCTATTTATATAGCCTATATATATATTGTCAACTTGTTTAAAAGTTGGCTTCAGACTAGACGATTTCCGTAGTTGAGTGGTTAGGACACCGGTTTTAAGGTGGCGGCATCTCTGAGGTTCCGGGTTCGAATCCCGGTGGGGGCCTATGTTTATGTGATGAATGCGAACATCATTTGTACCTTAGTCATGTTTGTTTATATATATATATATATGTGTGTATGAAATATATTTCTATATGTATGTATGTCTATTCGTTACCCTAGAACCCACAACACAAGCCTTTAGAGCTTCCTTTGGACTAGGCTAATTATATATGTATATATATATATATATATATATATTATATATATATATATATATATATTATATATATTTATTTATTTATCTGAGGCCAGCTTCTATTTGACGACTCTGTAAAAATACATTATCAGACTATCACGATGTCTAGCATGAAAGAGAGCGAGAGCACCACATTTTAGCAGATTTATTAAAGAACGAAGAAATAGATATATAAGTATATTTGTACATTGCTGCATATAATCGTATTGGTTCTGTATTTAGTTTCGCTTTATGATTTAATTAATATCAAATGACACAAAATTCAATTACAAGTTATATTATACGAAATACTTAATTTGAGACATACTACTTTTATTATTCAAATAGAGTACCAGTTATATCGCTCTTCTAGCTGCTTTATGGGAATCTAACGAAAAATGTAGAGTTAAGAATAGCTTAGTAAAAAATTATGTGTCTCACCCAACACAATACCGCGAGACACTATCATCATACAGCTCCATTTTAATCATTATTTCAATCTTTACATCCGTATCATCATCGTCATGGTTTAACTGTCAAAACTATGATGATTAATTATATTTGTCTATAGTTTTTATCTTTGCTCTAATCCTGTCACTTTTCGCTGGCTTTTTCACTATTTTAACTTCTCTTGTAAATCTTTTATAAATATATTCCATTCCCTTCCAAATCGCCCTTTTCCTTGCTGTCCGCGACAATTAAGGAACAGCAAACAGCTACAAAATACAAATAAATACAAAACCCATCATCAAGTTCATGAGCACAATTAACTAGGTTGAAGGCGAGGATACGGACTAATAAGAGAGAGAAGCACAAAAGATCTGAAGCAAGCTCTTTGTTGAGGCCACTCCCACCCATAAGAAAGATAAATATAAGAAAAAGAATATTTATTATTTATATAACAGTTTATAATTTTTATAAGAAGACTGACATAACAATAACCATTTTCGAAATTAAAAAGAATACACATATTCAAATAAATAATCTAAGTAATATGTTATAACAATGTTTGCTCTTCTACATTTTTCATCAGATTCTAATATAAGTACGTTTGCTTAACAGCCAAATAGATCACAAATTTCAATATCTAATTAATTAACTCAGATCCCTTTGATGTCTGACCACGGCAAACATTTCATTACTGCTTAATACATGAAAGTAACATGCAACTTAGAACTCTATCGCCAATTAATTCACAGCAGTTTCCATTGGCAGCCGGCTCAGCCAAAGGTACGGTCGCAATTTATGTGTCTGAGGAATTTCCCCGTCTCTACTCGGAAACATTTCGTTTGAGCCATCGGAAATGCAATAAAATGCAGACAGAGCGCTGTAGAACGTAAACCAACGACGAAAATAATTATATTAAAATCTACTTTCGATTATGCTATCAGTTTCTGAAAGTTCTTTGCTGTTTATAATAATAATAATAAAGCCATTTATTCCATATTTCTACTTTACATTTTATATATTGCTAGTAGTTTGTAGTGAGTTTTCTTAAGTTATATTAGTAGCATTAGTATCGATGACTGAAATATGGACCCCTGGATAAAGGCCTCCTCCATCTTCGTCCATAACTCTCTGTCTTTACCAGAATTCATCCAATCGTTTCCTGCTATTTGAATACAATCATCAGCCCACCGTCTCGTTGGTCTGCCAACATTTCTTTTCCCTGATGGGCCTTTCCATCTTGTGGTTTCAATGGTCCATCTTTTGTTTGTAAATCGTGATATATGAGAGAGAGAGCGTATATAACTTTAGTTTTTTGTCTTATAATGACATTCATTACTTGTTGAATTTTTCTAATATTTAACATGCTTCTTTCCATTGCTGTTTGGATGCATTTTATTTGTAGTCTTACTTTGTTTGTGTATGTCCAGTTCTTTTAAGGACTTCTTTCAGTGACCAAAGTTATGTTAATTCTTCTTGTTAATTCTTCTTCATTGTTGAACTTTTTAAATGATAGTAGTTTTCCCAAATATATATAATCGTTGACATATTCTATGTTGTTACCTTTTATCACTATAGGTCTTTTAAAGCTGTTCCCGGAAGAGGCCTTTGTGTTCCCGGGGGCTCCCTACATGCCTGAGGAAGGCCATCCCTGAGGTTTTTAGTGGGTAGGCCTCCCCCTTTGGAGAGCCCCACATAACCCCGGCTCGCCACAGCCGGGGTATGCAATTTAATGCATTTTCCTCAGGGAAACAAAAAAAAAAAAAAAACAAAAAAAAAAAAAAAAACAGGTCTTTTAAAGCTATAGGTCATTATCTTTGTTTTGTTTACATTCATATCTAAGCCGATTTTCGAACTTTCGTCGTCAAGTGATCTCATCATTTCCTCTAGGTCTTTCAAGGTTTCAGCAATTACGACTAAATCGTCCGCGAACCTTAGATGATTTCTATCTTTTCTGTTTATGACTGGTAAATAAATATTGTTACAACATATAACTTCTCCTTTGTTGTAATCGACTGAAACATGTAATAGTTACGTTCGTTTCAGCAATAATATTTGTCTTTTCTCGATAATTGCCAAGAGAAGAAATCGCTCATAAAACATACTAATAATCTTGTTAATCCCAAATATATAAAGCTCTTGTTTAAAAATGCATTTAATAGTTTAAAAAACGTTTAAACGTTTTAAACAATAAAAATAAATAATTTATAGGTTATTTCGGTATAGCCGAACTAATATTTAAGAGATATTCTAATACTCAAGGGATAACTAAGATATTTATTGATTAAATCTTTATTTCACACCATACATAAAAATAAAGTACAAATCGAGGACTTGATGCAACAATTAATTCCATACCAATCAACCGAGTGGATTGTTACAAATAACTGTGTTTAGCGCAGACAGATCATAGTACATTATGGTACAAGTGTGTAATGTTGGTGATTACCGCTGAGGCGCATTGAGGCCCGAGCCGTCATCAGCCGGCGAGGGTCTTAAGGAGCCGAGGACGGTAATCATCAATACACACGTGTATCATACAACGTTTTTCAACTTCAAAAGAGAAAACGAGACGAGTTGTGAAAAATGTTTCGTAATGATGGGAAAAATTAATCAGTTTTCCTATGCGCGCGCATCGGCCATAGACTAATAAATTTCGTTATGACGGGAAAAATTAATTAGTTTTCCTATGCGCGCGCATCGGCCATAGCCTAAAAAATGAGGTTACCTTTTTTTGGGCTTTTCGCGGATAGCTTTTTAGCGCAAATGTAAGCGTAACTCAACCAATAATATTAAAAAAAAACTATTACTCACTCGTGAATAATAGTAATCTAAACTTCTGAGTTAACCGAAAATTAATACAAAACGTAACAAATGACAACCCTAGTTAGCTATTAATACAAAAGAAATGTACAAGTTTGCTGTAGAAATAATAGCGAACAATCTATTGTAGATTGTTGCCTAGTATTTCTCGTTTGCTGATGTATTAAAATCCCATTTATATGGCTTTTCAATAGAAATACGAACTTTGATAGATACCACTAAATATAACTTCGTCGGCCCTAAAACAATGTAATAAAATGTAAAATTTATATTGTTCCACTAATAAATTAGGTGAAAACCTTTTTTATTTTTTGTTTCGCTAAGGAAAATGCATTAAATTGCATACCCCGGCTGCAGAGAGCCGGAGGTTATGTGGGAGGCCTACCCACTAAAAACCTCAGCGATGGCCTTCCTCGGGTATGTAGGTTATTTTGTTTTGATGATTCCCGTCATGAAAAAAAAAGTGTAGGTCTTTTATTTATCGATTGAGGCAGTACGAAATCTGCAAAGTCAGCTTGTATATAAGCCTTAATTATTACATGAATAAAGTAGACTATAAAAACATCTGAGTTTCATTATATTCGCGTTGCGCAGTTTTTGGTAAATACGTCTCACGTTTAGTAAGACTCCAAGTTGTATCTAATGCTCGAAAAACAAAACGGAATGCCCGAAATTGCAATAATTGGGTCGACTTGTGTGTCGAAGTATCGTTATTAATTGTACAAAAATTGACGAATGAAATTATATTTCCCTTTTGAAATATAATAAATAGACTCGTGTAAGGTTACGTGCTATGTCGCAGGGAAGTCTGTCGCCACAAAGGCTGCCACAGGTGTCGATCGATGCGACGCGACAGGATACATCAGTGAACTGTATAGCGAATAGGCATCTACCTATGTTCACTGCTGCGTTCTGAGTAGACAGCATTGTAGGTACTTACTTTAATTATGTACCTGTCATCGTAAAATCGTTAATACCGTTAGATTATAACGTATGTTATTGCTTAGAATTGAACACATCATTTGTCGGTAAATTATCAAGGTGAAACCGTGAAAATATGAAATGGCATGCGCCGGAAACCATTTAGCGCGTCGATTGATTTAACGCGGCCATATTTGTTTGTTATTTCGATTGTTGTCGAATATAAACAAAATGTTTTTAAGCAGTATGCAACGCTTCACTATCTTTCGACAGGTTACAATCTTGCTAGATATAACATAATCTTACTATATTTAGAATTTCACTGTTGTATTTATATATCTACACTGAGAAAAAAATCCTGCTAAATTAACAACAAAAAGTTAAACCGGAAGAGCCGTTCATAGTGAATTGCTACCATAACAAATTTTATATTGTCAAATGAAATCGACAATTAGGTAGATTCGGCAACAATAATATGTTGCTAAAAAAACAATTGTGATCTTGTGCCATATCACAACCCATATTATTTACACCAACAATTTAGCTTTGTCACCATAAATATTCCCGTTTTGCCATGATTAAGAACGGGCATGAACCAGGTTGGGTGAATCGTTGAGGTTACCTACGAAATATCGAATTCCAAATGATCGAATATCAAAATATTTTCAGTGTATTTCACAGTGCACTTCTTCAGAATTATTCCAAATCAACATAATCCAGAAAGTCCATTTGATATTTCAATAATTGTACCTATATCTGTTAATAAAAAAATATTTTGAAAAATATATTCGTTACGTACGTAAATGATTAATTATTTGTTTTTTAAACACTACTTAACTGTCTTTCTGTATATAACATTTTTTATTTTAATAAATAACACTTTTTTCTTAAGTGTTAATAAAACTGTAAATTTCAGTAAATAATCGTCATTTTAAGTTTCGATTTCGCTTTCGAAAAATCAGTCTCGGTTGGACGCTAAACAATATACCTTAAATTTGTTGCATAGTAAGTAGCCTGTTCTATTTCATTCACTCACTGTCTTCATTTGAACTCATTTTATCAAACAGAATTACTTTTCAAAATCATATTCTCAAATGATGCACGGAAGTTAAAATCAGGTAGAACTTTTATTCGAAAATACGGATGTTGAATGTACTGTTATTGAAATGTAAAGTGAACTTTCTAAATATTATGTTGGTATGGAATAATTCTGACGAGGCCAAAGTTTGTTGCACAGTGACTTCTTCTGTGTGATACACTCACTATCTTCATTTGAACTCATTTTGTCAAATAAAATTACTTTTTAAAATCAACGACGAACAACATTGTTCACACGCCAAAGTGTTCATGTATTTTTTTTTTCACTATCAAACAAGTTTCTTTTGCAAGCCAAGTTCGACATTTAAATAAAACTCGGACAAGTTACCTCCTCGGTTGCCCTTTTTCGGAGAAAAAATCGTTCTATTTTTTAAATATACGATAAATATGAGTTTACGTGGAAATTTATTGGGTCAGTAAAATACGATAGATATGATTTTTATATATTTTTTTCGGGCTTGTATAGCAAGCAGTACAGCAATTTCATTTGCTAATTCGTATCGATTGCAGCAATCGTCTGCGTTCTCGTCCTACTGCTGTCATACCAAGAATACATGACCACGCTGAATCGCACCGCGATACTGGAAGTTAGCAATCGGTTCTAAACTATTGCGACTATTTAACTAGGATTCCTGTCTCAGGGCGACCCAAAGGTCACGCGACGCGGTCGAGATATTTGTTTAGTATTCCACATAGAAATATATTGTATTTAGACAGGCACAAATAGGTCTATGCTAGGTCTTCGCAACCTGTAACGGCTCAGTCTGACCGGTTCGTTTTAAAAATATATTAAGCAGTGGGTCGCTCGACTCAGTCTTAGTCGCGAGTTGTAGTCGCGTGTCGCGGTCGCTAAATTCCGAATGCTATCTGTGCTATCTTTAACTGTTGTGTAATGTCATTCAATGCGAATTAATTTAATTTAACTTGACACGGCCCGACAATTCACGAAATTCATTCAGTAGTTTTTACGTGAAATAGTAACAAAATTCCATCCATACAAATTTTCACATTTATAATATTAACAGGCATTAGCCAGCACACAATATAAACAATGTAATTCGCTTGACATTTCGCGAATATAATCGCTTTTGATATAAGCCAACCAATTTATCTGAATACATTTTCTTGGCGCAATTTAAATTTGTACATTTATTTGCAGCGCAGGTATCGTTTCCCAGCGGCTAGAAAGGACGCTGTGACTTGTAAGATGTAAACTTGTACTTGTATTAGGTCATAAAGTCCCGAACCCCGTTTCGTACTTGTTTATCGGGTCGAGCTACTTCGTTTTTATCGACAGTAAAACTCGTGAATGTCTGAGGCAATCTGTCTCGACCTACGTTTATAGCCCTTAACTAGTGCCAGAGAAGGCATAGAAATATATATAACATTGCGGAGAACCTTCTCCCAGCAATATGGAAGGTAGTCTGAATTTGCATTTCAGATTTTCTCAACAGAATGTAGGTATGCCAAGGACTTTATTCCATCTATAAATCTAGTTTAGTACATAGGCAACCAGTGAATTCAGACCTTTTAAGGACCATGAGAGCCCCCATTAAATTTTAAAAATATTGTAAGTTTGAAGGATACTTATACAATGTTTACTATATAACTAAAATACCTTTTCTCAAACATGCTTGGAAATTTGAGCATTATTTTGACAACCTTCTTCGAGATAAATCGAAATTGCTGTACTGGACAAATATACCTATGCGAGCAGCGGCCGGCAAAAAATTTATGAAAATCCATATCTGTCGTGTTTTAGCGGCCAAATAAATATACATGTAAATTCATATCTATCGTGTATTTAAAAAATGGAACGATTTGTTGCTCCGAAAAATGTCAAACCAAGGAGGCAACTTATCAGATTTTTATTTAAATATCGAACTGGCTTGCAAAAAAAACATTGAAACAATTCATTGTTGGTCATTGAGTTTGAAAAGTAATTTTATTTAACTTAAAATGAGTTCAAGTGAAGACACCACTTTACATTTCAATAATTGTACATTCAATACCTGTATCTTCAAATTAAAGTTCTAATTGGTACTACTTAGTTTTAATTTCCGCGCATTATTTGAGAAAAGTACTATACTAATAAACTTGCCGTTCCAATGTTCAGACTCCATAAAACTAGCTGTTCGTTCTTGGGGAAATGTATATCTATGTTTAACAAACTTCCGCAAAGTGTCATTGATTTGCCTTTATATAAATTTAAAATCCATATCAAAAAGACACTCATCAGTAAAGGTTATTATAAAGTAAGTGACTATCTAAATGATCACAGTATTTGGGAATAGGGACACTATTCATAGAGCCATATTTGGTAACAACATTATTTATAATATTGTATTATTTTTGTATGTAAACATACATACGATTGTAATCGTATTAGGTATGATTGTATCTTATACTATATTGTATTTTTATATTATATTATTATAATTATTAACATTGAAAAGAGGAGATAAAAAATAGACCTTCAGAGTTTCTTGCCTGTTCTTCTCGAGAAGACTCTCCCAATTTCCGAACAGGCGTCGAGTCAATATTTTTTTTTTCCTTATTCGTACGTACGGACAGGGTTTTTGTTTTATTTTTAAGCTTTTTTTTTGTTTTGTTTGTTGACGTCAATAAGTGCCTGTAAAGGTCTATATTGAATAAAGATTATTTTGATTTTTTATTTTGATACAAGCCTTGGCCACAACTAGGCATTGATGGACTGACGTACTATGTGTGGCTCGGCTTCCCCTCGGCCCACATGTACACGTTCGTCCATTAATGCCTCTATTGCTGGCCGCTGCAGTAATGTACTATTATGTCGTGTTTTTTACATGAGTCATGTAAAAATATACATATGTCCATTTTACAGGTTATGAAAGAACAATTGCATACATATTTCTAATCCTACTAATATTATAAGCGCGAAAGTTTGTATGTATGGATGTTTGTAACTCTCTCACGTAAATACTACTGAATAGATTTTAACGAAATTTTACAGTAATGTAGCTTATATATCAGAATAACAGATAGGCTACAGTTATAAAGATACACGCCACGCTAATATAAGCTACTCGAAATACTAATCCTGCGCAGACGAAGTCGCGGGTACCATCTAGTTTATGTATGACATGTAAAATTTACTATTTTTTATACTTATTACAAACAGTACTTATTACAATCCATGAAATATACAACAAAAAAAGTTGCTACATTTTTGACAATTTGTATTATTTTTTTTTATGTTCAAAAATTTAATTAATTTATTAACTTTAAAATAATAATGTCTCACCTCGCGCCATCACTAATATGAGAACATTTATTATTGAGCAAGTAGGGAAGGTAGTGTTATCTATACCGTTCTATGTAGAGCGCCGTCTCGTGCGTAAAAACAGACGAAAAACAAATAAAAAGGACGAAAATAAAATGAATAAAATGAAAATCAATATACCTACCAATAAATAGTAAATGCTAAATATAATAAAATTATTACATTGCGATTATAGCAAAAAGGGAATACGATCATTATTATTAATTAAATATCTACGGTTAAATTTCAGACAAATATATACCTAACAGACGGAGTATATGATTTTTTTATCTATAGAAATTCATAAAAAATATATATACTTCTTAAAAATATATATACAAATTAGATTTATTTAGTTAGAAGTGGATAATATATAATACAAAGGATCGCGGTAAATGTAGTTATTAAGATGAATTATTCTGTAGATGTAAAAAACCGACCAAGTGTGTATGTTACAGTTTTAGACAGCCTACTGACAAACAAACAGACAGACGGACGGACAGACAGAGGAGTCTTAGAGTCATGTTTTTACTCTTTAGGCCGGGAGCCCTACCGTCTTAAATGCAGTGACGCTAATAGTAATGAAATATAATAATTGTGATAATCAATATAAGCGTAACATTACATATGTATAAAGTGACAAGGAAGAAAGAAGAATACAATTCAACAACATTCTAGGGAGTGCTCTAAGCGGTTCTTCAGAGCCGCGGACGAGCACCCAAACCCGCTAATTCGTGAATCAGCCTTTTACTCTTCAACACCGCCTTCAGCGAACCATAAAAGTCAAAATCGGCAGAGGATACTGTAATGAAAATCACCGTTCTTTGTTACAAATATATGTAATACTACAAACTTGTACACTGACTGTTCACTTTAAAACTAACTCGTCGACTGTTGCTTAAGAACTAAACTGTGCTTCGAGACTAGGTCACATTATATACCTTCATTTTGCCGCCATTTCATTTCAGTCCGCATCAGTGGCGCCAAAACCACAGTTTCCTTTTAGTCAAATCAAATACCATTTAACATTACAAGTGCTTGACTTATTATACAATTTAATACCTTTTTTATATAATGAAATCATAACATTCGGCCATCCTACAAAGTGTTGCCTCCTGGCAAACACCTAATAGTAAACTAAATAGACACATAACAAATCGAAACATTGCTTAATACATTTTTTTTTTTAGCTTAATATGATTTACATGTAAATAATGTAATGATAGTATTTATTACATTTTCATTTTAATATATAATATGAATGGATGGAAGTTATGTATTTATACAATGCAATTAACCACACTTTGTTACTTATCATAATTAAACATAATATTAAAAACCAATCAATTTTCAAAAATATCCAAACATGAAAACACAATCATAACATTGTCGATAATTTTCCTTTTCTGGTTTAATTTGATACATATGTTTTCATTCATTTATATAAAACTATGTAATATTGTCAATAATAAATATGTTAATATATGACAGAAATTATTATATAATGTGCCTTAATAATAATAATAATTTATTTGCTAAAACATGGTTACATAAGATGTTACAGTTTATTTGATTTCCAGCATATTTTATTGAATTTCAATGTGCAAATATTATACATTTTAAAATATTAATCAGGATTCAGTACTATCAAAATCGTCATATTAATTTAATTAAAAATTATTACAAATAATAATTAATAAAATAAACATGTCATAAGAAATATTAAAAAAAATACATTATGGTCAAAATAATATTATTAATATTCTAGTAAAATGTCAAAATAAAAACATTCATTCACATTAATATCTCTTTATAAATTAGATGCATATAGACGTCAAACATAAAAATATTAGGGCACTTTATCATTTAGAAAATCATTTATTGAATAATACATTTTGTTCATTAAATATTTAAATAATTCTGTTCTGAATTTAGTTAAGGTCAATTTTTTTATGTCAGAAGGTAACTTATTATACAAACGAATAGACATACAATATGCATTTTTTGAAAACACCTTAAGTTTTTGGACTGGAACATATAAATCGTCTCCTTTTCTACCTCTATAGACAAAATCTTTTTTTTGTTCATATAAGTGGAAATATTTTTTTACAAACACTCCCATTTCAAAAATATATAAAAATGGAATTGGTAATATTCCAAGTGATTTAAACAAAGGCTTGCAAGAATCCAAGTAACCTGCACCACAGAGTGACCGTATACATTTTTTTTTTTTATTTTAAATACTTGAATTGCATTTACTGAATTACCCCACAGTATGATATCATAACGCAATACAGACGAAACATAACCATTACTTGAAATTGAATTACTTTTTCTTTTTATTTTTATTCTTAATTTTATGGAATAAGATCGATTCTCGCACGTCACGCAACGAAATTACCTGAATATTTATAACTATATTAATTGGCTATTATATTAACCGTTACTACTATTTTTATCGACGTTACTACAACTACTGTCATCTGAATTGTGTAATTCTAAAGCTTTAATACGGATCCATGGCCGCATCCTATCTGCGGCTATTACAGGTTCATATGTTTTGCCTTTCTTTGTAAATCGTGAAATCTGTGTCTCCTTCGTCACTGGAACTACATGATGAAGTTGAATCCCTTCGCCTCTTTGGTCTCTCCACCCGCCTTCGACGCATAGGCGGACTATCTGGAGGAGTACCGGCTTCATCTTGTGACATCATTGTTACAACCCACTGGGAAGGATACACAATTTTCGACATAATTAATTCAATAACAAATCCAAAATCAAAGAGTGGCTTTAAGAGACTACTTTTAAATTAAGTACTAAACATTAAATAAAAGGTACTGTGCAACACCCACAGCACATTTTCTATAGATTGTAAGTGTCCTTTCAAACTAAGCTTAATACTTTTTCTGTTAAACTTCTATCGCATCATTAGAATTGGAACCTAGCACAAGTAGCCTTTTCTTTTAGCCTTTTATCATATTATACAACTAAGTAAGTTACTTAGTTCACTTATACATTCACATCCATTACACTTTATCCATTTACTCATACACTAAAACATACAACGTACCTTATATATTATAATACACTGATACGAACACCCATACACATCTATCAGCATTACGTAATAAACACCAGCTTTTATGACATGGTACCGGTTATTGTGATAATGATTATAGATATTTTAATTAAACATTATTTAAAAAAATATTTATTAATACTAAAACTCACTAACATATTCACACACATACCTTATACTCATACATTAGCACATAGAATATCTCTAATCTTCTTAATATATATAAATCTCATGTCACAATGTTTGTGCTCAATGAACTCCTAAACTACTTAACCGATTATAATAAAATTCGCACACCATGTGCAGTTCGATCCAACTTGAGAGATAGGATAGTTTAAATCTCAAATTATCATCATCATCATCATCATCATCATCATCAATTTTAAAAATTCTTTCACCAATAGAAAGCCACATTATTGCGGAGTGTCATCATCATCATCATCATCATCATCATCATCATCATCATCATCATCATCATCATCATCATCAGCGGACGGCGCGCGATGGCTTCGGGTTTAATTCAGTTCGCTTTCGTGCTCGCTTCGGGGATTATTAATATTATGCCCAACGAAGTGGGCGCGGGTCAGCTAGTATATTATAATACACTAATACGGACAGATATATACACCTATCAGCGTTACGTAATAAATACCAGCTATTTTTTAAATACGAATATGATAGACACCACAAACATATTAAATGAATTAGATCGTGCAGAATTTGCCCGCTCGATTGGTTGTAATATTTAATCTTTACCGAACTTCCTTACGAAGCGGGACACATATAGCTTAAACATTATTACACAAAATATTAGGAGTATATGTATCACTAATTTAGACGACTTATTACTTTCGTTAGCACAGTTGACATTCGAGGTAGACATTTTAATACTCACAGAATGCAGACTCAATTTACTAAAACCGATCCCAGTCATACCTAACTACACCTCTTATCGCACAGTTAATAACCTAAATCAAAATGACGGCGTTGTCATTTACATAAAAAATTGTCATCTAGTAACGGTCAGTGAACTTGGTCTAGTGGAAGGAACCGGCTTACAACTTAAAATATGCAATTATATAATTCTAGGTGTGTACCGGTCACCGTCAATACATAATGCAACAAATTTTATCGACTCACTCGATAATCATTTGGCTTATATCGCATCATATAAAAATATTTTGATAGCGGGTGATATTAACATAGATCTTATAGTCGCACAAAATGAGATAACAATGGAGCGTAACAATAGATTAAACTACCTAAACACCTTGTCCTCGCACGGATTATTGCCAGGTCCATACTATATCGACCAGGGGGGATAGTTGCCTAGACCACGTCATGCTGAAACTCGAGAACAATAGCAATAACTCGGTTATTGTAGCGGTTCTAAACCATCGGCTAGTCGCCATAATTATGACGAGGAAAAAATATTAACTATAAGACCATAACTGATTACGCTGCTGCTTGTAAAGATTTATCGGTAACAGATTTATCTGATTTAAACAGCTACCAGGACCCGGATATTTATGCACAATCATTTATTGACAGGATAAGAAATATATTGGCTAGTAATTCCAAAATGACACTAAATAACACCGAATATAAAATAATTAAACCATGGATAACGCAAGGAGCTCTGAAATGCATTAGGTTAAGAAATAGTATGCAACTAAAATTAAAATCTCATTCTCACAACGAAATATTAAGAATAGCATATAAACGCTTTAGGAACTACTGCAGTAATTTAATTAAAAGGCTTAAAAGACAATACAACAAATCTCAAATTGACATTTCTATTAAAAATCCAAAAAAGTTATGGTCCACGATTAACAACATTTCCCAAAACTTCAAATGCTGAACTACTTTCGATTACATCGGATCCGCAAACGTCTAACGATTACGTAAATAATTTTTTTTTTTTTGTAAACGTCGGCTCCAAATTAGCAGAAACTATTATCAGTAAACACAATATATCACAATGCACTTCCATAAGCAACAATAACATTTATATACAGCCAGAGTCATTTGTTTTATTGGATACCGATGTAATTGAAGTAAATAGCATAATAATGAGTCTGTCATCGGAAAGTGCAGCTGGTTGGTATGGCATACCTACCAAATTTATAAAGTTAGCGAAAAACATACTTATCCCCTTTTTAACAGCCCTAGCAAATCTTTGTTTTCACGAGGAGGATTTTTTTTTCAAGGCGCTTAAACGCTCAATAATTACTCCCGTGCATAAGGATGGTGATTAGACATATGTCGGCAATTTTAGACCTGTAGCCGTACTGTCTGCAATATCCAAAATAATTGAAAAGCTAATGCATGCCAGACTAGACAGCTGCCTTACTAAATATAACATACTATCAGAATCTCAATATGGCTTTATATGAAAACTCTCCTGGGTTTTTAAAACACTCGAATATTTGATAAACAGAGATCTGATCAACAGAACATACATTGCACTAGTAGAATCTATTATTGCCTATTGCATTCCCGTGTGGGGAGGAGCTGCTAAAACTAGATTTATTGATATTGAGCGAACACAGAGGTCCCTAATTAAAGTAATGCACTTCAAACCCTATAGGTATTCCACAAACATGCTGTACATTGAAACTGGTTTATTATCTGTAAGAAAATTATGTATACGGAATCCAATCCGTATCCAACTTTATTAAATGGGAGACGCAATGACGTGATCGCTACAACTTACCCAACGCGTACAGGATTCGCTAGGCGACAATTTATTTCCCAATCGCCTTTCGTATATAATAAAATTAATAAAATTTTACATATTTACCCAATGCTTTTGTTTGATTACAAAATTACAAAAATGGAATAACAAGTTGGTTAAAATCATTGTCGTACGATGAAGTTGAAAATTTTCTGAAAAGAATTGCATAGTTGAATAAAGGTACCTACTAAAATGTTACAATGCACATAACGACATACAACACACACACTACACACAATCGCATACAAACACAAACACACACTTTCATACTTAAATAAACAAATACATCTCAAGTTAAGTTTTATATAATTTTGTAAGTAATAACCTACATTTATACTTGTTAAGATCGATTATACCATGTCACCCCCAGGGTGGAGCAGGACATTCCCAACTCAAGTATCACGATTACTTACTGGGAAGTCCTATAGAAAATAAGCAATGTAATATTATTTAATAAACCATTATTATTTTTATTTTATTTATTTAAAAAGTAAGCATGAAACAAGTAATATATCTTATTTATTCAATTACTGAACAGTTTGTTATCCATCTGACAAATAAGCATACCTGTTCTATAACCCAGTGAGCACAGCTAGTGCGTCCCCTAAGAACCATTGAACAAGCATGGTTTAATAGTCATAAAAACTAAGTAAGCATAAAACATGTAACTACGTCTTATTTATCCAATTATCAGACAGTGAGTTATCCATCCGACGACTACTGGCTCACTCAACAACCAACAGGAAGCATACCTGTTCAATAACCCAGTGAGCACAGCTAGTGCGTCCCCTAAGAACCATTGAACAAGCATGGTTTAATAGTTATAAAAACTAAGTAAGCATAAAACATGTAACTATGTCTTATTTATCCACTTATCAGACAGTGAGTTATCCATCCGACGACTACTGGCTCACTCAACAACCAACAGGAAGCATACCTGTTCAATAAACCAGTGAGCACAGCTAGTGCGTTCCCTAACAACCATTGAACAAGCAAAGTTCAATAGTCATAAAAACTAAGTAAGCATAAAACAAGTAACTATATGTCTTATTTATTCAATTATTGTACAGTTTGTTATCCATCCGACGACTACTGGCTCACTCAAAAACCAACAGGAAGCATACCTGTTCAATAAACCAGTGAGCACAGCTAGTGCGTTCCCTAACAACCATTGAACAAGCAAAGTTCAATAGTCATAAAAACTAAGTAAGCATAAAACAAGTAACTATATGTCTTATTTATTCAATTATTGTACAGTTTGTTATCCATCCGACGACTACTGGCTCACTCAAAAACCAACAGGAAGCATACCTGTTCAATAAACCAGTGAGCACAGTTAGTGCATCCCCAAATGACCACTGAACAAGCATAGTTAAATAATCATAAAAACTAAATAAGCATAAAACAAGTAACTATATGTCTTATTTATACAATTATTGTACACTTTGTTATCCATCGGACGACTACTGGCTCACTCAAAAACCAACAGGAAGCATACCTGTTCAATAACCCAGTGAGCACAGTTAGTGCATCCCCAAATGACCACTGAACAAGCATAGTTCAATAGCCATAAAAACTAAGTAAGCATAGAATAAGCAAATTAAGTCTTATCCAATCATCAAACAGCGAGTTATTAATCAGACAACGTCTAGTTCACTCAACAATTAACAGAAAGCATACCTGTTAAGTAAACCAGTGAGCAAGTATTGTTCATATTTTGTCCAAAAAAAAAAAAGTAGGTAGGTACATTTAATTTCTATTGTAATTTTGGTTTAACAAAAAAAAGTAAAATTCTTTATATTTCATTCTCGATATATATAGTTTATTTCATATGCGGCAAGGTAAAACCGATATGTGTCACTGCTATTAGAGAGTAGCCCTGATCAAACATCAACACGTTCGATTTGAGTGCACAATACTACGTGATTACTGTTAGGGGGTAGCCCTAACCAAGCACCCACGCAACACTATGCTTAATTCACACATCACGCCATCAGAGGGTAGCCCTGACATAACGAGATGCGTAAACCTCATTTTGCCCAATGCAACAAACCAATCTAATAGTACTTAATTAAACTTTCTGTTATTTACGTAGAAGTTTTCTTCTTTCTACCGCCTTTTGGTGGAAGTAAAACATTATGAAAACGAGTGTTATACATTTAATAAGATTCTTGTAAAGAAACAACAAGGAAGAATCAAATTGGATAAGGCATAATGCTTTTAACAAACCACATTTTCATTTTCTTATTTACTTATCTTGTACTTGTTGCGTATCCCACTTCTGAGATGTAATGAAAATCACCGTTCTTTGTTACAAATATATGTAATACTACAAACTTGTACACTGACTGTTCACTTTAAAACTAACTCGTCGACTGTTGCTTAAGAACTAAACTGTGCTTCGAGACTAGGTCACATTATATACCTTCATTTTGCCGCCATTTCATTTCAGTCCGCATCAGTGGCGCCAAAACCACAGTTTCCTTTTAGTCAAATCAAATACCATTTAACATTACAAGTGCTTGACTTATTATACAATTTAATACCTTTTTTATATAATGAAATCATAACAATACGTTGACCGCGACATGTTCTTAGCGATCCCCCTAATCTATTAGCGCAGGACCTTGTCTAGACATGCAAGCGGCGGCGTCTGAGCCGTCGCTCCCCTTGTCACCCCTTATTCGGCAGCCTTCCGCTTAGCCACGTGGCCACTGCCCACGGCCTCGCGGTGCAAAAGGCCTCGCGCCTCACAGCCGAAAATATATTTGAAAAAGTATGGAAAATCTTATTTTATATTCCCTTCTTGCACCAACAGAGGGCCTCGCAAAATGTACCATGCCCATATTAAGTTGAGGTGTTTCGCTGCCACTGCGTGTAGGTTCCTCTCAATATAGGCCGGAGCCACTTTGGTATACCGTGCCTCTTTTAGCGCATATGCCCTCTTCATAGGGCAGCGCTAACCGTGCCTCTCCTGAGGTGCGGCTCTCTGTCACGTCAAGCCAGTAGGGTCATTAGGACCAAAGGCTTAGGCTGAGTTTAGTCGGTAGGTCTGTCGGGTCGATCCGCCTCGATTCGCCAGGAGTCCGACATAATCACCGTAGCATTTGCCGTTGCGGTGGTATCCATGAGGATTCTCAGCCTCCTCTACTGAGGAAAAAAAAAGAAGAATACGTACGCGTTATCCGAATGTACCGACTACTTTGGACGAAAGCCTAATATTATAGTTGGTAGCAAACATTTTCAAAACTATATCCAAATACTTAGATAGTATCAACGCATCGCTTTTGTATAAAATAATAAAGTTCCTTTTAGATAATTTGCGTATCAAAAAAGGTTAATTGAAAGTAAGGCCGTACTTGTTAATTTTAAATTCTGTGATTGTTTGGGAGCAACAACTGTCAACTAAGTTTGTTCTGCAGTTTGATGCCAGTTAAATTGTTATTGATATTAAACACTTTATCTTTCATTGTTTGTTTCAGTATGTTAAGTGAATCGTGAACAAGCAGATAATGCCTCATTTAAAACTAGAATTAAAAAGAATATTAATGCCATCTTTATTATTATTAAAATATCATAATATTTATTTAGCAGACTCAATAATAAACATAAACTTGAAGTCTGTACATTAGATATTTATTTTCAAGTTTATACCTGCCCTAACATACATTAAACAATTTTAAGATTGATTTCAATAACTAATTTGGTCAATTATGCAAAAAAACCTTAGACTGAATTTACAAAACTGTGGAAAGCGCCATCTATGAAGCATTGACGGTATTAAATAAATCTTCTGCTTCATTCCAATTATGCCAATGAAACTTGTTGCGTTGCACTTTATTTGC
Organism: Scirpophaga incertulas; assembly: GCA_036419045.1. NCBI lineage: Eukaryota > Metazoa > Arthropoda > Insecta > Lepidoptera > Crambidae > Scirpophaga > Scirpophaga incertulas. The sequence goes on from CM071627.1 coordinate 37,197,586, forward strand.
ACTAGATGTCGCTAGAGGTGTTATATAAAAAAAATATTTGATCTTTGCCATTGCATTTGCAATATTACATAAAAATAAAAATCACCTTTTATTCATACTAATGTATCACTTATTTACATATTTGTAACAAGGAAAAAAAAACCTTTTAGGCAAATCTATAAACAAACTAAATTTTACCATCAAATTATATGATGTACAAATAATATGTTCATGATATTACAAAGTACTAGGTATTCTTTAATGTCTGTTATATTTTATAAACAGAATTCTTAGAAAAACCGAGTAATGAGCTCCATCCACTGCTACTTAATATCCAGCGCACAGACTACTTAGATCCAGCGTAACACAGACGAATTAGGGATACTACGTCAGCGTAATAGTATACTAATCTGTGATCCAGCGTTCTATGGTATACTCCACAGATTAACATATATGTAGCTAGCTGTATACTCTATTAACGTTTGCAAACAGAACGGTATCTATAAACAGTAAGCTTATTATGTAAATCTGTTATGATGTTTTGAATGAAATTGACAGATAGTGCAGTGTCATTACCGTTTTATTATGATTCAATGTGGCAACTATCTTCAAACAGCAATGTAGCTGCACTGTCTGTCAATTTCAATCAACATTTGATGCATAATATGCAGGTTTGAAAAACTCATGTCACTCGGGAAATTTCTAATTTCTAGCTTAATAGAGCGGCACTTATAATCAACACAGATATGATACTATAGTATTTCTTACTTGTAGAATGTTCAACAAGTATTGAATTTGGACGTTTCAGAAAAAAATATGTAAAAAAAAAAGTAGTTTTATTCGGTAAATTTATTTTAGTATGATAATTATGTATTCACAAACATGTATTTTGTACTTATTGTTTATCGCAGTTTGCTTACATTTCGACTGTAGCCATTACCTTTGTTTTGCTGTAACAATTGCTGTTAGTCAATTCGGGTACTTATATTGGTACACTTTCCACAAATTAATCGTTTTGCGTTTGCTAAACACCATTCAGTTTTTTCTTCTGACGGCTTCTTTATTCGAGTTATTATATTTTTTACCAGAGGTATCAATTCTTCTTCACATGGTGTTTTAATGTAGTTATAAAATATTGAAATTATGGTACTATATAATAAATGAGTCCGAAGGCTTTACGAGTTTCGTCATCGACGACTCTGTTCGAATGTTTTCAATTTTTAGCTTTTTAACTAATTTATATGAATTCATTTGCAATGGTGGTATATATATTTCATCAGGTCTTTTATATATATGTGTTGCAAAAGGAATGAAATCATTGACTGCCGTAGTTTCAAATCTAATTTTGCAATATTTCATCAAATGGCCGCCGTTCGCTAGGAAATTCATATTGTTACCTTCTCAAGATATACAATATAGCAGTTTTATAATACGAACACGTTCATTTGAATGTGATTACAATAAAGCTTTAGTATTTTAATTTTTTGACACTGACTTCGAGTAGATTTGATTAAAAGACAAAAATGATTGATGGTGACAAAAATTAGAAAGGAGTCTGTGCACATTACTTTGGGGCGAACGCTAAAGATTTGGGTATTGTATTTCTTTTTATTATTATGATCCAAGAAATGGTAGCTAGCCACTAATAGTACAATCGTTATAATATTTACAGTCGTTGTAGTAGCATAATGCGTTTACTGACATAGCTTTTTCGTACGCCATATTTGGTGATGATGAATGTGACCAATGCTTAACAGTACTTATTAGATTTTAAAAGGGAAATGAGAAAAACTAATTGCAAACGTACCTACTGTATAATATTTTTAACACTTGTTTTTGATATTACTAATAAAATGTGAATAATGTGATAAAATTTTATATAATTGCTCATACTAAATCGATAGCAGACATTTACCAATCTAGTGACACCCCTGCTATGGAGTTAGTGTCGACAATCTGAACGTAGCCCGATCTGAGATATTTTACGGTATTTTTATTTACTAATAATATTAATAGTACAGTTTTTATTTTACTAATAATTTTAATAGTATACTCATTTGTGGATTTTGCTAATCTGTGACCGTACGTAGTATCTCTCTTTAGTCAGTGAACTGTGAGTAAACCCATTCATATACAGTAAGCACTGTAGGAAAAATCTAAAATTATTCTAGGATAATTATCATGTTATTATAAGTTAACTTACGTTTTGTTAATATCTAATGTTAAAATGTATACGACTGGACAGGACTCTGTGTCCAAGGTCTTAACCTTGGACACAGAGTCCTTCAGTCGTATAAAAAGAATATTAAAAAAAAACCCATTCATATACATACGTACTTAGATAAACTAAGCATATCTTAGTTTATCCTTTATCTAAGCATACGTACTTATCTATTCAGCTGTGATACGTAGTATCTTTTTTGGTCTGTGGGTCTTTGTGGTGGGCCTATTCTCTTATTGGTCTGTGGGTCTATATTCAGTATTTTAATACTTTTTAAGTATATTTCAATGATTTTTCCGAACATCAGTATATTTTCAGGTACTGACTTATTTTTTGGTATATTTTGGTTTACGTTATGGCAGCACCGTAGTAAGTGATCGTCTTTGCGGCAATATTTACGGTATTCCCCCGAACGCGAACATGGAGACTTTCCTCAATAAGCGAACATTGGGGACTTTCCCGGATTTAGTTTATACATGTTATCTATGAGCAAAGATGAGTAAGTTACAGATATGACAAGATGTCGCCGGCGCGGCGTTGTAGTATTGTAATACTATCTATACAATTATCAATCAATATGTAGTATAAATCAGAGTTGCAGAACCTATGTTCGCCTAAAACTTTACAACTGCTGGACAGTTTTAATTCAGGACGGACCGCTAGTGTATCAAAAATTTTCAAAACAGCGTCTAGTTTTGATGTTTTCTGTTGCATAAACAGTTAAACTAAAATATCAAATCGTCAAGTGAAATAATTGTCTTTTCTGCACTCAACTTAATCTTTGAAGCCTTTTTTCCATAATTCCGGAATTTCCCCAAAATATTAAAATATAACTCTAACATTTATTGTAATGATCTAATGATGAATCTATGAATAAATAAAACGTGTTAAGAAAATCTGTATTTTTATGGGTATATCTGTCCTAAATAGTATATTTCTAGTATTTTTTGAGGTGCCTCAGGTTTTTCATAAAATTTAATCTGGTCACACTGTACTAATCTGTGATATCTGTGTAGTGTTGCCAACGCAAATTATCGAAAATTGGTAGATTATGTGCCAAACGTTGGTAGAAGTTGGTAGAATGTAAAATGCAAAATTGGTAGATCTACCATCTTAATTTAGAAAAAAAAATCATTAATTTCGCAACACAACAAGCGTAACAATCCAAACCGTAGGGTTAAGTAATATTTACCACAGACTAAGTAGTTGGCTTGTGTAGTTCGCGTACGAACTAGTTCATAAGAGCGCTCCCACAGACAAAATATGCGAACTAGTTCACGTCATTCCCAACTCCTTAGTTCGTATTTCATAACCAAAGTACAAAGATCGTGAAGACGTTTATATATATAGTCTATGTCTCACTGCACATGCGCATTGCGTGACTCATTTATATAGTTGGCACTATGTTTTCTAAGTTGTGACAGCATTGAACTAGGGAGCGATTTGGCGGCCAGCCAGTGCCTTTCTAGTTCCCATAGATTACCCAAAGTTTTTTAGTTCCTATGCGATGCATTCCAATTGGGAGTCGGGAGCTGACGAACTAATGGAGAGAACTAGTTCGCTTAGGAGCGGTGAATTAATCTGAGTGATCTTAGTCGCAAACTATTAAGCACAAGACTACTAAGTAGTAAGAAGAGAAGAAGTCTACATACCTACCACAACTAACCGGAATTGGGCCACAGACAAAATAAATAATAAATAATGTCGGTTTATAGACGCAACATGACGGAAACATGGAAATATCAAATATGAAAGTGGTGATATGTGAAAATAAAAAAAATAGGTAGATTTTTGGTCTAGGGTGGTAGATGGGTAGACTGAAGTGAAAATTGGTAGATCTACCAAAAAGTTGGTAGCTTGGTAGATATGGCATCACTGTATCTGTGGCTCAGATTAGATCTGTGGCCGGCCTATTGTCAAATGAAAAATTGTGTGACGCGGAGCGAAAAGAGACAAATTTATAAGAAATCCCGTTGCTGTATTCTAAATTGATATATTTAATTGGTCAATGTTTGTATTGATAGTAAATCTGTCTTAAATAATGTCTTTTTCTTTTGGCACACCATCAAGTGCACCAGCGACAACTGGGCTTGGAAGTGGGTTCAACTTTGGCGCGGCAAAGTATGTTCTTTTCTGTTAATTAAATATTTTCTGTTAAAATGAAAGAGTTAACACCTTATTTTTGTTGCAGGCCAGCGACAACCGGTTTCGGACTTACAGCTACATCCCAGCCATCCACAGGGCTATTTAGTACCCCAGCAACATCTGCACCCGCTTTTGGTGCTGCACCGGCATTCGGTGCTACGGCTACTCCAGCTTTTGGTGCTAATACCTCGGCGTTTGGTGCTTCCTCAGCGGCGCCAACTTTTGGTGCTGCAACTCCTGCGTTCGGTTCGCTTACTGGCTTTGGTGCGTCCACTACTCCAGCATTCGGAGCCACATCTACAGCCCCAGCTTTTGGAACAACTGCAACTCCAGCATTCGGTATGTGCATTGAGTTAACTGGGTTATATTGTTTCTAGACTGAGATTTGCAAATAAAATTTCGGTTGGTCTTACATATATGTTAGAGTTATTTAAGCTCAGTAACTAAATAACATTTAGTAAGTTGTCTCTAAGTAAGACAAAATAGCTGCAAGACCTTGTACTTTTGGTGGAAAGTAGCAGTGCCTCCATTTCTGGAAACATTGTATATACATTTTATGTCACAACTGGACAATATATACTATATGTTATATGTTTTTTTTTATATAACTTACTAGTTGGTAGTATTACATGATGGTATCTTAGTTATATATTGACTTAAATAACAAAAGGTATTGAAATATTGTTATCTTATATACTCAAGAATTTAGCTTAGTCTATATTTCATTCTGAAACTTTATTTCTATCTGATTGCAAATGTTATACAACATCTGATTATTCTTTTAAGATTGTGCAATAAAATGAAAATGCATATATAGGGAATACTTTTTATATAACACTATCTGTATGGAAAAGAGATGCTCATTTTTTATATATACAGCTATAACCATTTTAGTTACTGTGTAATTACAATGGTATATGATTGATTTGAATGGATGATGATCTAGTTACTGTGTAACTACAATGGTTGGTGTGTATCAGCCCACAATTTGTTTTGTAATAATATAATGTTGAATACCAAGTGTATAAGAAGTTTGGTTTTTGCAATGTTGGGTAACATTTAGAGTATTTATAGGTGCAGCAACTAGTGCCCCGGCATTTGGCACAACAAGCACACCTGCATTTAGTTCCACGGGCTTAGGCACAGGCCTAAGCTTTGGTGCTGCTACATCCGCACCTGCCACAGGTACAATTTATTAAAATAGATCATTTTTATAACTGACTGGGGGTAAAAGAGCTTAACATGGAAATTACTTTATCAAGTTGATGATGTATGTATGTCATGATATCTACATTGATGTTGTAAAGCTGAAGGGTTTGGTTGAGAACTCAACCAAATATACTGATATTAGCATCTCAATCTCTGGAATTACTTAGTCTGATCTAAAAATTCTTTTAGTGTTAGTCCATTTATCTAGGAAGTCTATAGCCTATATATCATCATGTGATGATCATACAATATCAATGAAAAATGTCACCAAAGCCAGGGCAAATTATTTCTTTTGAGAACTTTCATTGCATGTACCACAACAATGGCAATGAAGTCACGAGCAAAAGCTACTTTTTTAATAAACTTAAATAGTATCCTAGATCGTGGATTAAAATCAATAAAAATTTTTAAAAATCCAACTACCAAGTAGCAATAATTGATTTGCATGTGGTTGAGGTAGATGTATAAGGGTATACCAGATAATTTTCTGTACAATTTTTTTCAGATTAACCAGTTCCCATAAATCTGTACTGAAATGTGTAACAAAGGGGGCACTTTAATCTTCGCCTGTGTCACATATCTTAAAAATCATACATTAAACATCTCGATTAACTCCCAGTGATTGTACCCCCAGGTATAACAGTTGGTTTTCTTTGAACAAAGTGCCTCATCATTGTCGTTTACATTGGATGATCAATGTGCAATGCAACATGCTATTTTATCAAAATAGATATAAGTCACCCTTATTTATATATTTTTTGCTTTGTCACATATGTATTGCTTTTATTTTAAAGGGCTTACTTTCGGTACTCCTGCAACTTCAGCAACCACTGGTCTTGGAGGATTGGGTGGTATAGGGTTTGGGGCCACTACTAGCACACAAGGAACAGGTCTATTCGGTGCGACAAGCTCTGCAACAACCTCAAATAGTTTATTTGGTAAGCCACATTCTGCTTACAATAAGTTAGACAGGATCTTTTTCGAGTAGACAATTTCTAAATATTGCAATTAGCAAAGGCTTATTACTTTTTCTGTTGTGCTCTTGTTACTGATCAATTGTTGATGGATAATGTTATTGTTATGGCGATATCCAATAACAATATAATAGTTTGTAAGATTTCCTTCCTACTAGAGGTTCTTTGGTGGAAGGTTCAAGATCTTTAAAGTTACCTAATTATCCCAATAATTTTTCAATTTTCTTTCCAGCATAATGTATCCATATCATAGCTCCCCTTACGCAACACCTTTCGTGCCTATTACTCAAACATTCCAAATGCAGCTACCAACTAACATCCCCAGAAATCCTAGACCTCTATTTGAATTGAGTCCCACAGTGTGTGGTAGAAATCCTGGATATATTGTAAGAAGCCCTAAGAACTGCTACAAGACAATTACTCCTAGTGGTGAGAAATGTCAATTCACCATAGTTATGTAGAATCTGACTATTAGAAATTTATTTGTTTATATAGTATTTCTATTTTTCATATATGTTAGTTTCAAATTTAATTAGTTTTGTGTAATATATAGATTAATACAACCACTTTTGTAATTATAGATTTTCATTTATTAAAGACCAAAATAATGTTACCACAGATAAAGATATAACTAAACTTAAGCATGCAAAGCTCAAGTAAACTAAAGTCAAATTCGATAGTATATCTTTCTAGCTCTTATTTTGTAATCTTTTCTTTTGTGATTACTTTCAAAAAATAAACCCAGGGCCCAAAAGGAACTGTATTTATTCCCTATAGTAACTAACTGCATTTATAATAAAAGAAATTCTATTCTAGAAGTTCTAGATGTTGATAACAAGATAATTCAATTTCATTAATAGTGCTCAGAATAGGTAGTTTAGTTTTATGTACTTGCGATTTTTTGACATCAATAGTATGGATATGCCTGGGAACTTACTATTTTCAGAGATTGTAAAAATATTATATTGATCTTTCAAAATAGTATTTCATCTTTTATCTTATTGTTGTAATAATAAGTTGTAAACATAAATTTTTACAATAAAAGCGTAAAGAAACGAATATCAAATAAAAACAGAAAATTTTAGTTTTATCCATGTTATGCTTACATTTATTAAAATATACATCATACAAAAACAATGATATAAAATTTTTATTGCAGGGGCAAAATTAGGAACTACAAATGTTATTGGAACTCAACTTTCTACAACAGGTAAATTATTCTGATTACATGTTAAAAAAAAAACAGTTCCCGCAATAGTTGTGTAAATAGATAGACCTATAAAATACATAATTTTATTAAAGGTGTATAGTGGACATTATCCCAACTAATATTATAAATGCGAAAGTGTGTTTGTTTGTTTATTTGTTTGTTTGTTTGTTACCTCTTCACGCTTAAACTACTGCACCGATCATCACGAAAATTTGCATACACATAGTCTGTGGTACGGGGAAGGATATCACATTTTATCCCGGAAGAAAGTAGCTACTGTTCCCGTGGGATCGAAATTAACGCGGACGGAGCAACGACGGGCGGAGCCACGGGCAAGAAATAACAATATAATTATTTAATAATATTTAATATTTGCATACACATAGTCTGCGGAACGAGAAAGGACATAGGACACCTTTTATCTGTTCCCGTGGGATCTAAATTAACACGGGCGGGCTACTAACAGTGTAATCTATACTAATATTATAAAGAGGAAAAATTTGTTTGTTTGTTTGTTTGTAATGAATAGGCTCCGAAACTACTGGACCGATTTCAAAAATTCTTTCACCTTTGGAAAGCTACATTATCCCCGAGTAACATAGGCACTTTTTATCCCGGAAAATCGACAGATCCCACGGGATGCGCAATAAAGGCTTCGCTCAAAAACTACTGTACAGATTTTCATGCGGTTTTCATCAATAGATAGAGTGATTCTTGAGCAAGGTTTTGCGGTATTTTTTATCTCGGAAAAACGGATAGTCCCACGGGAAGCCCGATAAAATCTTCGCGCCATAAACAGACCTCCGCGGATATGTAGCCGTGAGCAAAAGCTATGACCCTTAACCCTCTATAGACCCAATCCCGAAATCCACGCAGGCGAAGCCGCGGGCAGAAAGCTAGTAGTTGATATTTGGTGTATTTTCGTTTCGTTGCATAATACACCTTATTGTTGCTCATACATTTATTAATGAATTCTTAAATTGGTCTCTAGAAAAAATTACTGCCATACGCCATTTTTTTAATCTCTTTGTAAGTTTCTTTCTTTTTCTTTGTAAGTAAAGTGTGTTTCTTTGTAAGACAATTTTCAGATAACTCTGAAATCCAAAAGTAAGTTGCATTATATTTTTGATTGACAACGACATTACTATTTCATTTTTTAATCTTTTCTATTCATGTTTTTGCCGATAAAGGGGCAGGGGGTTGAAAATCGGGGTTGAGATGTTGTTAATTTTGCTGTCCTTACATAGCTCGAAATTTTGATGTAAATAAACAATGTGTTTTAATCATTAAAACGCAGTGGGGGTGCTAACTTAATTCCCAGTTAACTAGGAGGTGGTGGGAATTTTTTTTTTGCAGTCCTAAATTGTCTTTAATTAGTTCGAAATTTTCACCGTTTTACTTTTTTATCCATTCTTTTCATGTTTTTGCCAATAAAGGGGTAGAGGGTTGAAAATTGGGGTTGGGGTGTTGTTAATTTTGTAGTCCTTAGTTAGCTCGAAATTTTGATGTATATAAATAATGTGTATTAATCATTAAAACGCAGTGGGGGGTGCTAACTTAATTCGCAGTTAGCACCCCCATTGAAAATTTCGAATATCTCGAACTAGGGGGTGGTCAGAATGTTTTTTTTTGCAGTCCTAAATTGTCCTTAATTAGACCGAAATTTTCACCGTTACTTTTTTTTTCGAAAGTGGGGGTGCCAAATTTATAACCATGGATAGGCTTGAGTCCTTCGGTGGGAATATGAGCTGCGATGATGAGCCTGTTATGGTATTTGTTGTATTTTGTTTTAGTTGAACCTTGACTAGCCCAGGACTCTTTATCACTTTCATTTATCCCAATAACTCCCTCTTAAAGGTGATAATTTATCTTTAAATACCTTATTTGAATCATGTGGTACCACTCGGGCTCTCGCCACGATCGAATGCGGTCCGTTTATGCGTTCTGTCCGCGGTTATAGATTTGCTTCACACCAAACAACTTGCATCATAGCTGATTTTCTTACTGATTTCGGTTTTGGTCCTCTATGGTCATCATTAGTAAAACTAATGATGACCATAGAGGACCAATCATTGGTAAATCACAGTCCTGGTTTGAAATATCTTCCTAAAAATGTCAGAGGAAGCTACAAACATACTAAATCTGGTCAGCTGTGTCTATGGTACAGTGTGTTAATACTAGAGTTAATACACTTTTTACCGTAGCATTGTAGTGCTTCTCGTAGTGGCCGCATAAGAAGACGTCATCTGCGGATCAGATCACTATCGTGGGACAGTCGCGATGGAACTGGACTACTACTAGTTCTAAAGCTAAGAGTTTCCATGTCGACCATCCCTAAAACATTTAAAGATGGATATAAATAAGCATAGTAGCCTTATTTACGTTTAAACATTCATCACATGTTAATATGAATTGTCGCCTGCAGTATTTCCGAACCGAGCAGTATTTCCGAACCGATATCGAAACCTTCAAAAATAAAGCATATTCTCATTTAAAAGGCCGGCAATGCATCTGTACTCCTCTGGTGTTGCGCGTGTCCATGGGCAACGGTTTATCGCTTACCATCAGGTGATCCGTTCGCTCGTTTGCCATAAATATATAGCTTATTCAAGTTATTACGAGGGCTGCTACTTATGTATCCGGAATAGAAAAATTAAACAAACGTATATGGCTAAATATGGGTTTATTGTTTTTCAAAGTATTCTCCGCGATATCGATACACTTTTGCATACGTTGAAACCAATTTTTATAGCATTTTTTCCACTCTGATTGCGGTATCTCTGAAACGTGCTGTTTGAACGCGTCGACGGCATCTTCGCGGGTCGAAAATCGTTGACCACGTAATTTATTCTTTACATTTGGGAATAAATAGAAATCATTAGGTGCTAAGTCTGGGCTATATGGTGGATGACCCATCAATTCTATTTTTTGACCCTCCAAAAATGTATTTGTTTGCGTGATGTGTGACAGCTGGCATTGTCGTGGTGTAGAATGATTATGCGTCGCTTGTTATTTTTACGTATTTCTTCAAATACTTCCGGCAAACAAATGGTCGTGTACCACTCCGAATTGACCGTTTTATGATTCTCCAGTAGTATTGTAGCCACATGACCATTAATACCAAAAAAACAGGCCACCATTTGCCTTAAAGTGCTTTTGCACCAGTCACTTTCGTAGGGTTCGGCTCATTTTGAAACACCCAAACTGTAGATTGTTGCTTAGTTTCGGGATCGTACGCATAGATTCAAGATTCATCACCTGTGTAGATGTTATAAACAGATTTTGAGTCCCCTCCGTTATTTTTTTTTTACATATTCTTGCACCATTCGACGCGAGCTTCTTTTTGATGCTGAGTTAAGTTGTGCGGTATCCAACGCGAACAAATGTTTCTGTAATATTTTATTAATGCTATATATGCCCAGAGTAGCCCCTATCTCGCGATACGTAACATGACGGTCTTGCATAATTAGTTTTCGTACAGCATCAATGTTTTGTGCCGCAACGACTGATTTCGGGCGACCTTCCTTAACTTCGTCCGTGAGCTTACTCCGTCCACGATTGAGCTCACTAAACCAGTGATACACAGTGGTTTTTGATGGAGCTTCAACACCAAAAGTTGAAGTTAATTGATCTACGCACTGTTGTTGCGTTAAACCACGTCGAAAATCGTAATAAATCATAGCACGAATTTTTTCACGTGTGAGTTCCATCATTTCAGCGATATATAGCCAGTATTTCAAAAAAAGAACGAATTTTACAATGGAGGTTTAAAAATGTTGAAATCCCAGATTCCGGATACTTAAGTAGCAGCCCTCGTATGAGTTATGTAGAATCGATTTGGTGATATTAATTTACTTTTTTCTTATGTTTTAGTAACTCCGAGTCTTGGATTGGGTGGTGTAGCGACGACCACAGGCATCGGAACAGGAAATGCACCAGATGTAAAAAGTAAGTATTGTCAACGTAATGTCTGTATTTTTTTTTATCATAGCGAAGACTGTAAATAGGACTTGTGGTATATCTGTTGTATTTTTCTTTGAAAGTAACTTCTCCAATGGAATACTATAATTTACTGTTTATATTGAATAAATAAATGTTTCACTCCAGCCGAGCCCCCGAAACAACAGAAACTGCCAAATGAACTCTCGACATCAATCGACTCCTTCAAGGAATTTGTCAAGAAACAAAAATCGCTGAGCTCGGATGTGATGCGTGTATCAATTAAACCACTACACAAGGTATGTGCCAGTGAATGCCATTACACGAACAACATTATTTTGCACGATTTAAGTTCTTATCGTATTGAAAATAAGGTTGGTATTCCAATGTGCAGGATGTAATAAACTAGAGGCTCTTTTATGGGGAAAGCCAGCTTATATCACGCGTCTTTAGACACAGTGGGCGATGGGGATTTTTTGACACATTTGCGAGGAAACAGAAAAAAAAAACCTTTAAATAAACTCAATCTGTGAATGCACACTGTTGCTTTCCCGCCATTTTAACAATGTAATTAGTTCGAAATTTGAATAGCAACAGCGCGCGAAATGTCAAATAATACTGTTATGGAATTTGTATGGACTATAACTTAACTATTATTTCCTTTGTAACACACGCGTTTTTTATGACCCGTTTTACATATTTAAAACCGGTGGCATTATATCAGTTTTACGAGCAAAGGTGTTAGTAGTACATTATAATACAAGTGAGTAATGTTGAAAATTACGTTCGAGGCTGACATTATTCTTAATATTCTGCCGAAAGTTAATACAAAGTTTATAGGTCATAAAATTAATTTTGAAAAAACAATTTGTGAAAGTAACAATGAAGAATGTTCACTAATATTTTTTTTTAGCTCCGCGTAAACTCGGTTGAAAATAAAAAATATGAGTGAAAAAATTATTACGATACGTCGTTTAGTTTCCAAGATATTTAATTTCAAAATAAGTGCGCGATTCGGAGTTCCAGCAGGCCGGCGCTCGACGCGATGACGTCACAGCACAACGCAACACTCGGTCAGTCCACTCGCGCGCTCCGGTAACGCCGCGTTGCCCGTACCTTTTACTATTAAAGTGTAAAAATGTCTGATCTACATGCTAGAAAATCATGTGTTGTGCCAAAATGTACAAATACAACCACCAAGACACCAGAAAAGTTGTTTTTTCACGTTCCAAAGGATGTTCAAATGCGAAAGAAATGGATAAAAGCTATGAAAAGGTTGGATTCATTTGGAGCTAAAAGTACAGTTTATTGTTGTGAAGATCATTTTGATGTAAGTATGTCTATAAGTAATTTATATCTTAATACTTTTTTTTTTTTTTTTTTTAAGTTTTAATTTTTTGGTATAGTTATACCTATTGTCATTGGAAGGTCAGAGGTGCAAAACCTTGTGTTAAATAATAACAAGGTTGCTATTATTATATGTATTTATCTTGAAAACGAATTTACTATTTACGTTAGCGTTTGTTTTATTTATTTGCACATAAGTACACAGTCTAATACCTACTATTTACCTACGTTTTTGCTAGCGTAAACATCATAATAGATAACTATTTTTTTTTTCAGATTGAGGCTGATATGGAGAACTATGTTAAATATAAGCTGGTTGGAGGAAGACTTAAACTTAAAAATGGGATAGTTTCTCACAAATTTCAATGTCAACAAGAAAAGGTAGATATATCCGAAAGATCTGCAGTACAAAAACGGAATAAAATAAAATATTTTGAGAAACTCTTAAGCAAAGACGAAGAACCGATTACTTCGACTTCAGAGGCAAAGAATAAACCAGAAGAGCTATTTGTTGCTTGCTGTGAAGACGAAATAGTTACAGAAGATCCACTTAGCTTTAAAAATAATGACCAGTGTCTGAAAATATCAAAGAAAAGTAAAGGGGTACAAGTAAAGCTAAGAGATAAAGGTGCTCATAAATCAACCATGACTGATAAAATATTTTAAGAAAGAGAGGAAAGCAATATCATGTCCAGATACAGTATCAGTTCGTAGTATGACTGACTCATCTTCTACTCTCTCCACACATGAAATGTATACCCCTGATAAAGATTCCTTGAATCCTGATGAAGATTTAAATTCAGATGTGGACAACTCAGAAAGCGAAAAACATGTTTTCAGAAACTATATGCAAAAAGCAGCTCTTTTATGCATATCTAGAGAGCCACAACTATTGCTAGGTTTACCTAAAGAATGTTATTTTCTCATTAATTTATTATCTGAAACAACAAAATGTACTCCGCGAAATATAATGATGACATTAAAAAAATACGCTTGCATCAACCTAATGCAATATTGGCTTTGGATTTTGGTTTGGCGACAAGTTCTGTTACTAAAATAATAAGGATTACTGTTCCCGTTATAGCATCTGTCCTCAAATCACTTGTATACTTTCCAGCGTCTTCGAATGTTCAGATGAATCTACCTATTCCATTTAGAAAAAACTATAATCGAGTTCAAAGCATTATTGACTGTTTTGAAATTCAAATTGAAAAGCCTGTCGATGCCGTAAAACAAGCTCTTACTTGGTCTTATTATAAAGGCTGTAATACGATAAAATATTTAATATCAATAACACCCGATGGGCTTATAAATTTTATTTCTCCAGGTTATGGTGGAAGAGCAACAGACTCTTTAATTTTTGAAGATTGTGGTATTTTGCATACTTTGCCTAAAGGAGCAGCAATATTAGCCGACAGAGGTTTTAAAAATATTTGGTAGAACTAAATGGACACACTTTAATCAGACCTCCTAGCGTGAAAGCAAAGAAAATTGCGGCATTACGGATACACGTAGAAAGAGATATCGGCCGACTTAGGAGTTTTGGGTTTATGTTGCCACATGCTTGTGTCGATTTAAAACAAGTCGATCTGTTGGATTCAGTGGTACATTCTGCATGTGGAATAGTAAATATTCAAAGCAGCTTATTCACAGAATCAGCCTAGTACGATATTTTAATATTAATATTTTATTTTATTCTACTGTATTCTCTAGGCCTTTTACTAACTTTAAAATAAACAAATAATTTTTGCAAAAATAGATTATTATTTTTTATTACAGACCAAATCCTAAAAATGTGGAATAGAAGCTATAGCTTCAAATATTTTATTATGTTCCACTGACTAAAAGTGTTTGGTGTACTTTCAGAGACATAATAATACATAATCACATTTATTAACATTATTTTATTAATTTGTCAAAAATATTTTCCTTCCAAAACATAACACACTTATCAAAAAGTTGATTACAATATTTTTTATTGTATATTACCTCATGCACATTAACATTTTTCGAAGTTTCGAAGTCAACATGTGCAATACAAAACAGGGCTTTTTTTTTTGCCGGACATGTGCATTTGTGTCTGTATTTGAGCATAGTACTTTCTGCCTAATTTTCCTTTGTCATAGTACAAACTAAATGTATTTTCCTTGTACGGACACTTGACTTCTACAACGAAGTCATCAGTAAGCCCATCAGGCGAGGCACCGATCATTGGCCAATCACTGTTTAAAAAAATACCAGATCCCATTATTTTTAGACCTTTTATTTGAGACACCACACTTATAACATCTTTTTCTAAGATTTTTCCTCCCTTGATAGCAGCAGTTTCTTTAAATTTTAGGGCACCAAATATTTCTTACACTTAAACTACAGAGCCATTCTTTGTAGTACATAGCGCAACTTCATGCATTTTTGAAGCCGTTATGCGTCCATAGCGCATCTCAAACTTCGATCATATGATCGAAGATCTCAAACCACAAATTCGAATTGGATTGCGCCATTGTATCCTTTTTTATTTGTAAACTTGATTCTCTCATTTCGTTCTTACAATATGTAATAAAACTATTGACATCACGTTCTACACAAGATTTTTTGAAATTATTAATTAGGTAATGAATCGAAATCTTTTCAACATCTTTTTTTTCACATACATAATGTGAGAGCGAACATTTTATTTGAAGTTCTCTAAGATTATGTGTCACTTTGTCGAAAAAGTTACCTTTATCCTGTTCTACTTCATTATGTGTTGTGGAACTAAAGTCTTTAGCCTTAATCATTTTGAATGTAGTCCCGATCCCCGAGAGCTTCGATTTTTTCCAATAACACTTTATAGCAGTTGTTGAAGGCTCCTCGCTTCGGCGATGCAGCCTTACAACCACCACTACTAGCGGCACAATCCTTACACATTACATTTAAAATTTCATTGTCTTTTTCATCGCATTCTAAACTGCAATAATATGGTGTTGCACGTACGCGATGTTCCGGTGTAATCCTACATTTGACCGTACAAATATTACCTACTCTTTTGACTTGAACGTAACCAATAGCATCATCACCGTAGTTGTCTCTTGCCGATCTGAAATAAAAAACAAATATGTATAAAAACACTTCACGTATTTGACAAATAATATGTACACATTAAAAAGGTTTAGCACATCTGAGGGGCTATCGCACTAATAAATCGCAAGCGAAACGCAACCAAACCGTTCGGCTTAACCAATCCGAACGCCACAATATCACGTCATCTGTTCGATGACGTGATATTCTAGCTCTCGGATTAGTTGAGTGGAACGATTTGGTTTCGTTTCAGCTGCGATTTGTTAGTGCGATTGCCCTCCTGTTCAACTCAGAGCAGTTTTAGCTATAGTCATCGACCATTGGTCGATGGCTATAGTTATGTATATAGGTACAGTTCTTGAAAAATACGAGCGCGCGTGGCCCTTCGTCGTGGTAAAAACGTTTCTGTTTATACTATAATACCTACATCAATTTATTTAGTTAAATAGATCAAAGCCAAATCGATTTTCAAATAGGTAGGTAGATTAATAAGATGATAGAAAAATTAACTCTTACCTCTGCATTTTTACTCCTCGGATTTCAGCGGCAACGAAATCACTATTCTTCGTTAAATAGTAGGCAACCATTAGTCCATCTATTTTAGGTAGGTTATCCGATTGCCCTTTTTCAAATCCGTCATCCATTATACCATATATACACTAATTAAACTGAATATTACTCAATGTACGGAAGAAGCAATATAAAACACTATAAGTAACTCGGCAGGCGCGGATTGCCAGCGAGCGGCCGGCGGTGGCGGGGCGCGTTGTGTTATGACGTCACACGCTTCACGCGCGCTTGCTACGGAACGCAAAATTTACGAGAATTTGAAATGTCTATAAATTCATTAATACTTGGTCTTTTTCAATGAAACAAAAACTAGTGTATTTGTAAAGATACAAGCCCTACTAGGACAATAGTTTTAAACGATTTTGTATACCTATTAACATTCTTCATTATGAAAATTATACGTTGGATTTTCCACCTTCACCGCCAGTCATTTCTGAAATATTCGTTATTATTTCATTCGTACAATCAATTTCATAGCTTGACGACATTTTTGATATAAAAATGTTAAAAGAAACAATGCAAAATATCTACTTGCAAAATAGTGCTGAAAATTGAAAAATGTCGCGTTTACTTTTTCGTTGACGGCTTTGTGCGCGAAAGACTAAGGTACCGACGCTTATACAGCCATAACAGCAAATTAAATAATTTTTACAAAATAAATATATTCTTTTAATATTTATGTATGACTTCTATTTAATAGTTGTAATTTTGAATATTTTTTTTATAATTGTATACCTTTAAACAGTGTTTCTAAACGCCAAACTTATTTAATTTACAAAAATTGGTGGTGAAGCGTGTAAATAGCTATCACCAGTGGAGCTGTAACTACTCAATCTATTTTTGGGTTTTGTTTTTCTTTAGGTTAATTATACCTATGAGAATTGCACACAATAAACACCACTGTAAAGGCAAAAAGAGGTCATGCACTCAGCGTACTCACCAGGTGCAGCCGGTGTTTTTCTTGGATTTCTACCACCACACACGTACGCAGCAGATCACCTTAGAATTCACAGGGTCGACCCTATCTTTACGATCACTATGGCAAGTTCACAAAACAGTTCAAGTAGTCACAGGAATATATTATGCGGGATAAGTAACTATAAAATACAATATGCGGTCTTCTTTCTTCGGCAGGCGGTAGCGGATGAATGATAATGTTCTAGCGGTGCAGGGGCAGCCAGCACTGTCGCGTCCGTATATGAGCGAAACGGTACGACTAGCGCCATCTCGAGAGATCAATCATGATCTTCCAATACTGCCGCAAGGTGGCACTGAGATACAATACTCCCCAAAATGCAATTAAAATGAATGAATATTGTGCGCAATTTCTAATAGGTATAATTATTAGCTTAATGATTTTATTACAAAATATGCTGCGCCACCAAAAATGTTTTAGCATTTTGCATATAAATACTCTTTGGTTCCTATTTATTTTTTCTTATAAATAAAAGCGTGACTTTTCTTTACGAAACTATTAACTTTGATTACCAAACTGTGCGGTAATCGAATTTGAAATTCGAAAAATCAAAAATAAAATAATCTTTATTCAACATAGACCTTTACAGGCACTTATTGACGTCAACAGACAAAACAAAAAAAAACAAAAACCTTGTCCGTACGTACGAATAAGAAAAAAAAATATTATAAAGATATTATAAGTTGGTAATATGATACATTGTGAAACTAAAATTGGTGTAGTTACATACCAATTATGAGCAATGTTTAAAACATATAATACACACACACACACCCTCACACACACTCATACACACACACACATCATACGTAATAACTTAGTTATTACGTATGATGTTATTAGTTTATAGTTTTCTTGTTAAGAGGTTGTTCGAGGTGGGCGTTAATAACTGCAACACAGTCTTTGACTAAAGTAGTTATTATCGTTTTTATATGAATTCGTGCACTTTATAAATTATAAAATAAATTATTATTATTATTGTCGCTTATGTCACGTGGTTTCATAAAGCACGGTCCTTTATAGGGCGTGTGCGGGGATACAGATCCAACGCGTAGAGGCCATTTACGCGTTTAATGAAAGTGTGCGTGGAGTGTATTATTATTTTTATTATTAATGGTGTTGAAAAAATATTTTAATGTAAGTTGTGGCGGTCATGAGAACGTGCACGTATTAAGGTTAAACATTTCTTGAGAATTATCTCAAGGAAGGAGGAGGAGATGATTACATCTCAAGGGTGCTAAGTAAGCTAGAAATACGCACGTACCATATTAGTATATAAGCCTTAGTTTTAGTTAAATAAATGAGTTATTATAATGGAAATCATAATAGACGATATCAGGCTACAATCTGAGTCTCATTATATCCATCACCAAAACCCTGGCAAATTGGTGACCCCGACAAACGCGAAACGAAGAAAACAATGGCAAATTGGTGACTCGGACTACAAGGAACCCGAAGCTCAGAAGATCGACTAACAGAAGACATGAGAGAATATGCTAATTAGTCGAAATAGCGGCTCGGAAAGTTATTGACAGGGTAACTGAGCTGACAACGCCTGCAACCCTGATCAAATTGACCATTATCTCCAGAAGAGAATTTCAAAGTATGATTGAGCTAGGCATTAATAACCGCTCATCAAATAGTCCGTGGGCTAACCTTAAACATGGTCAAGAAAAAGAATAGTGAATGGGGACCATGTTGAGATTATCAACGGCTACAGGAGAATGGAATAACTCCTAACCTTGAAAAATGCAACTTTCTCAAGAGAGAAATAAATTTCTTAGGTTATCATATAACGAGCCAAGGAATACGCCAGACTGAGATTAAAACAAGAATTTGTCATCAACAACGAAGTTAAGAACGTGCCAAATTTTGAAAACAGCCACAGCTTTCAAAAACGTCCTACATCACAAAGTCAGTCAGGAAGGACAGTAAGCCGTATTCGCTGAAGCGATCAATATCAATATTTTACTTAACAAGGTTAAGATTACACTATTTTTATTGTATTTTGTGTCATAGGATTAAGTATTAATTTATTGAGCTAAACATATAGAACTTCATGTAATATTTTTTAAAAAAGGGTGGAGTACTGTGCCGGTCATGAGAACGTGCACGTATTAAGTTTAAACATTCCTTGAGATAATCATCTCAAGGGTGCTAAGTAAGTTAGAAATATGCACGTGCCATATCAATATCAATACATAGTATAAAACAAAGTCGCTTTCGCTGTATGTCCGTATGTATGCTTAGATCTTTAAAACTACGCAACGGATTTTGACGCGGTTTTTTTTTAATAGATAGAGTGATTGTTAAGGAAGGTTGTACACCGGTTTCAAGGTGTCGCCATCTCTGAGGTCCCGGGTTCGAGTCCGGTGGGGGCAGATGTTTGTGTGATGAATGCGAGCATTTGTACCTTAGTCATGGTTGTTGATATATATTTCTATAAAAATTATTTATATATGTATAATATATGTATGTCTATCCGTTACCCTAGATCCCATAGCACAAGCCTTACAGAGCTTAGTTTGGGCTAGGCTAATTGGTGTAAGTGTAACAAATATTTATTTATTTATTTATTTATGTATAATAAATGCATAATATAGTAGAGAAACACTGATAAATTTAAAGGTTTCTAATGTGATGTCGTAAATAAGCACGTTTTTTTGCGCTTATATTGCAAACGCTGGCTGAACCCTACGAGATAGACCAAAATAATGTACTACAGTATTGTACAACTTACAAAAATCCACAAAAAAGTCCGCGATCTCTTAGAGATAACCCACCATAACCATTTTTTCACTGCACCCGTGCGAAGCCGGGGCGGGTCGCTAGTTAGTATATAAGCCTTAGTTTTAGTTAAATAAATGAGTTATTATAATGGAGATCATAATAGACGATATCAGACTACAACCTGAGTCATTTGACTCAGGTGGATATAATGTTATATCCATCACCAAAACCCTGGCAAATAAGTTATCTACACGTAATCCGATGAGTGACGATGATGTACGGGGGCAGGTGTCGCGCGACGCGGAGAGCACGCTGCGCGCGGCGCTGTCGTTGAGCGGACAGGTGGCGCGCGCGCGGGCCACGTCGCGGCGCCTGCGGGCCGCCGCCGCCGCCGCGCTCGCCGCCGCCGAGGCCGCCGCCAGCGCGGCGCCAGGTCAGCTGCTTCCTTTACTTATACGAAACTAAACCTTATCCTATAGTTAATAAGGATAATATTTAAGCGCTCTCCTTTACCTATAACGAATATAAACCCTATTCTATAGTTAATAAGGATGACATTTAAGCGCTCTCTTTCACCTATAACTAAACCTTATCCTTAGTTAATAAGGATGACATTTAAGCGCTCTCCTGTACCTATAACGAAACTAAACCTTATTCTATAGTTAATAAGGATGAACTTTAAGCGCTCTCCTTTACCTATAACGAATATAAACCCTATTCTATAGTTAATAAGGATGACAGTTAAGCGCTCGCCTTCACCTATAACGAAACTAAACCTTATCTTATAGTTAATAAGGATGACATTTAAGCGCTCTCCTTTACCTATAACGAAACTAAACCTTATTCTATAGTTAATAAGGATGAACTTTAAGCGCTCTCCTTTACCTATAACGAAACTAAACCTTATTCTATCGTTAATAAGGATGACAGTTAAGCGCTCTCCTTCACCTATAACGAAACTAAACCTTATCTTATAGTTAATAAGGATGACATTTAAGCGCTCTCCTTTACCTATAACGAATATAAACCTTATTCTGTAGTTCGTAAAGTTGATAGTTAAAGGTGGAGAGTGTTCAACTGTCAACCCTACGAACTTTACCAGACTAACTTGTAATAACACTATACTGTAGTTCTACTATAGTACTTTATCTAACTTCAACTTATAATAACTCTATTCTGTATTTCGTAAAGTTGACAGTTAACACTGTCCTAAACCTGAAAAGAATCTAACTATTGTGTAGTTCGTAAAGTTAACAGTGAAACGCTTTACTTAACTTCAACCTATAATAAACCTAAACTCTATTGTCTAGTTCATAAAGTTGACAGTTATGTACTCTCCTTTACCTATAACGAATATAAACCCTATTCTGTAGGTCGTAAAATTGATAGTTAAACGTGGAGAGTGTTCAACTGTCAACTTTACGAACTTTACCAGACTAACCTATAATAACTTTATTCTGTAGTTCTACTACAGTACTTTATCTAACTTTAACCTATAATAACTCTGTTCTGTATTTCGTAACACTGTCCTAAACCTGAAAAGAATCTAACTCTATTCTGTAGTTCGTAAAGTTGACAGTGAAACGCTTTACTTAACTTCAACCTATAATGAATCTAAACTCTATTCTCTAGTTCATAAAGTTAACAGTTAAGTACTCTCCTTTATCTATAACGAATATAAACCCTATTCTGTAGTTCGTCTCCACGTTTAAAACGTCAACTTTACGAACTTTACCTAACTTTAACCTATAATCAATCCGAGTTATTAATAAATGTAAACAAGTGCTTAGTTTACGATTATTGAGCAAGGAATATAAGTTGTTATAGTCTGATTTATTTAAGTTTTACTTTTGTCATCCTTATTCGTGCAGTTGTGTAATAATGTGCACTTATGAAGTTCTTGCAGTTACCAATGTTTTCTGTGTTCTACAGGAACGGAGCTGGAGAACTCGGCGCCACCGACGTACGTGAAGGAGCTGATATCGGAGCTGGAGCAACAGCTGATAACCTTCAGACGACAAATGGAAGTAGCTGACAAGCAAATGCAGTCCGCTCCGAAACTGCTCTCCGAACAAGGTAAATGGAAATAGTCTATCGACAGTTGACAACTATTTATTATGCATAACTCAAGTAACAAATACCAAACAATTTCCAACAAATATCTATATGACTGTGTTATGAAGCTTAAAGTATCATTGAAACGCTATTTATAAATCAATCTCAAATTCAATAATACATGAGAATTTTGCACTAATTAGATTTCTATGGCAGGACCAAATAATAAATCCAAGTATTACAACTGATTCAAATATGTATTTATAACTTAAAATACTTAACTACAATAAAAAAATCAGAATAGATCCAAAAGAACGAAGTTGCCATCGGAGCCATTCGGTTGCATGCTATTAAAAGTAAAAAAAAGTAGCGTCTTCAATTTTACTCTTAGCTTATCGCCCAAAATGTCATAAGTTTTGACAAGAAGAGAAGTGTGCCAGGATCGTAGCAAATGGAGAGAGGTGGTCTCTGCTGTTTTGTAATAATGAATAACACTGATATGTTATTTTAAATTGTTGTCTGTTATCCTGTTATATTGCTGTTGTGACAAAAGTGGTTGTTTACGATTGTTATTGTTATTATAGCTAGGTTATTACAGCTAGTTATTCTTAACAATGAACTTTCCTTCATACTTTTTCAGGCTTAGGACTGTCAGAATATTAGGCAGTAATTTAAATAACTTAAAACTAATTAATCAATATAATATTCTGGTGTATTTAAAAGTTCATTGATCTGTACATAATTTGATGTTTACATTATTTACATGGAATATTTGTAATATTCTTCCATTTCCATTTATTTACAATATCTACTCTAATTATTTATTAGTTACTTCAAAAGTACACGACACTAATTATTGCAACGATCACATAACGGCAAATAGTGCGTAACTAAAAAAATGACAACAGCGCCAGCAAGCCAGCAACAGTTTACCTAATTGTTATTTCAAATCACACTGCAAATCAAAATGAGTTTAATTGTCATACGCGTGAAGGTACAAAATTGTGAATTTGGGATTACTAAAATGACTATAAAAAATAAACAAATAGGAACTTTATTTCCTTGTGAGAAAGGTTAATATTATAAGAATAAGCAGTCAGGTAACAGAGCGAGCGCCTATGCCTGCACAACGATTAGCTTTCTCTCGCTCACACTTGTAGCTTGTAGCACAGTCGTGCTCGCTCGCTCCGTGCCGCACACACGCAAGTGGCAACAACAACAATGCGACTAGGCGATAATTTTGTCAACAGCAACAGCAGGATAACAGTATAAGCCGTTGTTAAATAACGTGTTATTCATTACGGGAAAATAATTCATTATATTATCTGTTATTGAAATAACGACCGACATGTGGAACGTAATTTGCTGTTGCATTGTGGTCTTTTTTAACATTCCCTCGTGTGTTTGGCAGAATTGACTTTAGGAATGAGACGCATGCACGAATCGTTGGTCGCGCTTGCCGGCCGCCTGCAAGGTGTCCACGCATTAGTCGAAGAACAGAAGGAACAGTACCTGAACCTAAGGAAATATGTTCTCAAAGACCCCACAAACGTCTTTGAAACTCCATCAGGTAAGGCCTTTGAAGTATAACATCACACATCTAAATCTAAAAAGTCATTAATTGTTATACAGCCAAAATATGTACCCATTGATTTTTTGAAATAGAAAACATTGAGTTTCCGTTACGGGACCACACTCCGTATCATAAAATAGGACCCTTATAGTATCACTTTATTGTGTATGTCAAAATCCCTTTGACGGTATTAGTAAGGGAAATAATCCGAATACTGTAAACTTTGCGATTTTTGACGCTCAAGGTCATCTATAATTATAGCGTGCACTGTTGACCTAGAATCATGAAATTTTGTACTAAACAAGTCATTTATTTAGTACAAATAAGTAAAATGTACATTGAAGTAAGTTTATAATAGTAAAGTAGGTCATATTTTTTTAAAATTATTACCAATCTTTCTATATTTTAATTAACTTCTTTAACTTTCCCATCTGCAATGACTTAATTATACAATTTTCGATTATTAAAGTCAGAAAACATATTACCCTACAGATAAGAAAATCGAAAAAATTCTAATAATAAGATGGCAACATGAGCATACAAATAACTAAAAAAAAATCGTCTATATTGGTAAAAATCGTTTAAAAGTTGAATATCTCAAAAATTGATAATTTGGGATGTGTGTATATTAATGAAATCAATAACAAAAGGTGAAAATTGCACTGTAATCAGGCAGCACTGTAATCCCAAAATGTTTATCCAGTGTGTACTGTTAAGTACGTACGTACGTTAGGTATGTAGGATATGTACGTGGGGTAGGTACGTTAGGATATGGTGTACTATTAAGGCTAGCCCTAACAGAACACTGTGCCCATTATTGTCGTTAATTATTTTATCTGTATGTATGTATATATATATATATATATATATATATATTCTTATTTATGTGATGCTTATATAGATATTCAGTATGTTTCGAAAAGTAGGTACTGTAGTGATCTTTCACTATTTTTAAGTTGTTTTAAACGGCAGATGTCATTCCGCCTGACGGAGAATTGTAAAATTATTTTCATTATTTTTAACGATTAAAATTTTTTCTTTTTAATATCCAATACACATTTTTATTATAATCCAGTGGTTCCATTTTCTTGCTACATATAATCCCCGTTACAAGTGGTGGAAGCGCTGGGTAACGCTTAAAAACGATATGGAGATGAACTAATTCAATGGGATACAAGGCGATGTCAATGACTACATCGCACAATTCGTTATTCATGCGTCTCTGCAAGGATTGGACGATGAACGAAAAAAGCTGACTATTGCTGCGTTTTTGGTAGGGAGCCGCAGTGTCAGTCAGATTTATTACTGAATCGGAATAATGCCAATATCGCGAATGACGCCGAAGAGCGTGTACGATTATTGAAAAGTTTGACTGGAAAAGCTATTCAAAAGATTAGATTATTAGCACAGCAGAAGCAAAAGATATATCACAATAGGAGAGTAAATAGTAAGAATTTCGAAGAAGGAGATTTAGTATTGATTTTTACGCCTAGAAGAGTTACTCACAGGAGTATGAAATTAGCGCGTTTATCCAAATACTTTGAAAAGTAGGTACACACAATGTTCTAACCCGTTAAGTTCACCTGTCTACCCGGGTCTGAAGGAAGAAATTTCTTAGGGAAATATGCAATACCTTTTGTTCAATGTTATAAATCTACTAGCTGGCCCAACAGACGTTGTCCTGTCAAATGTCTCAAATGTCACGTTGTCTCAAATGTTTTTAAATAAATAATTTAGCTGAAAAACAATATCTATATGACCGTATTGTGAATCTAAACCATTCTCAAGCCCCCTGGAATACACACAAAAAATTTCATCAAAATTGGTCCAGTCGTTTAGGAGGAGTTCAGTCACATACACACGCACACAAGAAATATATATATTAAGATTTTACATTTAATGTATGTGTGTGCAAAAGTAAATAAAAAATAATAAATGTGTATTATTTTTCTTTGCAGCAAGTGCGAGTTTAGAACAGATACTGAAAGATGCAGAGAGCTCGCGGAAGAAATCTAAAACTGGTGTGTTGGGTGATGTGAGCTTTGGCAGCGCTGTGCTTTCTGATCCGAGGGTGGCCCTGGGTATGTATTGTCAACTTTATTATACTGTTTCATTATTTTTTTTGTAGTGATTAAACGTTTAAATAATTTACATTGTTCAATATTTTACTAAAACTATGGTCTCATCGTATTATTTTGTCTATGGAAAATATTATCTTTTGCAAGACAATACAAGGAAAGACTTCTCGTAGTTATGGCAGGAAGTAATTTATGAGTATATCCCATTAGCCTTTTTATATATCAGAGATTTCCAAACTTTTTTTGTGTCGTAGATCATTTGTCATGTTTTTCAGTTTTGGGTTGACTATTTACCTGATATTGAATGCCTACATCTTACAACTTACAAAGCTTTATAAACGTATATCTATATGCAGTAACTTCTTAAATTCATAGTTATTTTTATAAATCATGTATATGTCTTTATATTAGAAGATGGTATAATGCAAAAAATAGGTACTATTAGTGTTTGTTGACATTCATTATCGTGGACCTCCATTGTAATGGACCCCCAAATTGCTTTTTCGCTGATGTAGACCCTTTGCAGGTTATGATAGACCCCTAGAGGTCCATATAGACCAGTTTGGCAATCACTGATATATAGAGAGAAAGATTATAGATCCATAATCCACTCAATTTGTAAATTTGTGTTTTGATTTACTATCCTTCGAGGAAGTAAGTCAGTATGTGTTTATAATTATACAATAGCACCGTTACATACAGTTGGTTCTAATCAATCTTTTTTACAGGTAACATTAAACAGCTGGCAGGACCGACGCCTTTCACGTATATGGGAAGCACTCTTTCTCCATTCCCCGTCGCTGACGCGAGTGGTAAGTGCTTGTATATTCTCTAATGCTGGCTAATTACTGGCTTCCGTAGCCATATAGCAAAAATGGAACCCTTATGGAGTTGTCATGGCTGTCACATTTTGTCATGTCAGTAAGTCACATTTTGTCATGTCAGTATGTCACATTTTGTCATGTCAGTATGTCACATTTTGTCATGTCAGTATGTCACATTTTGTCATGTCAGTATGTCACATTTTGTCATGTCAGTATGTCGCCGACAGTTTTTTCCGAAACTATAAGAATTATACTGTCGAAACTTGGTAAGATTTTCGCAAAATAAAAAGAATAAATTTCGGGGTTTCCCCATACTTAGAACTGACATTTTTTTCATCAAACCCATAGATGTGGAGTATCTGTGGATAGGCCTTCAAAAATTATATTGAGTATTCTAATATGTACATATTTTTTTTTTCTAAACTGAATAGTAGCGCGAAAGACACTTCCGAAGAGGTAAAATGTATGTATGTATGTGTGTGTGTAAAATGACGTTTTGACAGGTGCAATAATTTAACTCGACAGTCAATTAGTACATAAACCTATAAATAAATATCAATATTTACAATTGAAGTTAACTGTTATACATTCTGCAGCGTATTCCTAACAAATACTTACTTTGTTCGCACTTATATGCGAAGCAATCGACGCTTCACAACTAGACAGAATGAAAATGTAATAATAACTAGCCGGTGTCTACGACGACGTCTGCGCAGGATTAGTATTTCGCGTTACTTAAATTAGCGTGGCGTATATCTTTATGAATTGTCTAGCGTATGTGTTATTCTGATGCATAAGCTACGTTAATGTAAAGTTTCATTAAAATGCATATTTAGTAATAGTCGTTATTTCAATAACAGATAATATAATGAATTATATTCCCGTAACGAATAACCCGTTATTTAACAACGGCTTATACTGTTATCCTGCTGTTGCTAATGACAAAATAATCACCTAGTTGCATTGTTGTTGTTGCCACTTGAAGCCGTTGTGTAGGCGTATGCGCTCGCTTTGTTGTCCGACTGCTTATTCTTACAATATTAACCTTTCTCACAAGGAAATAAAGTTCCTATTTGCTTATTTCTTATAGTAATTTTACTAATACCAAATTCACAATTTTGTACCTTCGCGCGTATGACAATTAGACTCATTTTGATTTGCAGTGTGATTTGAAATAACAATTAGGTAAACTGTTTGCTGGCTTGCTGGTGCCTAAGCTGCTGTCATTTTTTTAGTTACGCATTATTTGCCGTTGTGTGATCGTTGCAATAATTAGTGTCGTGTACTTTTGAAGTAACTAATAAATAATTAGAGTAGATATTGTAAATAAATGGAAATGGAAGAATATTGCATGTAAATAATGTAAATATTGAATGTAAATAACAAATTATGTACAGATTAATGAACTTTTAAATACACCAGAATATTATATTGATTAATTAGTTTCAAGTTATTTAAATTACTGCCTAATATTCTGACAGTCCTAAGCCTGAAAAAGTATGAAGGAATGTTCATTGTTAAGAATAACTAGCTGTAATAACCTAGCTATAATAAAAATAACAATCGTACTCGACAACATTTATCAAAACAGCAATATAACAGGATAACAGACAACAGTTTACAATAACAGTTATAGGAAAATAACACAACAGTGTTATTCGTTATAACAAAACAGTCGTTATTGCCATTACTACTAGTATTTACGTGAAAGTTTAACAAATATAGAAATTTTCGCGTTTATTTATAATGTTAGTAAGAAAATAATTTTATCGCCTCTTTAACAGGTCCAGGTTGGCAGCCAACCCCACAGCCCACGTTGAACACTTCGCTTAATACATCCAGTTTAATTGCAAGTGAGCCATCCTCTAGTTTTCAGTTGCAGAAGCCACCTGGGAAAAGAGGGAAGCAATGATATTGGAGATAACCGCTCCTAGCGGCTCTTAGCAGTGCCTCTTTGGCGCTATATGCTCCAAAAATAAGGTTTTGGCGCGTTATAATTATCAGGTTCTATATATAAAATTCCAGCTGTGCAAAATAATAGTTATTTATGCAATTGTTGTATAATCAGGGGCATTAAAACACGAATGTGGGTTTATATAGTATCACAAGAATAGTATCACATAAGTGTTTTAATACCTAATTATAACAGTTGCATACAAGACTTTATCTACAATCACGATGTGAATTCTCTATTAAAGATTTCCAACATTCGAGTGAAAAAATGGCGGGAAGAAAAGGAATAACACGATAAGACGAGAATCCGAAATTACGAATTAGTCTACATTATTTGTTCTTTTTTCAAAATTTTTGCGATCTGGTGGTGTAAATGTCATTGCATGAGAATGTTCTTTTTTTGAAATTCATAATATCACGCGTTTGGATGATATAATGATCATAATATCATTGAGTGTTTTAATGTTGGTATTGCCAATTAAGCTAATTGTTATAGGTTCTTTTATAGAGGATTAATAGCATGATAGTAGATAAAGTATATTTTTTATGCAATGAGCTTAATTTAAAATTTCCAAAATTAGCAAGTGCCAATATAGGATGACAGACCAATTAATTTTACAATATTGTATTCTGAAATGTCTAAATTGAATTGTATTGCAATTGTTGATAATTGTTTTTTTAATTGTCCATCTGTAATATGAAATGTCAGACTGGTCATGGCCATTGAATTTGACAATTTGAGTAGAACATGAACTCAAATTTATTATATGTAATAGTTTTCACATTATAGCTTATTTATGAAAAAAGTGGTTTTTTTTTCACTCGTTTTTGTTGTGTTTGTTACATAAACAGACAGACAGACAGATATGCTAAATTAAAAGAGTGAAAATTTTGCGAAAATATAGCATCTAATGTTACATTGTAATTCAATTTTTTCTAAACTGTTATAATAATAAATTAGAACAGTATCTACGGGGGCGTTCAAGTATTACGTAACGTAATTTACGATGCTTTACAGGGGCGGGAGGGGGTCTTTCTTACAACACGTTACGTAACATTGTTTCTTTTTTACATAAAAAATTAGGGAATTAAAGCTCCCAAATTGGCAACCCGTTTACGTTTTACGGGAATCCCTCTATTGTATTAGTCTGGCCGTCATTTTTAATTTGTTCTCGCAAGTTAGCAAAACATTTCGTTTATATTTCACGGGGAATCCCTAGATTGTATTGTACGTCATTTAAACGGGGACTTTAGGGTAAAAATGATCACTTGAGTGTTACGTAACGTTTACAGGGGGGGGGGGTTACAGAAAAACGTTACGGTGCGTTACAAAGGGGGAGGGGGGGGGGTCAAAAAACTTTCATTACGTAATATTGTTGTTATTCATTCTTGTTTGTGTTGTCTTCAAAAATTGTAATTACTCCAATGTTATAGACGTTAATGTATGAAAGTAACAAAACTTTGTTCGGTCGTTATAAACAAGGCCAATGTAAATATAAAAATAAAATCATAATTGGAGTTTGCTATGAAAGTTTTCATACCGAACTTCAATTATGAAATTTACTAGTTACATTTGCTAGTCTCCGCCATGCTTAAATAATATGAAATGGTGTCGTCTTTAATTTTAAAAAGGGAACTTGTCAATCTTTGGTAAAAAAATCTGTTAATATTTTTATATTGTCAATGAGAGTTTTATTTTTAACTACATATCTTGTATTAGTGATACACTGAACTAAGCCGTTCGAACGTAAGTATGCAAGTTACAAATTCGAAATAAAAATCATGAGCTCTTATTATTTAGTACTGCTATTATAAACGCATTTATTCATGTCATTAAATGATAATTATTAAAAACTGGTGTGTTACACAAAAAAATGTAACCTAAATTATTTGTATCGCTATATATATAGTTGTATCCCACAGCGATACAACTATATATATATTAGGGTGGGTCGAAAAAAATCGATATTTTTTTTTCGGATCGTAATACCGCGGAAAAGTTGCTAAATGGTATGACTAAAAAGGGGAAAAAATATTAAAATTATCGGATGTTATCTTCCGTTCGCGCATGAGCTCTAAAGTTTTGAAAAAAATATTTTTTTTTGAAAATTTGTAATAATTTTTTTTTACGATATTTAATATGTAATAGTGAAAAATGTCATCTACGACACACTAATGAATTAATATAAAAATACTGGTATTGAGTTTTAACATCTTCCGTTCGCGCATGGGCTGTAAAAATAGCAAAAAAGTGTTGAAAACCTCAAAAATGTGGACTTAGGAAAAATAAATTAACAAGCTTAACAGGATAAGGATTAATAAATAACAAGCTTCAACATATTATTGATGTATTATCCAATAAATACAAAGTACATATTTCACTTACGAATAGATTACATGTCTGGTAGTTTGAACTGTCTTTTATTATCAAAGGCTGGCATCGTGGACCTTGACTTAAGTGTCGTTCTTATGTACCCGTCTCGAGCTGCAGATCCGCAAACCTTAGCAGAAGCCTCGCTCACCAACTTGACGCTTCTCTCCACTGCTTGAGTATGGACTGGCATCTTCTGCGATAGGATTTCCCACTTCGGAACTTCTTCTGTTTTGATGTAGGTTTTAAGTTCATCATCAGTGACATCTTTCAATAGAGGCGGCGAAGAAAATTGACAGTTTGTCCAATCATTTAATTCCGTGTAGTCTGTTGCGGAAAAGTTTAGCTTAGGTGCCACGTACGTTCGAATTGTTTTCCTCTTTTGGTCTCTTTCTCTTGCCTTAATGATGCGGCGGAGGCCCAGTTCTCTTATATGTTTTCTGGGATCTTGAGTCATAGTAATCATAACATGTTCTGGATGCGCAAAGAACCCATTTCTCTCTATAACTGGGTCAATTACAGCTTTGAGTTCATCTTTAAGATATCTTGAGGTTTCAATAGATTGGTGCACGAGCTTAGGGCCATCAGTAAAAAGTTTGGTCTTCTTAATACAAAACCACATCGGCATATATGACTTCAGAATGAATATTACTATTTCCTGGAACTCAGCAGTTGGATTTTCTTGACTAATGTAGAGTCTTAAAGCACGGTTAGCTGTTGTTAGCCACCTGGAGTGAGACAAAGGTCCTGGATCCCTGATTGATAAATCTTTTGGGCATTCACCTGATTTAATCGCTTCTGATATTTCCAGCAAATACTTCTGATCCTTACTAAGAGTTTTTTTGTCTATCTCAGGGATTTGGCAATCAATACTTTCAAACTGCACTACTGGAAGTGTTTCACATTTGATCAATTTCTCACCAATCGGTCCTTTCAAAGAATTTGGCCCGGTCGACTTACCATCTAAATACTGAAATAAATGGCGGAAGGGTAGTTCATTAAAATGAAGAAGACAAACTGCCCATTGCAGAGGCTTACCTAAGTGTGTTTCAATACGGCGTATTATACCGTTTTTCAATCCGGTGTTAACATTGGTGCCATCACAGCCAATAACGACTAATTCGTCCAAAGAAATGTCATTGCTTGTCAAATAGGATATAATAGAGGTCGCAATATCCTCTGCACTTCCTGAATTCGGGGTCACGTGTCCTAGAAATATATTACCAGGTTCTTGTATAAGCACGTAATGTTCTTCCTTTACCACTCTTTTAAATCGTTTTGAATGTGCCTCTTGTACCACAATAGTGTCGTCTTTACGGCCATCAAAATATAGCCCAATTAGCTTATTTTCTGTTATAGAACTGGACAAATCAGCCTTAACATTGTGTTTTTCTCTTCTTATTTTACACTTGTCAACTACTTGTGAATTGTCGCTATTAGTTACCACGCCAAAGTCCTGCAAAACACTTGAGGCTATTGCTGCTGTAGCACGATCGGAAACACCGTAACGATCACTAGTTAATGCAGTAGATTTAAGGTTAATCCTCATTTGCCAACCGGATTTCTTTTTTGGAGATTCAGGTATGAATTCTTGGTCACTCACTGCAAACGTCACTGGAGGGCAAGGATTCATCACGTTGTTCAGTTTCGGAAACTTGGACATCTACTTTTGGTTTTGAAGAGCTGGAACGAGATTTCCTCTGTAAAGATTTGGCACGTTTCTTTGTTTCATTTAAGTCCACACCTCCAATTTTGCCAATGCCGTGAGTGCGTAGTGAATAGATAAATTTCAGCTCAAGTAAAGGTATTTTTTTAAGCTTTTCACAAGTACAAGTTATTGAGCAGATACACTGGCATTGATCCGGTGTTTTATGACAGGTACATTCAAGGGCAATGGGGCATTTGCATGCCGCAATGTCAAAAAGCAAACAGCATTTTTTCTTAAAATCATCAAGGTTTCTCTTAAAGACTTCCTTGTTTTTGTCTCGAGTATGAGATTTTCTTAAACTATAATACTTGTCATGCAGTGCAGTCAACAGTTGTACTACTCTCTTATGACTTACGGTGGGAATTGATGCTCTATTGTACAAACACACTATTTTGCCAGCTACTGTATTGGCTACTTGTCCAAAACTAACTCTTTTGTTGCTTACTTTAACTGCTAAATTATACCTCTCATTCGATATACATCGAAGAACGTCCTCTCCTGTAGGGAGCTTGTTAGGCGGCAAGTCTCTTGGTGTACCGAAAAACAGACACTCGAATTCTTGTCTAGTGATCACTGTCTTTGATAATGCCATCATTCATTGCACAATTGTTCAAAAAACTACACCGAAATATGAAATTTGGAACACACACTACGCAACACATCCACCGCACTCAAGAGACAACAGCAGACTGGCGCACAAAATGGCGCGGCGGACCACTGTTTTGGCTGCCTGCAGCGGAGAGGGGTATCACGTGACGCGGCGTGGGTCGTTGACCCGCTAGTGGCGCTGGCCTGCAGCGGAGAGGGCGCTGACAGTAAGTTTTGTATCGCTGTGCGCGATCGAAAAACCAAGCCTAATTACGTCTGAATTTTTTTTTCTTTAACTATCAGAACATGTATAATCAGATATTAGGTATTACATTATTGATATCTGTAACTATACATGAAAAGAAAATAGGACAAAAATCTGATTTTCTTGTAATTTGGCTATATTTGGATGTCCGTGCGCGAACGGAAGATGTTAAAGTGCAATACCGGTATTTTTATATTACTTTATTAGTGTGTCGTAGATGACATTTTTCACTATTACATATTAAATATCGTAAAAAAAAATTATTACAAATTTTCAAAAAAATTTATTTTTTTTCAAAACTTTAGAGCTCATGCGCGAACGGAAGATAACATCCGATAATTTTAATATTTTTTCCTCTTTTTAGTCATACCATTTAGCAACTTTTCCGCGGTATTACGATCCGAAAAAAAAATATCGATTTTTTTCGACCCACCCTAATATATATATATATATATATATATAGTTGTATCGCTGTGGGTCTGCAGTTAATTTTTCTCGCATCGTCCATTCTACTTGATCCAGCTTCGAACTATTTAATATATGTGGGTAGGACCGTTTGCTGCAGTCTTGATCGAACAATTAATTTGAAAATTATTGATCGAATCATATTTACACAACTTTAGAAAATATGTAAAACGCGGTATATGTGCCTATAAAATTTGACGGTTCCCCTCGATTTCTCCAGGATCCCATCATCAAACCCTGATATCCTCATCATGTACCATTCCGGGAGTATCTTCTAACTAAAAAAAAATCATCAAAATCGGTTCAAAAATGGCGAAGTAATCGGCGAACAAACATAAAGAAGAAAAAATATACGGTCGAGTTGAGAAGACTCCTTTTTTTGAGGTCTGTTAAAAATTCCAAATCAAATAGACCTGTTTGCCACCATCGTGGTATAGAAAAAAAAGAAGTAGTAGTATGTTATCAAATGTTCGAAAATCGGACTGAACTGAAATACCTGCTGCATTGAACAAGAGATCACATTGTCCCTCACGATTTGCCTATATGGTTTTAGAACCTAGGCTCGCTCGCTCTGGTCGCGTGGAGTCCGACATAACCTCTGTGACACTTGCCGTTGCGGGGGTATCCTGGGTACGTTTCGTGCTGCTTGTGAGGATTCTCAGCTTTCCTCTCCT
This sequence comes from Scirpophaga incertulas, assembly GCA_036419045.1. Classification (NCBI taxonomy): domain Eukaryota; kingdom Metazoa; phylum Arthropoda; class Insecta; order Lepidoptera; family Crambidae; genus Scirpophaga; species Scirpophaga incertulas. Next base: position 37,232,497 of record CM071627.1, read on the forward strand.
GAGGAAAAAAAAAAGATCACATTGAAAGGAATGCAAAAAACATGGGAAACAAAGCGAATAAGCAACGATTTGTATAAGTTTTCTTTTGATCGATCGTCGATTGTGATTTTTTTGAACTCTATTTGAAGCAGTCGTTATTGGTGGTTTTTTCTTTATTTTCTTGGTTTTAGGGTTTCCGTTTAGATTATAACGTATTTAATTGTCGTCTTATGTGAGATACAGGTATGGAGTCGATAGAACTGTTCGTTACAGTGATAAACATAAATTACAGCTTGATCCAACAGCTAGTATGATTTTTCCTGTAATAGATTCGCGGAATTCAAAAACAACATTTATTACAGGGAATTCAGGTGGAAGGATAAAGTTCTGAAGTAACTTACTTTTGACTTTTTGATGTGGCAAACTGGTTGAGGAATTAAATGTCGTTATAGTAATAAAAAAGTACCGTGCGCACGAAAAAGAGAACTTATTAGTAATTAAACAGGTATAATTATCGTCAGTTAATGGAACTTAATTAAGGTGAAAGATGGTTGAGATTTGTTTTTTTGGCCACTTTACTGGGCTTGGGATGTATTTACTAACCTTGTCGAGGTTCTGTTGTTGAGTGTGTGTAAAAAACAATAAATCATTCGTGTCCGTCATCGCTTGTATATTACTAAATCGTCAGATCATCATAATGATTTGGAGTAAAATAAGGTAATAATTTGCGTTGTTCTTACCTCAAATTGGTCAAAGGTGGCAAATTTCAAGTTTGCAATTTCAGCATAAAATGTTAAAAGCAGTAGCCAAATAAAGAAGTATAAATTATTGGTTTGTTATTAAACTTAAAATATTTGAAAGGGGCACGCACAGATTTCACGATTTTTCAAATTATAGCGATTTTAAGGTAAATCGACAGCAAATATAGTCATTTCGGGAACGTAACTAAATATTTATTTTTAACCCTTAATCCACCACCTCCATTAAAATCCCACTAAACACCACCACGATTCCTATGGACTTATATTTTAATTTTGGAAATAAACACTCGTTTTATTTGTAATTCAGTTTTTATGAGTTTACTTTTATCTTATATTTATTAGTCTCTGAAAATTGAGTACTAGGTAACAATAAAAAATAACAATTTCTTCTGTTATAAAACTAAAAATAAAAGTATTTTCTTCAAATCAAAAAGAAATAAAATTTACAATGACACAATATAAAATTACAAAACGAGCAACCGTGCAACGGTAAACATATCAAAAAGTTGAACATTTTTGACATATTATTTTGGCACATGTAAGGCAGATTGGTTTCTTGCAAGCAGTACATAGGTAAGCAGTCTTGGTTCTTTTCTTATAATGACAAGTGTAACAATATTTACGTTGATCCCTTGGTAAAATATCTTCTGTTTGTGATGTACTTGGTTGTCTATTGTAGTTATGCGGGAAATAAGTGCACGAATCTCTCGGGGCATGGCTGTATTGTAAATTGATTTAGATTTTCGGCTACTGCTTTCAAAAAGTGTAGTCTTGTAAACTTCTTTATATTAGACTGCTGATTATAGATTACGTTAGCATTGACGCCTGACATATTAACAATGCGATAAAATACAGCCATCGAGGTGTTCGACGACGGCAAGTATATACGGAGCATTTCTGGTCAACTCCTCCTTTGGTACTGTTATAAAACTCTATTATTTCAGGTTTCTTGAAGTCTCGTTTACTGCGTTGTCATGGTGCATAGTTGAGTATAGAATTACAGCTCGAATTTTTTAGGGACATAGCTCATTAGTGTTATATCTTTGGTGAATCCAAAAGTGGATGAAGTCACAGCTCTTATTATTATTAGGTAAGAACTCCTTAGGTATTTCTACCTTGTTGTTTAGTAAAATTCCTACAGTAGTCAGACCCTTGGTCTTCAAGAGAGTTGCTATACTCTGTAAAATATAGCATGGGTCCTGTGACACATGTCAAAATGGCTTTGCTAGAGAGGTGCTTAGTAATTCGAAATTCGATTTTTATATCGAATCAAATATTATTATTGATTCGGTATTTTTATACATGTTAGAGTTACGAAAGCTGGTACAAAATCAACTTGTTAATGCGTTATTTTAATCGTGTATTTAACCTATATTACTGAAGAATTTAATCCAAATCCATTCAATACATTTTGCCTAAAAGGAGAGACAAAGATACGTGATACTAAATAAAACGAATACTATTGAAATGAAGATATTTATTAATCAGAGTCCGATAATAAGGTGCAACCTAAATTCTCTTCATTTTCAGATTCCGACTCGCTGGAACAATCTCTTAGATTTATAATTAATTCATTTTCCCTGAAATTGTCAAAATGTACGTCACGTTCCCAGTCTTCATTGATTAAGCGTTTGGTTCTTTCTACTACACTTCTCCAGTTCTCTGGTGTAACATTATTGCACGCATCCTTTAATAAACCCATAATTTTATTAGTAGTGAATGGAGGTTGGGTATTATTTCGTGCAGCATAACCTGTGAACAATATTTTACTTTATAATAGTCGGTGAATTATAAAATGTTAGGCGTAATATAAAATTTGATCAATAAAACTACAAACCTTTTACTTGGGCCCATATCATTTCTATGCTGTTATACTGGCAATGATAGGGTGGGAGACGGAGAACGATATGACCATAGGACTTGGCGAGCTCGTCCACGATATATTTTCGAGTGCGTGGCTTATTTAAGTTGAGAAGCCGCAACAGCTCCAACTTTAACATCGAATTATCAGCCTCAATACCCTGACAGAGGAGCCATTCTATGATTTCACTCTTTCTGCTCGATGTAGGTACTGGGCGGTTTGTTTATTTGCACGGAATGATAAGGTGCATTATCCATTATTATCACATGTGGCTCATTCAAATTGGCTAGCAGTACCATAAACCATTCTTTAAATTTTTCAAAATTCATTTCTTCGTGATATTCAACCGACTTTACCGACTTAAAAGCCAATAAACAATTGGGTACAAATCCTTCAGCTGTCCCTGCATGACACATGATTAGCCGTTGGCCTTTGCCTTCTGGTACCTTCGTAACAGATTTCGCTGTATTATCAGTCCATGTTTTTGATACCGTATGATTGGCATTTAACCATGTTCATCTAAAAAGACGACTTTATCCCAGTTTTCTATTTGTCTTGCTTTTCGAAGGAAGTCACAGCGTGCAAGAGCAATGTCAGATTTTTCCATCAGAACTTTCCTTTTGTCCGACTTTTGGTATTTAAATCCCACTTCTTTTAATACTGCAGATAAAGAGGGCAGGGAACATTTAAATAACCCGGCATCATCGAGAGAAGTGCGCAATTTCCGAAGTGTTGGTAACTCACTGCGTGCATAGTATCCATAAATGTGATTCCTAATAGCATGGACGTCAAAATTGTCTGGCTTTGTGACGGGATGCATGTTGTTCCGTTTTTTTGTTTGGGGTTGACAATTTGTTTTCTTCGATTGAAGATTCGCCAAATTTTTCTATTGTGATTCGCGACACCGTTGATTTGCCAATGCCTAGATCATCGGCTACGCGATCCCGGACATTTTGTAGAGGCAATAACGGCCCACCATTTTGTAATTCTCGTTCGAAGTAGTCGCGTAAATTTATAACAAATTGACGGGTCTCCCTGTTCATAACAGTTTTCTTCGTTCTTTTAGGCATGATGCCACAACAGAATGAAAACAATTTAATAAAAACAAAAACACAACAAAAATAACAACAACAGCAACAAAGATGATAAAAATTAATAGTGTAGAACAAACGCATCGCACGGCTGACACACTCGTACTGACTACTGATTAAGACTGATCAACTGATTTACTTGCAGTGTTGCCAAATTTAAAAATCTAGAATTTATATAAAAACACGAAAGATTTATTTATTTATCTCTTTAGAGTCATTGAATTAAAAACGTATCCTATTACGAGTTTCAAATCAATTATATTAGATCATTTATAGTTGTTTATTAAACATCGTAACTCGAATACTGTCAAGCGTGTCATGGTAGCACCCTTGCATAAGATGCTGATGTCGATGCAAATCAATCGAAGATGCCTAATTGATTGGAATCGCTGACAACGCGGCGATATTACTATATAATTACTTTCTTTGATCATTCTACGTCGTACTCTAACATCCATACGATGTAGATGATTTAGATTGAAGTTAGTTGTAGTTTTATTCTACATCGTAACCTAACATCAGTACGATATAGATAATAGTTAGATAATAGTTTTTATTCTACATCGTAACCTAACATCGGTACGATGTAGATAATAATTAGCTTGTAATTTTTTTATTAAATAGTTTTTAAAATCAATTTTGTTTTTTTAGGACCTCCGATTTAACATTCTAATTGGAATTCATATAATTATTTCAATTGCTGTTATACCCCATCACTGGCTAAAGGAACCATAGAGGTAACCTTGCTGCAGCGTTTAAAATAAATAAATTTTTAAACTCGTCAACAAAAATTGTAATGGAATCTTGATATTTTCAAATTAATTTATTTTTAGTAAAGGTATTATTTGCAAATAATGTTTTTCGTGATTGTTTCAACCATGAATATCACCTTTGAAACCTCATTTAAATGGTTAATCAATAATGGCCGCTAGTACAATGTTATGCTGGGTGGAAATACATCAACTGTCATAGGACTCATGCTATATTTTACAGAGTATAGCTCAATGGATAAATACCAATTATCTGTAGTGACGTTACGATTTGTTTGGAAGATTGGTTTGCATAATCGTAGTACTGTTTGTATTGGTACAGGACGTTTTCGGTCATCATCTGATAAACTGTAGTCATCAGATCCTTTGCCAGTATATAAATAAGCATTATTAGTAAAAAAAGAATCGAGTCTACCAACAATTGCATTTTTAGGCCGTATTTTCCTGGTTTATTTGGCATGTTCTGAATTTCGATCGGTCTCGAAATTTGATCAACATCTCGTCAATTGTTACAGTGGCACCAAGTGTAATGTTATTTTGGGAATTAGACACAAATATTGACAGAAGGTTTGTAATAGCACATCCAGGATCGTCTAATATACGCCCTGCACGTGCTTCAAAATTATCAAAGAGGAAAGCTATAAGCAGAGCACAAAACCTGTTTTTAGACATATTAGCTCATATTATATCTCTTCCTGTACCATCAGTTGCAAAGAGAGATAAAACACTTTCATGGCTGGATTTGAAAATCGAAGTATATATCAAAAGAGCAATAAATCCTTTCATTTCAATTTGGTCTGTTTGCCTGAAACTTTTGCTTGAGGATGGATGTATTTCGCACAACTGCGTAAGTTTTTTGTTTGTCCATGTAAGAATGATGTCTAACATGTTGGAATCAAAAATAAGATCAAAAGCATCTATAGGATTTAACTTTTGAACTTGTGGTTGAGATGGCAGTCGTAGAATATTATGAGAGGCTGTTCAAACATTCCGTGACGGATGAGTTGTTGACCACTTGAATGTAGGTAAGATTTCGGTGTTGCTGTCCAGTTCTTCACTGTCAGAACATTCAGATCTGGTGTCGTGATCACTCAGTATAAAATCAGCATCGTCGTCGTCGGAATGAGGCTCAGGAACAACATTTGCTGTAAGTCCGACGTTAGTGTCGATCTCATCCTCTTGCAGCCAGTCGTTTATAATTTCTGAGGTACAAGTATTGGCAGCATGTATAGATAGAATTTTGCGACGTTTAGATGCCATGATGAAAGCCTAAAACCAATCAAAAATTGATAAATAAAAAAGCTAGAATAATTTTTTTAACACAAAACCACCATAAGTCCCCCGGACTCAGTCGATCAAAACTCACCTTTGGAGATTGCGCACGCTTACGACCATGTCTCGCGCCTCACTGTAGAAAGGTACCGGGCCGCGCAACTCGAAACGTTACGAGTCTGGCCATCGGTTCTTTGCACAAGAAAAGAGCGGTAAATTTAAAAAAAACTAGACGTGACAACACCGACTATAGACTGAAAAATGCGTTTCATACTATTATTTTTTTTATTCAATTTTTTATACATTTTATCTAATACCTTTAAACGAGCTATTCTTGTATAGATATTTTCTGGATCTCGGAAATGGCTGCAACGATTTTCATAAAATTTAGTATACAGGTAGTTTTGGGGGCAATAAATCGATCTAGCTAGGTTTCATCCTCAGAAAATTAATAAAAAAAATACCGAGCGAAGATCAGTTATCCCGGTACTATTGTACATTTTTATTTATTATGTGTTATCATACCTGTACATATATAACAAACTGATCGATCCCCAGTCATTGCACTACCGGTTTGAACCCACACAACATAAAGTTACCATACATGCTTGCTCATCATGCAAATAATGATCATGTCCAGGATACAAGAAAAAAGAAATACAAGTCATTATTATTTATAATTTTATTATGATTCATAATCAAAGTCTGATTCTAAAAATTCAACACCTGAAAATGAACTGTCACTATCATCCGTACATTTATTATAAATCGTTCCAGTGCTGTTTCTGTGATTCCATCTCTTAATTTGTATTTATTTTCGACATGAATGACGTGATCTGTACATTTCTTCCAATTATCAGCCGTTACACTAAGAAATGACTCTTTAATTAGGTTATCCATTTCTGCCCCTGGTACTCCTATATTTTTGCTAGCCACTTTTCGTTTAGCTAAACTCCATATGAGCTCAATAGCATTTAAATCACAGTGGTATGGAGGTAGTTTAAGCACTTCGTGGCCATGTTGTTTTAGTAGTTCTGCTTTATACCTACAAGGGTTCAGGCTTATTCTCTTTAACGAGGCACATTAATTCATCTTTAGTAAAAATTTCTTCAAATGGAATATCGTTTTCTCTAAGCTATTTCTGAAAATGTCACTTTTTAAGTTCTGCATTGTTGGTGGTTTACGAGGGTTGCCTTTTATATTTCGGGATTAGAGAAGAAAAACAAATATTAATCATCGAAAATCACTTTATTGTTTTTCAAAATATTCCCCATGAAGATCTATACACTTTTGCATGCGTTTGAACCAATTGTCGAAGCACTTTTGCCACTCTGATTGAAGTATCTCCAAAACATGCATTCTGAATGCAGCGACCGCTTCTTCAGGTGTCGAAAAACGTTGACCTCTCAGTTTGTTTTTTACGTACGGGAATAAAAAGAAGTCATTCGGTGCCAAGTCAGGACTATACGGAATCATGAATTTCAGGCAAGATGTTTGGTTCTGTTGGCCCTTCCTCCTCTTCACTCTCCGAAAATGTGTCACTTTCATCAACTTCTTCCAACCATCGTTGAATTTGTTGTTCTGACCTCTGCGCCGCTATCTAAAAGGAAAAAACAAACATTATACATACTTTTCAAGTAAAAGTATAAGCAAAAGCGAAAAATCAAATATTACACAAAATAAAAGCTTATTTACCTCTTTAAAAGTAAATCACCATTAAAAAAAAATGTTGCAAGAACACACGGACGGGTGACTATTGTCACCCCTCAACTTTGACAGGTCTTATCTCAGACGTCTTTACGCTGCAAGAATCGGCGCGGCACTGGCGGAGGCGGGGTTTTGTGTTTAAAGAATACACGAGCGCGCATGAGTTTGTCACGATGCGTTTTCAAAATACATTCATGTTTATTGCGCTGGGTGACTATTGTCACCCACGCGTGCGCTCTAGTGTTAAATAAACTTGTATGCAAACATTAAAAATAATCGTACAAGATTTTAAGACATTTTATAAAACCATAAATTTACCTGTAATAGTAGAAATTGTATCCAAATATTTCGTTTCAGAGTTCAACGCTTCCTTTTCCTCAAAACATTTTAACTCTTTCACTAACGTCTTGACTCTCGCCATGTCACTTTCTAAAACACATACAAGAAAAAAAAATAGTAAATAGAAGTATTCACATGATACCCGGACATAAATATCAAGCCAACTATCAAGACTAGGGGATAGGGTGGCAAGATGGGGTACTTAAGGTATAAAAGTCAATAATATAAAAATATACACAGTCAAACAATCATAATATTATTTTTTTTATTATCAACTAATTATAATTATCAAAATATTTGGTGTCATTAGTAACTTTTGGTAACACATTAAAAAGAAAAAAAAACAAAATCAAAGAAAGATGTTTCGCCCCGTCTTGCCCCATGGTGCTGGTAAGATGGGGTAAGACCTTGAGGTAAGATGGTGTGATGAGAATGATCACAGAGAAAGATGATTATTTGCACTGGCAGTACTCGCAGATATGGGTGACTTCGTCATCATCGTCATCTATTCCTGCGCAGCTATTATGAGCCCATTTTCCACATAATGAGCATGATATCCACCCTTCAATGGAAACTGAATACACTTCCTCACAATACATACATGGTGGGTCCTTCTCTTCTTCTCTGTCATCTTCAGATGATGAGATTCTTCGTAGTTTTGTTGTTTTCGCTGATCGGCTATTCTTGATTGTTTTTTTATTTTGATACTTTGTTTTATTCTGTTTTTTGTTATAGTGGGTTCTGTTAATAATACTACGTAATTAGGTTATATGGTTATTTAATAGTATTCTTTAATAGTACAAACCACATGGCACAATAATTCTATATATCCAGCTAAACCTTTTCTATAACATCTAGATAGTAAAAAGGCGGGCTGTCAACAGCCACAGATTCACAACCCAAATTCCAAGATACATTCATTCATAGAACATTTTTTAAATTCATATTTTCTCTTTTTTGTTTCTATTTTTCTAGTTTTTTCTGTTCAGCATCTTTTTTTTTCTGGACGATGACTTCTAATTCTTTTTTGTAAAGAGACGACGTGATAATTGCTGTTTTTCCACGCTTTTTAGCAACACGAGAGGATTTTTTAGTAAGCGGAAGTGGAAAGAGTTGTTTTGGAGAATTCAAGACAAAGCTACTGTCGCTTTTAACGCATGTGGGCACATTAGCTGGTTGTGACGTCATTGGATCCTGACAAACAAGGTTTTCAGCTGGTTCTAGTGTGTGTGTCTGCTGGTCAGATTGATTTTGTTCTGCTTGTGATGTCTCCGATTGTTCATCAGTTTGATACGGTTTTGATTCTTGATTAACTAGCCTGGGGCTCCAGTGGGAACACCCTGGCAAAGAGTGATCAACAACTTCTTTGGTAAAAGTCGCAGCATGATTAACTGTTTGTGTAGCTACTGTGTCTGAAGTTTGGACAGTAGTAACATTGCTTATACCTTGAAATACTTCTCGGCTTGTGCAAGTTTGACCGTCATTTAACTAGATCTCTGTTGTCAAAGAAGGGGCAAAATCTGTTTCGGAAAACACATTTGGATTATAGGGCCAAATTCCACATTTACGAAATCCATTTACTGCTGTAGACATAGTGGCTGCTTGAACAAGAGCATTTCCGAAAATTTCTGTGACTTGGCGGATAGTAACGACTAATCCAGGGTTAGAACACAGCCAGGCTGTAACGGTTTGTTCATAATAAACACTTAATGGTCGCATGAACGCAACATCCGCTACTTGTAAACGGTGTGTCGTGTGCGGAGGAAAACACAAGATTATAACACCATGAGCTCTGGCTTCATTGATCAGGTCAATATTCTGAGTGTGGGTGCTGTGCCTATCTAGTAAAAGAAGTACGGGTCTCTCTTTAGATCAGGGGTCACCAATTAGTTATGCTCGGGGTCTGTTTTAAGAAATGAAATGACCATCGCGGTCCGCACATTATATAGAAAAAAAAATTATTAAAGAAATGTAGTTACGGAAATAACAAAGATAATTTTTTACCTTTCAATGGGAAAAATGATTTTTTCTGTTGTGGACTATCTGTCTGAAGTTTGGAGTATAATTGGTGCACGCTATTGTCATTAAATCCTGGAGATGTTCATTAGTAAGTTGAGATCGAAATTTATTCTTCATGAAATTCATCTTTGAAAATGCTGCTTCATAAATATATGTTGACCCAAACAAAGTAAGAAGTTTCATAGCTATTTTTTTTAGTTCTGGATATTTATTACCACACACAAATTTTATCTAGAACTCTTCACAGGAAACTTCTGCATGTTTGTGTTTTAAAACTGTGTTTTCTTGGAAATCGATCATTTCTATCTGCAGAGTAGCTTTATCACTCCCGAAAACATTTGCAGCTTCGTTGCTCCATTCACCATCAGGATGCAGAGAGTAAATGCTGCTGAGGATTTCTACAACATTCTCAATTTTCTTAAAATCTGCGAACCTGTTTTCAAATTCCGATTTCAGATCTGTAATGAACGTCTTCTATTGGCCGACATCAATCTCGCTGTCACTGCTGATTATTTTATTTAAATTAGGGAAGTGTAAGCGTTCACTACCAACATCATTAATAAAGAGATAAAGTTTTCTCGTAAAACTTTTTACTTCCGACATGAGCTCCCATACAAGCTTTCCTTTGCCTTGAAGCTTAAGGTTCAGGTCATTGATATGTTTAAAAATATCCGTCAAAAAAGCAATGGCAGCTACATTTTCTTTTTCTTTTAGGAAACTTAAATAGGCGTTTGCTGAAGTTTGATCACTATTAAAAAGGTATATTTTTAAGTGCTCTAAAATGCTGAAGAATCTTTCTAAAACGCAGCCTTTGCTTAACCATCTCACATTATTATGCAACAGTAGATCGTCATATTGTGCATCAACTTCTTCAAGAAATGATTTCAATTGACAATGTTGCAGTGATGATTTCGCTCGGAGAAAATTCACTATTTTCATCACTTCTTGCATAATACGCTGCAAGTTACGATTGAGTTTGCAGCAAAGCACAGTTTGGTGAATAATACAGTGGTAGGAAATCAAATTTTCATTACACCTTGCATTGCTACTCAACAAGTGAACTAGTCCTTTGTTACTCCCAACCATTGCTGGCGCACCGTCAGTAGTTACCGATAAAAGCTTTTTCAAGTCTAACTCATCTTTATCAAAAAAATCCATTATTGCTTTGTTTATGTCTTCTCCTCGAGTTTTTCCTAATAGTGGCAAAAGAGCCAATATCTCCTCAACAAAAGTTTCTTTTGTTTGGTCCAGGTAGCGTACAAAAATAATTAACTGTGCCGTATCAGTGATATCACATGATTCATCCATAGCCAAGGCGTAATAGTTTGCATTATTTAAACGCCGCTTCACATCACAATGATTTTCTTATGCCAAAACGTGTGTATTTCTGGTGCTAGTAGAAGCAGATAACGGAATCCGTCGTATCGTCTCAACAACATCCTTTTTGTTCTCAAATAAAGCATTACCCACCTCGAGAAAGCATTCTTTAACTACGTCAGCATCAGTAAATGGTTTCATGTGCTTAGCAAGAATCCAAGAAATGCGTAAAGAAGCCTCACCACATTTTTCCTGCTCAGTCATTGAGTGGCTTATGATTTTGGTCGAAGTTGAGTAACTTGAAAGTAAACTTGCAATTTTAGACTTACGCAGATCACTACCAACTGCAAAATTTTGAGCAAATGATTTGTGTTTGGTATCATAATGACGTTTTATATTCGAGCTTTTAATTAACGCCACTGTTTGGTTATAAATCATGCACATTGGTACTGCTCCAGCACGATTTGGCAGTGTAAAACAATATAAATCGGTCCATTCTGGCAAAAACTGACTATTTTCATCTTCAACTTTTCTTTTTTTCGGTTCCATAGTAATAAAACTCAACAATGTAAACAGGTAGGTACTTAAACTCGTAAATTAAACAAGCAAACGTGTAATGTAATAATACTCTTACTCACCAACTAGATTTATAAAGAAAACACAAATAATACAAAATAACAAAGTGACTGATTTAATTATCAACTTTAACAGGATAAATGTATATTTAAGTTTTTCTTTTAACAATTAAATTAAAATAACCAATTAAAATAAATAACTTTATTATGTACTTAAAATAACAAATTTTAATGAGTAGACACAAGGGCAGGTTGGTTCTGGTGCTGTTTGACCAATCTCGGCAAGGATATTTAGCAACAATGGTTGATCAGGGTATTGAAATAAAATTATAATTAAATGGTAATTCTAAAATCTAAAACATGAATTCTTAAGCTAGATTCCCATCCCCCGGTGGTTAGTACTGAATACCTTCCTTGAGACTGGGTCCAGACACTCGATTTTAACTCTTCTTTTAATAGATTGCAGTTATTCTCCTTAAGGTTTATATAATTTTCTTCAAGGATATTGTATATTATATATTTTCCTTACATAAATTTGTAGGGCCGGGTATAACAACCTCCCGGTACCTTTTTGCCCTGTTATATATCATAAAAATGCTACATTATCATAGTCATGGACTCAATGTGGGTGGTCTATGCGGTTCAGAAGGAACCCATATACATTATTGTTCTTCATACAATTAAATCTGACAACTAGGTTACAAAGAAAAAAATATCAAACATGATCTATTGAACATTCATCAAATTATGGTACATTTACATTTTAAAAGAACAAGAATTTACATTATTTATATTATTATGATTAAATACAAACACCAATTACCTCAAATACATGAGATTTGCAACTGAGCAACTAATTTCAGCATGATTTGGTATGGGTGGTTAAGCCTACCCGCTCAAAACAAATATCAATAATTATTTGTGAAAATCATTACTATTGGGAACAAATTGAAATTAAAGAGATTAAAGAATTAAAGAGATAAATGCAACTATTACTGACCTTTTTATCGGGCTTTCAATATGTAAATATTTTAGTTTATTATTTTTTCCTAAGTGCCGGTGGCAACTAGGTTAAATTATGTTCCAAAAGATATGGATAATTTTATGGGAAATAAAATACTCCTGAAATTTGTGATCCTGACACCACTTTCAGTAACTTTTATACGATTTTTATATCACGAAATATGCGTGAGATTTTTACAATAGATCGATTCCCAATTCCCAGATTTCAGATCTCCAAGTCACAGATTAGTATACCATTACAGATTGCTTACCACCGATGAGGCAAAGACTATATAAACGATGTATAGTATGTGATGTTTGTTATTAAATGGAACTAGGATGGTGTGGAAACTATGTCGATCGGCCACAAATAAAGGAAAGGAAGAATAGATCTTCCTAAATTTAAGTTTAATGACGCTTGGCTAGATTTGATTGCCTAATTTGCGCTATAGATAATGGTGTTAGGATCATGATAAGCGGTCCACACTATAGAACTGCCAATGTCAAAGTAACAATTCGACGAAAACATAACCAATGCAAGATACAATTGTAAAAGTGATTTTAATCAATATGAATAAAAAAGTGTCTTTAATAGTACTTAAAATCAGTGAAAAAAAAAAGTGTTACAAACGTAATATTTCAAGCACGTGGGTCGTCAAGACGTTCACTCAAAATTAAAACAAAACAAACTGACACGCCGGACGGCGCGGCGCGGCGGGGCGGCCGGCAGCGCTATCACCCCCGCCCGCTCCGCGCGCTCCGACCGCGCGACGCGACGTCCCGCGCGCTTCTCCGCCCCGATGATAAACCGTTAACAATCCGCGAACTTGCATGTTTGTCGAAATTTGTCGAATTGACGTTAACAAAGATAGTGCGGGAGATACATTTTTATTAAATTTCGTGCTCTGTAGTGCAAGTTGCTGTGTTCTTGCGGTCCGCACAAAATGGGTTGGCGGTCCGGATGCGGACCGCGGTCCGCCATTTGGTGACCCCTGCTTTAGATGCTCCACTGAAAATCACAAATCTCTTAAACCATTGGAGGAACAGCTCGGAAGTAATCCATCCCGAATCACTACATGTTCCCCAAGCACCAGCTTGTGAATTCACCATCAGCTCTGGATTCATCCTTTTTCTTGGAAAGATAAGTATAGGTGGCATGTAGTTTCCAGCTGCACTGAAGCATATCTCGACCGTTACCGTCTGTCCTCGTTCTACTGAAACTATGACTCCAATCTGTTTCCGACCTCTTTTAGCGATTATCTTTGAATTTGTCTTTGGCACAACAGTAACCCCCGTTTCGTCACAGTTGTATATTTGATCAGGAGTTAGTTGGTGCTCATCGTACACGTTGCGGAGGAAATTGAAGAATTTTTCGAGTGCAACTTTGTTAAAACCAGATGCTCTGGCAGCAGAAGTATTTTCAGGCTTTCTAATTGAAAGCTCTGGGTGTCGTTTTAGGAAGCCATTTGTCCACTCTCTACCAGTTACCCCATCTTACCTGTAGAGCCATAAAAAAAAAGAAAATGTAAAAAAATAATCAGCCAGCAATCTTAAGAAAATGGAATGCCTACCTTATTATAGGTTAGTTTACACACACCTCACCAGCTAACGTTATTTAATGAACCACAGTCACGTGTCTAACCAGAATAATATATGATAAACAATTTCGAGAAAAACACTTTTTTTGAATTTTTTTCGACACAGCGCACATGTGAGCCACGAGCCACCGGGCGACTGACAAGCAACATGACGATGCGTCGAACGATGAATGAGCGAGTGTGGTTGGTCTATTTGAACTATGATTTTCGCTGGGTACCCCGTCTTACCTCCTTACCTGGTAAGTAGGGGAGCCTACTTACCAGCAGCTGTAAGGATTTCGTCTAAGCGATGTATTTTTTCGTTCTGGATTCGTTCATTATCAAGTTTTATGTCTTGATACTTGCTGATCATGGTAAATATTAACTTGCTAACTACGCCTTTGATAGCTTTCGGCATTAAGTTTCAATAATTTCAAAAGAATATTAATTGAAAACCACTAAACACAAAAATGGGACAATTCGTTTGACACTTTTGACAGTGACATGACAGTTCAAAAATATTACCATGTATAGATTTAAAAAAACAGTTCAGTGCAGAGTACTGGTAGCCAGACTCTAATAAACACTTGATATTTCTCATCACAGATACACTTGAGTCCCGTGGACTCAGGGTGGTGAATTAAGGGTTAAATATAATGTTTGAAGAAACCAATAAAATATTGTTATTTTTAATAGCATTTTACAATATTTCTGTAAATGCTAATGGAAATTTGGTGATTCGACACGGATATTCATAAATATCATTAATTTGAACATTAAAAAGTAGCTAAGTTTGAAATTTCAACAAAATATAAGGTAGATGAACCAAATAAGCTACTTATATTTATCAATTAAACTTAGAAATAAATTAAACAAAATTGCTTGTGAACACATAAAACAAAAATGTCACTTTGGCCTTATTGGGAAACCTGTCTTAATAAAGCCTTAATAAAAACAACTAAACATTCAACTTCTTAATGAATACAAAACGTTGTTAATACTTATATTAAATCTAATGAGATCCCATTAATTACTTTTAATCATTTTAGATCATGTTTAATGAATTTCTCATCATGTAAAAGTACTATATTAATCAGCCTTTTTCAACTTCTTTTTTTAAACAATCGCCTGAACAGTAAAATATTTTATCAGCGGGTGTAAGTCCAACACACAACTCATGATACTTAACGTGTGGCGACTAAGACATCGTCGCATATTATCAACTTGATCTTCTTTACACGCTGGACAGTACCAAGAAGGTTTATTATAGTGACGTTTTGGTTTAGATTTCGTAAGCTTATCTGCTGTTAAAGAAGCAGTCTTTACTGAGGTTCGCTTTCGCGTTACAGCAACTGCAACTGCACCAAAAAATACAGGGTCCGGCAGGGAGGTGTGGATGATTTGAAATAATAGCTACACACATTTTCAAATGTAACTAAAATTTTATTATTTCAGTGTGTACATTGGATGATGCCATTATGAAAATTAAAGAGGAAAAAAATAAAATATTGATTATGTACGAAAAATAACATCTGGTAAGTGGTGTCCGTTTTTGTCCACACACTCCTATAGACGTTGTGAGAAGTTGTCCATACTCTTCTGTAGTATTGGACGTGGTATTGCTCGAATTTCTTGAGTTATTGCTTCATTCAGGGCTTCAAGTGTACGTGGTTTGTGTATGTATACATGTGATTTGAGGTAGCCCCATAAAAATTGTCACAAGGTATCAGGTCTGGTGACCGAGGAGGCCACTCCACATCTCCAAGCAATGAAATGAGGCGCCCAGAAAACGTCTGCCTAAAAAATTCCATAGCTGCTCTCGATGTATGGCATGTCGCCCCATCTTGTTGAAACCATACAGTATTGATGTTGATACGTCGTCTTCTCAACT
Organism: Scirpophaga incertulas; assembly: GCA_036419045.1. NCBI lineage: Eukaryota > Metazoa > Arthropoda > Insecta > Lepidoptera > Crambidae > Scirpophaga > Scirpophaga incertulas. The sequence goes on from CM071627.1 coordinate 37,248,658, forward strand.
GTGGCAGAAAAAACTCACGCAGCATCGTTAGGTAACGATCTGTATTGACAGTGACGGTTCGTCCATTTTCTCGAAAAAAGTAAGGGCCAATAATGAAGTTTCCACTAATGCCACACCAAACAGTCAGCTTTGCGCTGTGTAGAGGTCTTTCATGGAGTTGACGTGGATTTTCAGAAGCCCAATACCTAAAGTTCTGCTTGTTTTCCACTCCTGATAAATAAAAGTGGGCTTCGTCTCTCATAATCAAAACAATATCATCAGTCGTGTTCTCCAACATTGTTTCTGCAAATCTGAATCGTCTTCTGTAGTCATTTTGCTGCAATTGTTGGACAACCATCAGCTTATACGGATGAAAATGCAGGTCAAGATGTAAAATCCGGCGAACTGATCGGTCCGACAATCGAAGAGCACGAGCATGTTGCACAGCCGAACGACGAGGGCTTGCTTGAACTGCCTGACGCACTCTTTCGATGTTTTCCGGCGTTCGTACCGTTCGTTCACCACCAAGTGCAGTTCCAGGTCTCAAAGAACCTGTTCGTTGAAAGTTATTTACCCACTTCATTATTGTTTCAAACTTCGGAACACGACCATGGCGGCCAACGTTGAAATGATTCCGGAACCGTCTTTGAGTTTGAACTACGGAACGGTCCGTTTCAATAAAGGTGTCGTACACAAACACACGATGTTCTATCGACCACATCTTCATTGCTACTAAAATGGCAACTCGTGACAAATGGATAACCCCACTCTTCATCGGCCAAGGTTATCCCTACCGCGCACGGCGCCCCGCCCAAATCATCCATACCTCCGTCGGATGGTGGACCGCCGGACCCTGTACTAAGTTTCGTTGTCTTGTCTGTTTTTCCAAAAAAGTATTCTTGGGTCTGTACTCTTCTGTAGTCTTCTCCTTCAGTATGTTATGTTGATACTGTAGCTTAGAAAATTTTTCATCCAAATTTTTTTGGATATTCTGTGTAACCTGTTACAACATTATATTAATATCAAACAACATAGAATTCGAAAATTATTATTATTCATGTATTTAATTAATAATCTTAAAGAACAATGCTCACTTCCCATACATTTGAAAACCTGAGAATGAAGTTTGTTGTATAAGTCCAATTCATAGCAGAAATGTTAGATATAACAATCAGAATTCATGTTCTGTTGTCACTTCCTCTAATTGAACGCCACAAAATTAAAAACATATAAAAACTTACTTTATAGGTTAGAATTTTCCGTGATCAGTGAAAACTAATTTTCAAATGTTTGGCCAAAACAATGTCTTTGGAAATGGATACTAATAAGTATTAATAACACATAATTATTTATAAAATACATAAATAACAGAAGTTTTGCAACTACTGTTCTTCTTACGTTGCAACTGCGTAATGAATTATTTTGTTAAGTACTTACTTTTGGAAAACATTGTATTAATAATAATTTCTTTATTGTATTTGGTGTATAAATATACTGATAAATAATTTACTTGTGATTTCTTGTCTATCTGCGGTACATAGGTTTTGACTTTAATAACTACCAGTTCATTTGAAATTATTTTGTAATTTCTCAAGTACCTACCTATCTACGAAATATAGTCAATCATTACAAAGTTCACAAATGTAATCTTCCTCCATAATCTGAAATCCAATAAGAAGTAATGGTCAGTAGGTTTCTTTGCGTTTTTATGAGTTTATTTAGATTTAACTATGAGCAACATTACTTTTATTTCAAACTGTATAATTTGACTAATTTACTGTACTATCGGGGTCTCTCGCGCCTTACCACTTTTTAGAAATATTCGTATGCAAGCGGCTCGCACCGGGCACGACTACGCGATCCGTAGCTATCCCTGATTGGTTACGTATTTTACTACGATTTACTACGACCATTCATTATACCAAAAGAGATTTCAAACAAACGATTTTGAAATCTCTTTTGGTAGGTATAGGTATCAGTCTGCTTTACGCCTTCGTGAATTGTTCACGTCTTCGCTGCTGTTAGTTTCTGTGCTCGCTACGACCTCTGCTCAAGGACCATGGCCTTACGAAATCTTTCTGTTGAAGAAAGAGCAAGAATAGTTGCTCTTCATGAACTCGGCAGGAATATTACGCAAATTTCGCAAGAACTTGGTTTCTCGGTAAGTTTTATTTAAATGTTTAAAATTTTTTAAAAGTAAATCTTATAAAGATGTAGGTAATTATTTTTTTTATTTAACGTATAGATATACTTCTACGAGTAGCTAGCTATTAGTACTTAGCGGTCAAGTGGCGTTTTGAAATTGAAACCGTTTCATATACAAATAGTCAATATCTACGCAGTCAATATGTATGGATTTTTTGTCCAGTTAATAGTCGGTCCCAAAATAATAGTGTTTGTATTCATGAGTAGAATGTTATTTTATTAAGCACAGACTTCCTTACTCTTAATACTTAAATTAAATATAAACACTGCTAATTCTTTAAAAATTACCGCGGGCGGTTCTCATTGATCTTATTATTAAAAGACGCCGCTTGCCGCTTTCGGCACGTGTCATACCGTTCAAATGTGCAAGTAAACTTCACTCTTACCACTACGTCTTAAGAATTTAATTCATTCTATAATTGCGGGGCGTTATAATATGCAATTCAAGGAAAATGATGCGCTCCTTTGACATAGGCGATTCGATTTTTAAGTTGGAGTTTTAAAAGATAGGTAACTTTAATATGATTTTATTGATTCTATTACAAAGACCTATACCTATTTTATAAGTTAAATTAATAAGTTTAAGTATTACTAAAACCTAGGTATTTAAACAGTTTTTTTTGTTTTTCAGAGACGATCAGTTCGTCTTTGGGTTCGTCGAATCGAAGAGGAGGGTGATTTTAACGATCGACCACGCTCGGCACATCCATATTTAATTCATATGCTAATGCATGGCACATCTAATTAATGCTCAACAAGCTCAAGAAATGGTCAACTCAACACATATGCAGTGGAGCCATTCACGCCCACAAGTGTCTTCGCCCAGCAATTTGACTGCAGCTTGAGGACTGTAAGGAGAGCACTTCATCGCGCTGGGCTACATCACAGAAAACCTGCTAGAAAAATTATTCTAAGCGAAGAAAATAAGATAGCGAGAACCCGGTTCGCTCGAGAGTATAGGGATTTCAATTTTTCACGTGCTATATTTGCCGATGAAAAAAGTTTTAAATCTAACCAAATAGGTCGTCGGCATTTATGGCGCTTAGACAATACACGTTTTGAGCCTCGTAATGTGAACCCAAACAATAATTCGGGCAGAATCTGTGCAAATATGTGGGGATGGATGAGTGCCGCTGGACCCGGAGAGCTGGTCGAAATATCCGGGAGGGCTACTGGTCAGTCCTACCTCGAGTAGAGGTGCGCAAAATAGTTCACTGAAGTGTAAAGAATGATATACCTACTTCAACTGGACTAGATGAAGTATATCAATCATTTAGTTAATTTAGTTCTTCTTGTTCACATGGCTCAGTACTTCAGTGGTCCATTTGAGTCACCTTATCGCTTAGTTCATTTACGTCACTTCATTCGTATAGTTCAATTAGTCCATCTGTATCGTAGTTCTTTTAAGTAGGTATGAGACGTTATGTCAATTTGACTGCATAACTAAACACATGTATGATACATATTCCTTCAACTAATTATTCAAGTAAAACTAAACATAATGTTTGCGCTATAAGACATGAAATTGTGTGCAGGTAGACTCCGACCGGCCGGTGATTCTAGTTCCTGTATTCCACAAACAAATCACAGCTGAACCATTACTTTTAACCAATAGAATTGCATAGATTGTTAGATGACGTGATATTCTAGCGTTCGGATTGGATAAGCGGCATAGTTCGGTTCATTTTGTTAGTGGAATTGACCCACAGGATGCCAAGCCAATCAACTGTCTCGCTCTCGCACGCTATGTTTGTAATCTATCCGTTCGCTTTACTCTCCTTCAGTGAAAGAAGTGTTTTATGAACTAATGAAGTAAATGAAATTATTTATACCAACTCTGTATTTTTTTAATAATATGTGTTAATGCATGCACTGCTGGTGTCCTAATAATAAATAAATAAATGAACTACTGAACTAGTTGGGACCAGAATCAATGAGTGAAGGAGATATAATTGCGAAGTGGAGTGCAATTGAAGCATTCATTCACGAACAACTCGACTCTAACCTCGAGCTTCTCCAGGAGACATGGTCCCTACTGTGCGTGTGGTGTATCCGGGGACAGAAGTTCCGGAATTTATATTTATTCATGATAACTGCCCTATTCATACCGCGCGTGTGGTGCAAGGGCGGCTTGAAGCTCAGCCGGACATTCGAACGGTGCGATGGCCCTCCCGATCTCCAGTTCTAAACCCTATTGAAAATCTTTGGGGATTGATGGTTCAGCGGTGGGACACACAAAATGAAAGGTCCAGAGATAATTTAATTGCACATTGCAACCGAGTTTGGGATTCACTCCGAGGCTCAGACTTGTGTGAAGTCCTTGTGCGCTCGATGCGAGCTAGGTGCGACGCTGTCATAGCTGCCAATGGGGCATTGACGAAATATTAAATTAAAAATAAATATGTATTTTCTAATGCAAATAAAATTTTTTAGCTTCTTCAATGTTGACGTCTTAACTATTCTGCCACCGACACTAGCCACCCCAATCGAAAATTTAAACAGCATTTGTCACTTTTCAACTTTTTTTTACTTTGTCAAGCCAAAGTAGACCAAAATACACTATTCATAATGCGGGTTCGAGTCCCGGCCGAGTCAAACATTTGTTTGCATTTTTTCTAATATATTAATTTATCTTGTATTTTAAATAAGATTTAAAGCCAACAAACACAAAAATATTAATATGATTATGTAACACAACAATTAATGACGTATTTCAGTGGACACGCGGTTGTATCTACTTTAAAAAGGTTTTAATTTAGTAAAAAGTTCTGCTCAACATTAATATTAGTTTAATTACTATAAAGACTATACAAACCGCGTTTTATCGCCAAAAGTATTCTAACTGATGTTGAAGTCCATTGTATTTTGTTTTGATTGGCCCAGAAGCATAATGACGTCTGAATTATTTCATATTTTAGTAAATAATTCTATTTGTAAAAAGATAAATATGAATATTAATTTTATTTTGTTATTTTAACAATGCCGAAGGGTCGCCTTCAAGTTTAATGCTTATGTATTAATGTGACAATATTGAACTGTGATATATATCATTTCTAAATTTTAAAATATCAATCTTTTATTGATTATGTAATGTATTTTTTTTACGCAACAAAAACAAACCGACTTCAAAACTATACCTATGCAAACTTAAACTGTAAAGTCTTAAATAATGTTTTAATTACTTCAAATATACATATATTTATATGTATAATAATTTATTTTGAAATTGGGGCCAGCAATGAATGCCAGTCCTTTGTGGGAGAAGGGCGATAGTTTAGTCGGTATATATTTTTGTTGCGAAAAATTTTATTTATTATTTTTTTGAATTTATTAAAATTTATATGGGACCTTCTCGGGTGTACTTTATAAACAAAAATAAATCAAAACCGATCTACAATTGACGGACTAATCGAGTATCAAATGTGCATGAAATGTAAAAACAGCTTTTTTTTATTTTTCAGTTTTTCTTGAAAACTTTTAAATCAATTTCGATAATTTTTCATGGGAGCCCCTCTAGAAGATACTCTACGAATCAAAAAAGTATCCTCAAACTCGGTTCATAAACGACGAATCTATGCGCGAACTAACTTAAAAATAAACATAAGTAGTATATGGTTGAATTGAGAAACCTCATTTTTTGAAGTCGGTTAAAAGTTTTGTAAATCGGTCAATTTATTAGTTACATATTTAATATTAACATTTAACTATATTTTCTGATAGTAATGTAATCAATAAATAATATATGCAATATCATAAAAAAATGTAAGGAAAAGTTGAGCACAAGCGATCCCAAATAGGTCGAAGTGCGATGGCTTCTGCTTGGGAGCCACTCCACACCCTTAAGATAAAATAAGGAATAGGCGACGAATCTTCCTCCATTTTCGATCTAGACACTGCTGTGTGGTCAAATTAAAGTCTGGGCATTGTTAAGATACCCAGTCATTTAACGATACAGTTTAGGGTACTAATCATAATTCTAGGCAGACGATGAAACCAACCATTTATTTCATGTTTGTTTCCATATTTTTAATCATGCTATTCTCCATTCTTTCTTGTTTAATCGTTTAAATTATCTAATTGAATATTTACGGCCATGCATTGCTGCTGTATTTGATGTTCTTAAATAATGCTTCTCTAGTGTAAGAATATTAAGATTAATTATACTCGTATCAAAGACGTTAATGTTTGCAGAATTATTAATATACATTTTAAGACTCACTTTCTTTTGTTTTTAATATTTTCCTTATTGTTTCTATTATATTAATTCACATAGAAGTCATTAGCAGTAAATATATAATAGCAATAAAAGTCAAAGCTAAACTAAAACAAAATAGTTATTGGTATTTAGCAAAAACTATTTTTACTTGTGGAATATCTGCTGGAACTAAAATGTTTTACTTAACCGTAACATCAACAAGTAAATGTAGAAAACTCACATGTTTATAATGCATTTAAAAACGGAGTTATCCTGTTTATCCTTAACTTTTTAATTACATATATTCATCGAGAAGACAATAAGGCCAGTCATTAGAGCCTGAAACCCGAAAGAAATTACCTACTAACTCGCTAAAATGTTGAGGGGTCATTAAGGAAGGTGAAATACCTTACCGTGTGATTTTGCAGCGCTCTGGGGTGTACGGAAAGGGTTGAAAAGGGGTGAAAAGTGTTTTTTGTTAATAACATTGTCAAAAAAAATTGTAACACGCTGCAAACTTAGAATTAGGTTGTTCTCATTATTTTGTAACGTGTATTAATTTTGCAACGTTCGCAACATACGGAACATTGTTTATAATTAAAAAACAATGATATTTGTTAATAACAAGGGTATAAAAAATAGTAGCTCGCTGTAAATTTGTAATTACCTCGTGTACAGCATTTTATAGCAACTATCAAATTTGCAGTGTTTTGTAACAAACTGAACATTGCTTAATACTATATAAACAATTATTTCAGTTAGTAACAATGGTCAAAGAGTCAGTTAAGAGTTGCAATCTAGAGAAAATGTTGTCAAAACACTTGTGGCGGCATATCAAAGCGCCGCACACAAAAACATGGTCGGTGTCTTTTGTAACGTCGCCATAGAACGCCGCGTCCCCGTTTAACCAAATACCGTTTCCATAGAGATATTTTTTTTAATATCGCTCGCTTATTGCTATCTCGCTCGCTTAGCGCTATCTCACTTGCATGTTTCCGCGTGAGCACAATAGTTGAATGAACGAAAGGCGTAGCTTGTAGCCGTAGCAGCGTGCAGTGTGCAAGCGACTAACGCTCTAGAGGTGGTAAGGCGCCAGTGTCCCCGATAGTACCTACCTACATCTAAAAAAATACAATGAAACATGGTTCGTGGAATCTGACTAAAGTTAAAACAAATTGTTCTTAATTTCTGTTTTTTTTTTGGTACTACTAATAGACAAATCTTTATAGCACACATAGGTATATGTACTTACAATCACTGGTGATATCCATTCGCTTAGTAATGCAATAACTCTTGTGTTCAGCTCGACAGCGTGAAAACGTCGAAAAGTATTCAAACATACGTTGCAGTTTATGCAAAGATTACGTTGGTTTCGTCGTGATGGCGACATTATTAGACTTTTCTTAGAGTAACTGTTGGACTTGACAGTTTCTGTCGAGTCTTTAACATTTGTTTAAAAGAAACATTGGACTTTGCAGAAGTAGATGACGCTTGAAATAGAACCGCGATAGAAAAGTTGTCTGATTATCTATCAAAACCTTTTTAAGTTTTTCAAAATAATCAGCCACTACATTTTTATTAAGCTTTTGAGCTCATGCTGGGTTAAGGTTTTGCGCTTTCCTTCGACTTATATCTTTATGGCGTTTTAGGAAACCTCTTAGCCAATCACAACCAACCCTTACATCTTCATTGGGGACGGTAATGTTGTTCAGGGAGCAGTAGGTGGTAACACACGACCTTAGTACACGAGGAGTTAATGGATACCCAACATTACACAAGCGGATAATCCTAGATTTAAGGTCTTTTTCTTGCTCTCTATTGAGTAATGGCTTTCTTCCTAAGAATAATTTATTTTCATTTTTTTCTGTTAAATATCTCATAGAGTGTACGCCTAGGTATATCAAAGTGCTTCGAAGCTGTATAAATTTTCATCACACCTCGATTTACTGCCGCCAATGCTTTCTGCAAATTTTCTTCGGTCCACCTCCCATGAATACCTCTGTTTTTGTACAGCGTCGCCATAACTTAAAACAACAAAAATAGTTGTTGTAGTATACAAATTCATACGGGAAATATGGTCACATAGTGCCGATAAATATGGTCACATCATGTCCATATTTACCGGCACCATGTATTCTGTTCTTATAACCTCTAAATAAATAAAAACATTTTAATGTGTAAAAAAGTTACTTACCCTTTTAAAATGATAACCAAAGCACACAAAGCGAACCAGTAATAACAGTAAATAACATTTAAACTCTACATTTGAAACAAAATTTTCGTAAGTATTTACTAAGAGTGACACGACTTCTCTGCAAAGTGTATTTCGTCCGACTGCGGAGCGTGCAAGGCGCGTGACGTTCCTGCGGTCTCATGACATTGCCTCTAGGTACCCGAGAGTGAAGTTTTCGAAATTCACTCGCCATTGGTTTATCAAATATTAGCTACTGGGCGACCCACATACCTTATAAGTTATTCAATAATATTTAAGAGATATATTTTAAAAAATGCACAGTGGGCCTTGACCCATGTACTAATAACAAAAATAGTCAAAAATGTTAAATTATGCTCAAAATCAGTAAAAAAAACAATAATGTCTGATATAAAAATCGTAACTCTAGAGGCTATTAATTCAAGAAACGAAATAATGTATCCTTATTTGCCACAACAATTTTAAGAAGGCCTTACTAGGGCTATTATATTTTTTTTTATTCACATGCTATTGGGTGTTTCTTCGAGTTCACATTTTTTGACAGTTTTTATATGATTTCACTTTTTAGTTTAATTGGAAAGTTAGTGCATTCGAAAATTAATCTTTATTGGTGGCAGTGAGAATATGTAATTAAGGCATTGATGTTCTTGCTATACAAATGGAGAAAAATAGCATCGAAGATATTTATTGAGGATGTTAATGACTTTATGTTGCCGGTAATGAAATTTGTGTTGATGCTAATGATTTTATGTTGCTGAGGATGACGATAAAAAAGGAAAAAAATCAAAAGGAAATAATCTTTGATTTATTGTAGGATTTATAAACTTTTTTCTACATAATAAACATAAACATGGTACTAATCAACGTAGTATCATATATTAATTGTCAATCAAGATGAAACAATACAAACAAACTATATGTAATCATTATTATTCTAGTCTTCTCTATATCCTTCTAAGCCAGTATCGAATATGTATTATTTCTTAACCTAAGTCATTCTCATATTTGGCTGATTGAAATCTTTGGTTGAATCACAATCTACTTATTTTTCTTCTTCTTTTAAATTATCTGCATCTTCTTCTTCTTATAAATATGTAATTGATGTCTGCTAAGTTATTTATGTAATTTAACTATTTGTATAATCGTAAAAATCTACACAATTTTATAAATAAAATCTTACTAGTTTTTGATATCATTATTCTTCTGTATTTTTATTATTTTTATCTTTAAACTTAAGTATTTTTATTTGGTTGATGTAAATATTTGGTTTAATCTCTCTAGTTCTTATAGTTTTCGTTTTTTAAAAGATCGGCATCTTTCATTCTTATTTTTAATCATTCTTCTTCTTCTTATAAGGTTGATTGATATTCTTGATTGTTATATCTGATAAAACATGTATTCTTTTTTCAGGCGGTATTGTTTTTCCTTTATTCTGAGTAAAGGTGTTATTGGAACACGATGGCTTATTTTCTATATCTCCATGTGTTTGCCTCTTTAAATTACTTTCCAAGATTTGAGTGGTACCAATTGCCTTAGTTGAATTATTTTTCTTTTCATTTTTGGTGCAAGGTCTTAGAGATGTAGTTTTGGATAAAGGAATAACAACATCATAATCATCAAGATGAGTGGAATCTGGGACTGTAGTTTTACTGTCTATAAATCCTAGATGTTTGCCATGGTGACAAATCTCTCCAGCGTCGCACAAAAAACAACTGATGGACCGCATTGTTGTCCATTTGTGATATTTATCCCAAATGACTTGGTGGACAGAAAGAGTTCCTTAAATGTTTTCAGATCTTTGGGTATTTTTTTTTCTCTTTCTACTACGTCGGCTTCTTCAACGGCCTTTACTACTATGTTTTCTATGCGATCGTTCATAACATTGCAAAATTGGCAATGTTATGAACGATCTGAAACTTCCTACATCTTCATCAAAACGAACTATTTGGTCGGCTGTTCGTTTCAAAATTGCGCCGACTCCATCAGGGGCACCTTTGTCGTGCCCAGCTTCTGAGTAGTTCCAAGTAACCCTTTTGATTTGATGAAAATCTTGAGAAAGTTGTGAAATGACATAAAACATATATTTATTTCTGTACTGGGATGGTGAGTCAGATAGAAAATGTATGCTCTCGATAAAGGGATTTTGTTTATATGCTTCTTGCAATAACGGTATCAAATGTGCCCATATTGCTGGCACATCGTGGCACACGTAGGTTGCACTATTCCTGTAGTGAAATTATGTGTCTAAATCACAGCTGTATGCAAGGATACTTGATTGCGACTGCCAGCAAAATGAAAACTTTGAACTTCTTCAGCATACTTAAGCGCATAATTCTCTGAGAAGTCCACATGTATCATTGCTTCCTCAAATCTTAATAGATTCTCTCTCAAATTCTTCATCACTGAATATTGTTTCAAGCTATTGTAAGAGTGCAAAAAAAATTTTGGTAATGCTAGTTCCAACTTCGGAATCAACTTTAAAGGTTCCCCTGTTTCTTTTTCCTTAGATGTCATCTGCTGTTTTTTCACATTTCCTTTGCCTGTAGTGATTTCTTTTACAACTCTTTTCCATTCATAATAAGTTACAAGAACGTCGTTTGAAAACTCCATGTATTCAGGCACTCTACCTGCACAGGCTGCACATGTTCTTTCCAAACAGTCAGGATTTTTAGGATCACAACATAAGGCTTTGAGAAGTTCTGTTGAATTTTTGAGCTTTAAAATTTTACTTTTATTTAGGGCATTGATAAGAAGATCCATATTGGTGTGAATAATGCATAAACATGTATCTCTATTTTGCGGCTTAGGAAATAAGACCCAAAAGGGTCTTTCTTTGCAAGATGTTGAATAGTGGATAGAAATGTTTGTTTCCTCTCTAAATTTTTTATACAAATCTGTTAAACTTGCTGTTAAAAATCTTTTCTGATGTTGTATTTTATTCTTAGTTATGAACTCCTTTTTTCCTGCACTAATGACACTATTATTATAATGGTTATAAAATGAATGTATGGCCTCGCGAATGGTATCTGTTATTTTTGATTGCAGTAACTTTCTGGATATTTTCTTTTCTTGCTTAAGTTCTGATAAAATTTTTACAGATGTGAGTTCTTTTGGTAACTCATTAAAATGTTCGTTACTTTGTCGTCGCCTAAGTTCTCGCATTCGGTACAAGGCAATTTTCCGTTTCAATGTCTTTATAATTTCTTGTCAATCAATGAAACTTCTCTAGCTGTGTATACCCGTCCACCAGCCCCTTTCAATGGATCTCTTAAATTTTCTTTAATAATGATTTCTTTTCTTTTTCTTGCATATCACTTTATACTGGTTCTGGTAATGTCTGTATTTTTTCTTTCTTACTTTGCCTATAACAATATGTTGTTTATCTGGTGTTCAACAGCCATGAAAGTAGTGTCTGTGTAAGTACGAAATTTGGACGCTA